>CM031242.1:53435250-53916363 GCA_018340775.1 Taxus wallichiana var. yunnanensis | reverse complement strand
TGTACTTGATTCAGTTACGTATTGCTGTCAGTATACGGGTTTTCAGTATCCATACCTGGCTATGTAAACAAGAGGGCTAAAAATAGAGGCTGCACGCTTATATGCATTAAAAATGACAGAAAATGCGGAGGAAGATAATGATTTCACTGGAAAGATATCCATTGTTGAGGACTTCGTGTGGTATGTGTTTAGGAGGAATTGGAGGTCTTAAAGCCCAAATGTGAGTTTGACTTGCAAGATCAAAGCGAGGATGCATGAACCCATATCTAAGAGCACCTTTTAGAATGACTACCATTGGTGGTAGAGTGAAGGCTCGATTACTGAAGACTTGACTAAGGGGCTGATAAAGGGCAGAGTGTCTCACCTAAGGGGAGTGCCGGTAATTTTATGTAAAGAAAAAGGATGGCACTTGGGGCGTGCATTGATTACGAGGATCTTTGAACAAAGCAACTATCAAAAATCAATAATAGGATTGATGATCTATTTGATCAGATGCGAGGAGCATCAGTTTATTCAAAAATAGATCTGCGATCAAGGTACCATCAGCTAAGAATAAAGGAAGAAGATATTCATAAAACAACTTTTAGAACGAGGTACGGGCATTATGAGTTCACGGTGTTGCCTTTTGGGCTGACTAATGCACCTGCCGCCTTCATGAATCTAATGAACAATATTTTTCAAGAATACTTAGACAAGTTTGTGCTTGTATTCTTAGATGACATTCTTATATACTCTAAAAATGTCGAAGAGCACCAAACACCTGAGATAGTCTTTGAGGAAATCTTAAGAAAGAGGAAATTGTATGGCAAACTGTCCAAATGTTCCTTTTATGATGTAGAAGTGCATTATTTGGGACACGTTATAAGCAAAAATGGGATAGCTGTTGACCCTTCAAAGATCACAAATATAACGGAGTGGCTCGCGCTAAGAACGTGGGTACAAGTGAGGAGCTTCATGGGCTTGGCTGATATTATCAAAAGTTCGTTAAGGACTTTTCTGAAAATATTGCCCCGATCACTTGCTGAAAAGAAAGAAAAGAAATTTGTCTCGAAAGACAAATGTGATCTTCCTTTAAAACGTTAAAGGAACAAGACTAGCAAACTTAACTATAGCACCTATTTTGACCAAACCCTACACTGATCCAAATGGAGATTTTATGGTTGTAACAGATGCATACACTGGAGAAGGCCTTGGAGGTATTCTTGCATAGAATAACCATGTTATCGCTTATGAATGCGAAAGCTTAAGTTACATGAAACAGAACTATGCTCCACATGATCTTGAGCTCATGCCATTGTTCATGCGCTTCAAATATGGAGGCATTACCTTCTGGCAAGCCCTTTGAATTAAAAGCGAGACCATCAGAGGGCTAGTATATTTTTACTCGGCCGAAATGCGAATGCTGAACGACAACGAAGATGGTTAGAATTTCTGTCTCAAGTATGATTTTGATATAAGTTACATTAAGGGCAAGGAAAATCGTAGCAGATGCTTTGAGTCGAAGGAAGCATATCTACTGCTCTTTATAATGTTAAGAACTTCGGTTTAAGGATGAGGTGAAAGATGCCTTGGAATCAGATCCTTATTTCAGCCAAGTCAAATCAGCACTTACTTTGCCGAGACCCAGACGAGGACATCGAGGTATAAGGGATTCTGTTTTGATAATGAAGGAATCCTAAGGTTCAAAACAAAGTATATATACCTGTGGCAAATGACTTAAGAGGGAAATTGTTAGCCCAGAATTCCATAATTCACCTTTTACGGACACCTGGCATTACAAAAATGCTTGCTAATCTTAAACAACAATACTTCTGGAAGGGAATGAAAAAGGATGTGGTAGAATTTGTAACACACTGCTTGGAATGTCAGCGTGTTAAGGTGGAACATATGCACCCCGATGGATTATTGTATCCCCACAGTATTCCATAGTATAAATGGCAAGTGATAACGATGGATTTCGTTCAAGGATTTCCTATGTCAAGAAATAAGCATGACATTATCCTGGTTGTAGTCGGCACAATTGACCAAAGTGGCACACTTCATTCTTGGTAATTTGAAGGACGATGCACCAGCTTGCTGAAGATTTAGTACATGAAATCTTCAGTTGCATGGAATACTATAACTAATCATATCGGGACGAGAGATCCAGGACGACATCAAGGTTTTGGCAAATGCTTAATGCGGCCTTGGGACTAAATTAAACTTCAGTTCTGCATATCATCTCAAACCCGGTGGACAAGACCGAGAGATTTAATCGGAGTTTTAGAGGACATGTTAAGGATGTATTGCATGGACCAGCAGTATAAATGGGAGGAATACCTTCATTTGGTAGAATTTGCTTACACCTGCATAACACCTATCATGCCTCTTTAAACATGGCGCCCTTTGAAGCATTGTATGGAAGAAAATGCGGAACCCACTATCCCAGGCTAGGGCAGGCGTTGAGGACAGAGAGAGGTAATTGGGCCAGAAATCCTTATGGAAATGGAACAATGAAATCAAAATGATTGAGAACATCTAAAGGAGGCTGCCAATTAATAGGAAAAAGAGTTATGCACGGAGACTTGAAGCGGGTTGGCAGAGCATTATAAACTGGGAGAGAAGGTCTTTCTTGGTGAAACCAGAAAAAGAGCTCAATAACTTTGCAAGGCTGCCAAGTTGTCGCCATGTTACGTGGGACCTTTTGAAATTATTGAAATAATCAACCACAGCAGCTTATCGTCTAGCATTACCTCTGCTTTATCTCAAATGCATGATGTTTTTCATATTTCTTTGCTTAAGAAATACATGACATGATTTATCACATGTGCTTAAATTGGAATTCCTTGCAGGGTCCAAGACCCGAATAATCGTGGTTAAGCCCATTTGAGTGTTGGGAACTCATTGATTGTACTTGAGAAATCGCGAAGTGAACCAATGTAGGTCAGTGGGACCGATTCGAAGAAAGTGCAACTTGGGAGAATCTCGAAGAAATGAGATCTACTTTTCCACACCTGTTTAATTGAATTTGAAATTCAAGAACTGATAATTCTACCAAATTTAGACAATTATTAGTCTATTGTACAGTTGTCTTAAAACGTTGTTTTTAAGAGTGAATCTGTTTTTGGTATGAACTTATGAATGAAAGGACAATAACTAAACTTTGTCCTAGGAACTCCTTGATTTGTTTAATCTGATCATCGGGACGATGATTCTTTAAGGAGGGAAGAATGTAACACTCTGATTTTGTATGTTAACTTGGTAAATGTTTTACATACTGTTATAGCTGCTGAAATGAAGGCAAACATGTTAAGATAAGTTCTGATCTTAAGAGAATGAGTTGCTAACTTGGATTCTTGTATGCTATGATTTATTGCATGGGACAGAAAATATTGTACTTGTGTGTTTGTTGATGTGACGACAAATTGTCGTATACTTGCTAAACTCTCTTTGCTGATTGATAGCATACCTTGAATCAATTCCATTGATCCAAATATGCTGTGGTCCTCTTGTGATTTCTGTGTCGATTCACACTTGAACCGAACCCGAGATTGTTATGAATGTGCGGTAGCACCTGATTGCAGGTGTGAACATCTAGCACGTAGATGCTAATGACAGAGGGGTTCGATTCTTGAACCACTGTCTTGTAGAACTAGGGACCTCGAGGCAAGAAATGCCTGGACACACGGGTGGCCTTGGCACGTGTCGAGGACGGAACGTCCTGCTCTGCATTAACGTGAATGTTAGTAGGGAGGCTGGATGGAAGTTGTTAGTGTTAGTGGTTAGTGTGAATTAAACCTAAGCTAATCCTAAGTCCTAACATGCATCCTACACTACTACCCTAAGTGGATTTTTAAATTAAAAAAAAGGGGGGAAAATAAACCTAAGTTCTAAAACCTAAGGTTAAACTAAGACCTAGGTTGAATACTATATACAACCTAAACTAATCCTAATCTAAGGGGTGCGCAGACCCTTGGGAGGAAAGGGATAAGGATGAAGGAAGGGCATTCATTGGCATTTAATAAAACAGTCCATACGTGGACAGCGCCAGTTTTGGCGGGGCAGGTAGGAATTAGAGGCATCTATTTAGAAATAGAGCCAAATTCATTTTGCATGGAAATTTGAAATTTAAAAGCTCGCCAACTCAAGTGGCGGTGGCGTGAGAAGTAAGGAAAAAGGTAGAGCCTTTATTGCATTAATTGTTTTCGGTCCTCACGACGACAGCCTTGAAGCGTATGAGGAATTTGATTTTTCATTGTTTCGATTTGGTTTTGGCCAAAGTTGCTCTGCATTTGGTTTTTGGCCTGGTTCAGTCGAACCAGCTCTTGGCATTTGACATTTTCTTGGAGATTTCGAGGCTGTTGCTAAGCCTGAAGAAGAAAGAAGTGTTGGGGAGTTTGTGTTGTCGCTGTGGAAGGAAAAACACGGAAAACAAAGTTTTCTTCGAGTTCAGGAAAAGAGATTTCAGGCATGTTAAGCCCTTCTCTTTAAAAACTCTTGCTTTGTTTAAGTGTCTCATTAAAACAACCCTGCTCTTGGGTTTGGATTGTATGATTGCTGTTGAATCGATTTGATTTGGATTTTGTTGGTTCTTGCTTTCTTTTCTTTGGGAAATGATAAGAAAAATGGCTTCTGGTTGCTCGGCCTTGATGCGTTTTTGCACGAATCGAGTTAAAATGTGAATTACTGTAGTGATTGTAGACAGTATTGTGGAATGAAATAGACAATCTCTTTCTCTGTACATGTTGTGTGGAAATTAGAACAGGTTGTGTGATCGTTCCCTTTCTGTGGAATCGTCTCCATGTTGCTGTGTTGGAACTGTCTTGCATGTAAATGGAAGTAGAATACAGTTGAGAAGTGTTGCTGTGAGTTGGGTTCGTCGACCCTTGCTGATATTTTTGGAATAATAGGAAAATTGTTCCCTGTTGCTGTGTTTATCTGTCTTGCACTTCTTGAATGGAATACCTCCATGTTGTGCTGGTTTTTGACGTTAGATGGAGTCGAACTGGTTTTCTTAAAAAAAAAGGGTTGATAAGGAACTGTGCAGGTAGTATTGGTCATCTTATTGCTGTATGATTGTCTTTGTCACATGAACTTTGGTGATAAGATAGTGAATGTTGTGTGCGCGGCTTGATGTCGTTTTTGTGTTAAAACTTCATTGAGGAAATAAGATCTTTTGTTGTTTACTATCTGCTGTCTCGGGATTTAAAGGCATGGCATTTCCTTTCGAATTCTAAGGAATGATTACTTCACTGTTTATGTATTACATAAGGATCTGGTAGACAGTGTGGGTTGTTTTCACTACTGTGTGAATGTTCTTTGTTATACGGGCTTTCGTGATATGGTGGTACAGGATGTATGAGATGTTTAAGGTCGTTCTATACTGAAACTTCTTTTGGAAAGGAAATAGTTCCTTTTTCTCTCTCTGCTGTGTTGATTATTATGAATACAACATTGTTTTCTTTATGAGTATACGAATGGCCTTGGGGAAAGAAAAGATAACACGTTTTGGCTGTTCTTTTCCTTTCTTGCTTAAAAGAGATAAGACTTCTCTCTTCCTTTGCTATGTTTCGGGATTATGATGAAATGGTATTTTATATTTTAAAGGAATGGACATTAAAATTTTATATGAACGTTCGTGAGAGTTGGAAAAAGGGAATAGTTTTTCCTTCTGAACTCATAGAGAAACATACTGTTTCTTGCTAGGAAGGTATGATGATTAGTTGTGTTTATTAATGCTGATCGGTCCTTTATGATCGAATTGTTTTGGTGATTATGTCTTAATCTTGGATTGCTGTACAAAGAATAAATGCATAGAAAGTTAGTCTTGCTGTGTGGGATGTCTTGACTGTACTAGATTCGTGTAATGACACCCTGTACGGTTTACCTTGCTAAAGGTAATGACATCTGATTTTGCATTCTGGAGTTTTGCATACTATTACGATCTTGGAAAATGGATTGGGTAGAATCATTTGTTGGAAGGGAATCCTTCTTCTGCCTGCTGTTCTAACTTGGTGAAATTCATAGTCATGTGAATATTGGACTTGCTGTAGGTAACAGCAATGAATAAATGTTATTCTGAATGGGATACGTTCATAGAATTAGGAAATCATGTGATTAATTGACTGCATGATTGAAATATTGTTTGTCTGTTTAGCATACAGTGAAAGAAATATAGTTTCTTTTAGTATGATAAAAATATGGTTTGCATCCTTGTACTGTTTAATCTTGGATGAACATAATGTTGTACTAACCTGTTTGGATTTTCATATGAGTCTGATTCAAATGAAGTATGGATATGGATGATGAATTCTTCCCTGTTTTCATTTTAAGCGGATTATAAATGAAATTATTCTTGCTGCCGGAAAGTGAATTCCGAATGGATTTTGTAAGTTTCACTCTGAACTGTTATCTTGAATTGTCTTTCGTTTGGATTTCACTGTTAGGACAGACATGTGGAAAGAAGTAGAGATATGAATGAATGACTTGGAAAAATGATCTTTTCTTCTTTCATTCAGTTGGAAATCTGGAATTCGTGAATAATGAATTTTATAGTGCTTAGATGGGAGCAACTATATGCATTGTTGTTCGCTTTCTTGTCTGTACTTGATTGCTTTGAATTTAATACCATTCATGTGAAAGGAAAGTAATGAATTACATTTCATTAGTTTCATCCTTTGCATTTAATATTAATGAAAGGCGTGGAAAGGATAACATGATATGTTTAAAATTATGTGAAACTTGCAGAGACGGCAGATTCTTATTGCTGATTGTGATAATATTTTGATAGTTCGATTGTTATCTTGATATTTCTTTTGTGCCTATTTTGTGATTGATGTTTAACTATCGTTTCATAAAAGCAGGGTTCTTTTATTGAGACAGTTAGTTGAAGCACCTTATTTTAAGGATAAGTGCTTAATATGCTCAGTTCATTGAACTGACCCGTGTAATTCATTTTGCAGATGGAATTTGATTAGAATGAAGACTTGGTTGTTTTCTGATGCTTTTTGATTTGATGATGTATTGAAATTGTTGCTTTTATTCCTCTTCGAGGAATTGTGAAAAGAAGAAAATATATTCTTCTGTCCATGAGTTGTATGGATGTTTTGTGTAAACTATGCCCAATCAGCTGGATTGGCAAATGTACAGATTATGACATGAAATATTGAATACAATTACAAGTGTGATATTTTCAATAGTTATATCAGTTTGATATTGTTGTTTAAATTGGAAATATAATGTTATTTCTTGATTTGGAATTGTTTCATTGTCCTTGGATGGATGTTAAATGGAAGCTGATATCTAATCTTACCTAAATGACAACTTTTAAGTTAAAAATGCAATTAGTTCATACTTGGGTAAAGATGAATTTTTAAGTGACATTAAAAGGATTAAGAAGAATATGATTCCATAATCGGAAGGTATTCGAGGATTAGCTTAGGAGCTAAGGAATATCAATCAACTCAAAGTAATCGAACTTCGCTTTCGAACTCCATTAATGATCCGTTTGATAAATTGAATAATGGATATAGGATAAGTATATCCATAACTAATGGACCTTAACCATATAACGTTAAGGAGAACAAATGAATACATTTCTTGGAAATTAGACCTCGTTTAAATGACGTCTAATAAGTTAAAATTCTGAATTTAGTTGCAGTTGAGAAAATCTTGGTTAAGTTTAATAGGTTAAACTTATCACGTCCGTCGGAACGGACTGCTTAATCCAATGATTAAGAAGTGAACCAAGTAAGGAAATGCAGCCCTTCGACACGAAGGAGAAGATGCATTGCAAGACAATGGACGGATTTAGTCCCTCTTAGCCCTATACAATGTAACGGAAACGAGGATCAAGAGATCAGCGTGGATGCTGAAAGTTGATTTTAATTATTAAAATCATATCCGAAGCACTTGAGCAGGATGTGTATTCTCGATGGGAGAATTCCGTAGGACATTGGCATACGCCAGCTACAGCAAGGTGTCTCCATGAAGACGGGGTCTTCATGACGACACACTGTTGCAGCTGACATATTGCAATGCCCTCCCGAATTAAAACATTTAGAATACATAGGCTGAATGTGTAACTCTTAGCAGGGGATAGAGTATGATCAGATATACGGAGTGACTCCGGAATACTAAAGATAATTAGACACACGGAGTCATGGGGTAACGACACCGTATGTCTGCGTATCTTTAGTTATCAGGAGTGCCTTCTTATATTCGTTCATATTCTAATTGGTTAAATTGAAAGTTTAAAACTGACCTTAAACGAAGAGGACTGGTAGGAACCAGGAAAGACCATTCTAGATAACAGGTGAAGTGAGGTGAAGGACGTATTCCGTAGATGTGTATCACATCCAGGAATATGATCATGCAAAGCATGTGAAAGTCTTTAGTCAAAGTATCACAATTGTTGGTTGCGTTTTCCTTATCACTTAATTTAAGATGCGGGATGTCGAGATGAATATCGATGACAGATATTCGAGATAGGCTTCTTAAATGGATCACTTGATAATGGCGGGAAAGGTTATGAGAAGCACGGTATATATAATATACTATGCATAAACAAACATGAAGGATCAGTTGTTGCAGAGTCATGAACATGAAGGATCGGTTGTTGCCGAAGTCATGAAATGAAGGATCGTTGAAACTCCGAGCCATGAAAATGGAAGATCGGTAATTCCTCGAGTCATTTACATGACATATAGAATCATTTATAAGATTGAATGGCATTGAATGTGTGTTCCATATTGTAAATATGTGAACAGCGGGGAACATTCGTTTTAAAAGAAATTGTGTGATCAAACTGTGTTGTTTGGGGCGTAGAACAATTATTAAAACTTGAACATGTGTTTGAATTTTATAATTCATTACGGTGAACGTTATAAAAAAAAAAAAATTCCCTTGTTACGGTATTTTGAAATGAGGATGTTACTGATTATGCAGAGTCAAATCATGCATCGAGCCATATTATGCCCATCATATTACAAAGAAGAATGAGAACCCATCCCCTTCTATATGTTATTTCTCATAGAGCTCTCCTAATCCCTAACCATAACATCCTCCATTTTTTTTTCCATAGAAATTCACCTCTCTTCTACTATATGTATCTCTCCTGGGTATATATCCCTCGGATCTCTATATCTTTCTTCTATCGAATGCTTGTATATATAGCTTTAGCACCCACTTCCATGCCTTCCAAAAGTTATAGATCGCCCATGTGTCGAAGTGGTCCTCCATGGAAGAATTCATTTCCATTTCAAGCTCTCTATTCCTTGCAATGATTTCTTTTGGAAACTTCTATTGCATTCCTAAAATATTCACTTTTTGATCCACAATCACCAGAATGGCATCTTATCCATAAGGGTCATGTTTTTCTCATGTTCTTCCTAAGATTCCAAATGTGGCTAAGTACAAAACCCATTTTTCCTCATGCGCACATGTTGTATGTTCTACAAAACCCTACTATAACCCTTTCCTTGTGTGCATTCAGCCCACATGCCCTTCTTCAACTAGATCCCTCGTGCCCATGCACCTTTTTGTACTTAGTGATAATTTACAACCCAATAGGTGGCTAGGTGATTTAGATAATTAACTTGATTATGATAATTAAATTAATTAAAATGTGTGAAAGTTGGCATGGTGGGGGAATAATATTAAATTAATTAATCGAATTTGGTTTAGAGGGTCGACACTAATTTTGGGTGTCTAAAATTAGATTCAGGGTACCTTTTCCATGGGTGGGCCCTATTCCAAGACATTACACCTACAATGAGCTATATTTTATATAGTTGAAATGTTTCCCCAACTTGAAAGATGGATTGAGGAAATTGAGGCCTATGAGTATGATGTTAGGTATTCCTGTCAATCAGAAAAAATTTCATTACCATCTTATATTCCTTTCCCCATTCCCCAACCAAAGGTCATTTTAACCTAAAACTCAATTCCCAAGCTTCTTACCTATTGCCCCCATTGTGGAGTCCACATCTCCACCTCTTATTATTCCACCCCATATTGATTTTCCTTCCCTATTCCCTTGTAAGATTCGATCCCCTCCATAGAAATAAGAGACCGTAAATTTCCTCCCACCACCAATAAAGCTTAAAATAGTTTAATCCAAACCCACCCTCCTCTTACATTCCCAAAACCATGTTGGGAAGGGACTCAGAAAACCACAAGAGATAAAGCAAAGAAAAATCCCAACAAAGAAGAAATGAGAATAATTTTGAAGAATTGGGCATCAAGGTTTGGAATAGAAAAAATCCCTTCTTTGGTTAAGCCTTTAAAAGAGGTCAAGGTTGGAGAAAAAGTGGATAAAAATAATTTTATGACAGCAGAATAATAAGAACAAAAAAATGATGATCAATAATCTACTTGCTCCGAGTGTAGTGTTCACATCGACACTATATTTTCATAAGTTTTGACTCATTACCGGTTGCAGAATCATCAAGGGAAGAAAAATAAACTTAAAACCCAAAATGAGAGGAGAAAAAGGAGGAGAAAAAAATGGATTTAGATGTCTCAAGTAGATAACATGCCATACAAGAGGTTTCAAACCCTTCTCCCACTCCGTCCCTTCCAAATTATGATTTGGGGAATGATTTTTAGCTATTAAGTTTTATGTTTGAAGATGAGGAGATCCCTGAGAAATAGTTTACAAATCTAGAAGACACCATGAAGGATTTAAAACCCTTAGCATAGTGATCCATAGGGATCTAAAATGAATCTACTTCATCAAAATAGTCAACACGAAGAAGGAAAAATGAAAACACGGAGGTTCTATCTTTTTAGTAATATGACCATCGCTCTATGCAGAGTAGTGGTTATAGAACTACTACCTAACTAGGGTGGTGGTCTTGGGACTTCCGGTCTACATTGGATGGTGGTCCTAGCTCTTTCGGATAGAAAATGAAAAATATGAAATGAACAGCCCAAAATTTGAATAGTTGTTCATATCTCTTCTCCTCCATGACCTTTCCCATTCTCTAGTGCACGGGAGGACATGGGAGAGGCTATAAATACATGTTTGTAGAAGAGAATATGATCATCAAAGCATGAAATCAAGTGAGCAAGAAGTTCTTAGTGTTGGAATTGTGTTTTGTAGAAGAAAGGAGTGTTGAGACAGAAAAGCAAGTATTTGGGAGGAAGTGTGAGATATTATCTACTTCTCTTTCATACTTATTGTAACTTTTGTACTTGTTATTTTGAATTGGCCAATAAAAGTGGGAAGAAAGAGAAATTTCCCTTCCCGACTGGTTTTTCCTCCTCTGAGGTTTCCAGGATAAAATTTATTGGTGTTTATGAGCTTAAATTATTTCCTTTCCTGCAATTGTGGATTCTAAGCATAAGCATAATTCATTCACTAGCTATCTCCATCATTTTCTAATAGAAAGTATAACAACAGTGTTTATTTGTGTTTCTATGGATAATTCTAGAGTTGAAGAGGTTATAGATCACACAGGAGGAAAATGAAGAAGATGATTCATATTTTGAGGAGTGTTTTGATGGGAAAGAGCCTATGGAATTGGTTACTTTTGTTATCCCAACTCCCATCCTCCAAGACAAAAATCCTATTAACATGGAAAGAGACATTCAAGAGTATCCCGCTTCTTCAAATATCCCTCTTGAATCAAGGCCGGAGGAATTGAATATTCTAAGCTCCACATTTGGCCAAAGAAGAGAAAGGAAAAAGGATGACTCTACTTACATACCAGCCATCAATGTAGAAGATCAATTTTCTCCGTTAGACAGCAACGAAGAGAAATTTAGCTCACGAGATAGTCACCTTTTCCAGGAAGGTTCAAGAAGACTTCCTTAGTGAAGTTAAGGCTCGGGGAATGGGAAAATCCATCATATCGACCTTTCCCATCAAGTATTTGGCTTCATTAGAGCTAAAGGAGAATCCACATCCGGTCATGTTCACTTCCAAACATGAGGATAATCTTTAAAGCATCAATGATCATCTCAAACACATCCATGAGTCTAATGAAAGATAGTTTGAGGAGGTAATTTTATTATTTTGCTTGGTGCTCTATATTTTGATATGGAAAACCAATTCCAGGATAGCTTTCCATGGTTATCCATAGTCATGTTCAATGCCAAATCATCTGCATGGCTGTAAATTTCGAGAACCGGAAGCTACTTTTCCTTGCTAGTGTCAGGGTTTATTTTAGGTCTTCCATGCTTCTGGTTAGCGTAGGGTAGGGGTAGGTTTATTTCTAGCATAAGAAGTTCTTGTGGAAACTTTACACGTCCCACTTGGGGTATGTATGATTTTGTATTTGTACATATTATTTGTTTTCTACTAGTATAGTGCACCATGTTTCTAGGAAAGAAAGAATATCGTAATAGAAGGTTCAAAATTACAGGAATAATTACAATCTTTAAGAAATTCCAAATACAAAGTAACTAAATCAGATTAGGGATAGGTTTCAATTACTTCCATTCTCTTGTTCCTTTAGGTTGATCAAAATTGAGCTTCCAAGGCCCCATGCAAATCAGCCGAATTAGAGAAAATAAGAAGGCCTCCTCAAGTTATTCAATGTTCCCCGAGTTTGAAAGAAGAAGATAAACCTCAACTCCTTTTTCAGTTCATTTTAGTTGTAGATGTTATGGATTTTTAGGAGAACCAACCTTCAAATTTTCTTGAGAAACATATAAAAGATGAAAAATTTTAGTTTTAATAGGTAGTCCCAATTTACTTCTAAGATAAACATAGTTCCTAATATCTACAAAGTGTCCATAATTTCTAAGAAATAATCCTTCATTGATGCTTGGTAATAACCATATTTCTCGAGGAAGGTTCCAGGTCTTCATTTTCACCCCAACAAGTCAATTTGTAGAGATGAAGAAGGAAAGAATTTTCATATCAAAACCATTTTCCACTCACACAAATTTCAATATTTTGTTATAAAGATTGGAAAGTGGAAGCAATGGATCAACTCCGAGTCAGCAAAGTTTCAAGTGGATTTCAGGGGCAAGGTTTAAGTTTTTGAATTATTTCAAGCTACCAAAGATGAATCCATGCCTAATAGAGGCTTTAGGATACTGGTCAACTACATCTAGCAGGCAGATGTCCCTGTGAGTCGTAAAAATTGTTATCCATTTTTACCCCAGGAAAAATGGACAACAAGGAGGATCAAACCCAAGCATTGGACAGGGCCTTGGTAGGACAATCTGGGGTTTACATGAAAAATTTAATGTTTAGGGAGCATTTGCAGTGTCTTCAAAAGATTAGGATCATTGAGGAATTTTTTCCTCTTCTAGGTTTTGAAAGGCTCAAAATTTGCCTAAGAAAAGAAAATAGGCTCCAACGGGCCCACTTTTAGCAAAAATGAGAAAAAAATGGAAAAAATGGATGATGACCCAAAGAGTCATTTTACTCATCTCAATGGGCCTTCGGTTTGAGAAAAATACAAAACATTCAAAGGTCGGGGTGAAAGATGCAAATAATGGCCCAAAAGGGCCCCAAGCTAGAAAACAACTCACTGAGTTGCTCGGTGAGATAACGTGCATGGAAAGGATTGAGCTCCAAAGTAGTTCAGGTAAGCTAATCGGATTGTAGGATGAGAGGATCAAGGTTTGAAATCGTGCCACATCGATTAAAATCGAGAAACTTGGCAAGTTGCTCAAGAGGTGCCAGGTTGGAGTTATGGTGAGTCTAGGCAGAGGGCTTGTGCATGGGCCGAGTTGTTGAGGGCATCGAGTTAGGTAAGAGATAGGGGCACATTGGTGAATCAACTCGAGTGGTATATATTTTTGAGTTATGCAGAAGAGGTGGATTTCCATAGAACATGGAAGGAACTTTCTTGGGTCAAACAAAATGTGGGGTCGTGAAGGCACTCAACAATGTGCATGGAAAAGTGTTGTAGGATGCTCTAGGAAAAAGTAGATCTATTATTTAGGAATATAGGATAGCCTACAAGATTTTAAATAAAGCCACACCATTCCAATTAGTTTTTAGCATGGAGGATGTCCTACCAGTTGAATTCATGTTAACTTCTCTGTGTATAGCTCACGCAGAGGATTAGATTATGAACAATCACTAGGAGGAAAGAATAGACAAATTAATATAGTTAGATGAGAGATTAGCCAGGTGGAGCTAGATAATTGAAAAATAAATAAAAAATGCATGGCATGATCGTCACATTAATAATAAGAACTTTGAGGTTGGGCGGATGGTCTTGCTTTATGATTCCAAGTTTATGCGCCATCCTAGGAAGTTGAAATTCCATTGGGTGGGCCCTACATCATCTTGTACATCCTTGATTTAGGTGCGTTCCAGTTACAAGCACTGGATGGGATGAGGTTTCCAGGACACTTCAATGGAAGTAGGCTAAAGCCCTATGATAAATAAGTCTTCTTGGTGTTTGTAAATAAGGTAGTGTTTCCAGTTAGTTTAGAATTTCCTTTAGTGCATTTTCTTTTCTTGTGTTTCCCTTTCTCATTGTTG
The DNA here is from genome assembly GCA_018340775.1 of Taxus wallichiana var. yunnanensis. Classification (NCBI taxonomy): domain Eukaryota; kingdom Viridiplantae; phylum Streptophyta; class Pinopsida; order Cupressales; family Taxaceae; genus Taxus; species Taxus wallichiana. Next base: position 53,901,932 of record CM031242.1, on the reverse strand, counting down.
TTTTGTGTTACACCTTGGGCACTGGTAACCTCTTTAATTTTTGAAGGTTGTGAATGCGCAGAGGACCACGCATCATTTTAGTGTGGGGTAGAATAATGTAGAGGAAATTGCAAAGTGGGAAGAACTAGGAAGGATTGTGTTAGAAAGCTAGTTGGATGGCCCTAGGAAAGGAAGTGCATGGAAGGAAAGGTGAAAAAGGATGGTTGGTGTCAGGGTAAGGCTACATTGTGGATCCACGTACAAGAGATAAATAAGTGTAAAAGAAAACATGATGTAGGTGAGAGCCAAAATCATGACAGAAATACCTTTGGCATTGATGACATGCATGGAAGATTCTCCTATCAAGATGGATTGGTTGCATGCCAGAAGGTTGGGGATTGTCCACGCAAGGATTGGGTGTGTGATTTAAAGTGATAAAGTCAAATTTTGTTGAAAAATATGCATTAAGTGTTGAAGTACAGTGGTAGGTAAGGTAGCATTTAATGTTAAAAAGTGGGAAAACTATAAATATAAGGTTGGACACTTCATTATTTACATTACAAATATGAAGAAGGAAGAGATTTTGTGAACTAGGGTTTCCAGAGTTGATCCATGTGAAGAAAAATTGGAGAAATTTAACCGTGAGTGACTAGTTTGGATCTACAAACTAGGAGGGAAATAGTTCACGGGCGTAGAGAGAGTTGTGGAGAAGTGTCGTCTTGTGAAAGGGATATTCCAGTAAGGGTTTGGTAGCTAGGGAACGGGTTGAAAAGGAGTTTCTTCACAAGTTTGAGATCTAAGCTTGGAAAGGGTAGAGAAGTAGAGCAAGAGAAGTTGAAGTGTAAAGATAACCTACACAATGGCACCCAAGAAACCAGTTGTAACACCTAAAAAGGGAAAAGGCAAGGGCAAGGGAAAACAACAAGAAACCACCGCAAGTACTAATGAAGAATGGTATGCAGAAATGTAGTACCCAGATGGGGTTTTACTTGGAAAGGAGTGGGAGTCCCATTTAAGAAACATGATAGTAAGTGATTATAACCATCGCATAAACATGACTGAAAAATAAATGGCACTGGAGTTAGTGTGCCCAAAAACAAGAGGACACTAGAAGGGTTACCCATTTATAGTGACGAAGTAAAAGTGAAGTTAGAGAAGGCAGGATTGTTGCAACTCTATGAGTTTCCCTACTTTGGGAAGCCTAAGTGCCTCTATCAGTGGCTGATGTCATGCGTACATGAAGATCACTTTCACTTTGTGGGGTGTAAGATGCGCATAACTCCTCAGCTGATTTCAAAATTCACAGGTCTCATATGTGAAGGAGAAGATATAAAGGATGACCTATGTGACAAAGAAGCCATCAAATAAACCGTCACCACATATGCATACAAGAAGGGGTTAAGGTACTTTGATATTGCAGATATCCAAGACCCGGTGATGAGAATGGTCACACGCCTAGTAACCAAACTTAATGACCAAGAGAGGTGGATGCAAGTGAACAAGTCATGGCTCAATGTTTGCAAAAGGATATCAGAGGGCACCATTTACAACTTATCCACATACATCGCGGATGAAATCATTAGCATCATGCGGAGGGTGATAAGATACTTTTCAGCAATTTCCTCTTAACTATTGTGTTTTCAGAGATCGGAGTGCCAAATGCGGTAGATAAGTTTATATGGGAGTACCCAGAGGAAGACCCCTCACCCGCAAAAATATTTAAAAAATACACTTGCGATAGCATGAAGGCGTTCACAAGGCACATCTTGAGAAATGGTATATGCACTTGAGGAATGCATTTGGGGTAGAGTGGAGGATCCCAGAACAACTACCAAAGCTCACAGAGGGAGAAGCTGAATTCATAGTATACCAACACTTCTACATTGGTAGATTTAGGTTGGTTGATGAAAGCATGAGCCCATGGTGTAAAATTCCATTTTCCTTCACCGCTCAGTACTTCCGGTGGGATTAAACAGATTCAAGGAATCCACAAATCTAAAATTTGACCTTGGAAGTATGGATCGGGACCACAGGGAGATGCACAAGACATTGGTCTACCCCAACAAGCATGCGTATGTGGAAAATTACATGTCACATGAAGTTCAAATGATGAAACCCCTAACTCTACCTATTATAGGGAGGTCTTCGGTATGTGTATACCTTTGCATAAGGCCCATGTTTGAGAAGGGCACTTATCTTGAGAATGAGATAGCTATTCTTGAAGACTTAATAGGTAGAAGGAATACCCTACCCAAGAAACAGGAGACAGAAGAGATAAAGAAAAAGGAACCAAGTGTCAAAGATAATCAAGCGATGTGCACCCCAGGAACAAGTGCTAGACCAAGTACTTACACATGCAGGAAGAGGTCCCCAATCAAATAGGAGGCGCCATAACAAGGAAATATTATCGAAGAGGAGAAATCACCAGAGGAGGAAGAAGAAAAACAAAATCTCCTATACTTGAGTCCCCAATTAGGAAGAAACAGAAGGTGATGGAGGAAGCTGATTTAGAGGAAACAAATAGCTTGGAGAAGTACAGGGGTGAGAGGGATGACGATGATGAAGATGAACTTGAGGGAGACCAAGAACCACTTGTTTTTAGCATGTATGATTCTGAAAGAATATGTATCAAACGAGCACTAAAATTTCCATAAACGAAATGGAAAATTCAAATGGAAAATTTGAGAGAGGTTTTTGTTCATAAAAATGTTTAAAAAAAAATCATTTAGATTTGCTACAAGTTTTACCAAGTGAACATAAATCTAACTTTTAGTGAGCTGTACAGTCCAAGGAAAAGTGTATCAAACGAGCACTAAAAGTTTCATAAACAGAAAAAGAAAATTCAAACAAAAAATCTAAGAGAGTTTTGTGTTCATAGTAATGTGTTTAACAAAAACCTCATTCAATTTGCTACACATTTTACCAATGAAGATAAATCTAACTTTTAGTGAATAACGAGATCGAGGAAAAAGCATATCGACAAGCGTTAAAAGTTCCACAATAAAAACAACAAATTCAAATGGAAAATATGGGAAAGGTATTTGGTCAAAATCATCTTTTAAGGAAAATCCTCCTTCCAATAATGTATAAGAATAAGATCATTTTGATTCTTGTTACCAAAAAGCAAGAAGAATATTTGGGAGAAAATATTCCTAAAATAAGTAAGATAAGATTTGACTCCAATAATTTGCATGTCCCATTTCCGATCTCTATCTTTAAGTTCTTATCATAGATGATGTTTCCCACTAAAATCACATAAAGAAAATACTTGGTGCTCGCGCGTGCCTTGGGTGAGCCCCCAACACCTGTTGGATGATAGGCCGATGTGCATGGGGTTCCCTTATTCTTTGGTGGGTGTAAAAATGACTACATCTTGGTTCCGGTGCCTAGACCTCTTTTTTAAGTTATAGTGGGAAATAACATACATCGTGATCTGTGTAATGAGTGATGACAAAGTGTTTAACTTTGGAAAGTCTTGAATCATGGTTTAAGAGCACAGAGGACAAATTTTCTTAGAGATTCAGCACTGGACCTAAGTTTTATACACGTAGATGGGTAGAAGAGAACCTCTACCATAATTTGTATGAAACTTTTTTCTATTACTTCCCAGTAGAGTTATATGAATGGCTCTTGGCATATGTGTCTAGATCACGCTGGTATTATAGATCATGTACGTGGACCCAAGAAGAGTACTTAAGGCTACAAGATGCAGATCTGATGTGGACTCATGCTATGGATCATTAGTGGAAAGTAGTGCTGACTAGCTACATTGGAATACACTATTTCCACATATTCTTATCCAGACGTTGCTGAGTTTGATTTTATGTAGGAACCCAGAGGATCATTTCTATGTGTTATCCCTCTAGAAATGAAAATATTGATTGTTACATTGAGTTTAGAGGCATTTTTGATGCCCGAGATAAACTGTTCTGAGTGCTAGGCAAGGAAGCTAGGGAGGAGGAAGATGACGATATTGTCATGACGAGAAGGAAAGGGAGGAGAGACAAATCAAGTATAGTGAATCACATGAAAGGGAGATTACTATAAACATGAGGTTGTAAGTGTGATGGATATATGGAGGTAGACGTTGCAGAAGAAGGATTTGAGGTTCACACAGAGGATGTGGAACCTAAGCAGTCTATGCTACCCAATCTTGGCAAGTACGTAAGAGATAACCCTTCGGCTTCTAATGAGAGTTCATTGCACAAAGAGAAGATTCATTGGCATGCATCTAAACCCACCTAGTGACCAAACCCTAGCACTTGGATTTCTAGATCAAGGGAGGAGTATCATTGACCTGATTAGTACCAAAGGAAGTGATAGATCTTCACCCGTGAGATATAATTTTTCATTTCCCTACTTCTATTCTAGTATTTGGAGTAATTTTTGGACAAAGAGAAAATACAAAATGCTTGGGTAATGCATCGGGGAGTGGCACGAGACACACATATGGTAGTGGCAAAATTTCATGAGACGGTTGGCACATAGTTTAGTGGAACCCCGAGGACACTAGGTGTGGCTGCTTTAAGCCCATTACTACTACTTGTGGATCTGGAGGAGGAACTAGTGTATCGGAGGTGGAACCGGTGGATCTAGGGGCATAAGACCTAGTGGATATAGTGGATTTGACAGAAGAGGGAACACCGAGGAAGTCAAGGGACTGGATCAAGAGGACAAAGGCCTCAACCACCTCCTCAAGTTTTTGAGATTTCTTTACATTTACCGATTATATGGGTATTGAAGATGTTATGGAGCATGTTCACAAATGTGATTTGCTATGGCACGCAAAGGGGATCACAACCCCAAAACAAAGGCTAGTCAATTTGTAACAACATTGTAAGGGCATGCACATAGCTAGTATAGGAAGTATGACCCCCATCAGATGGTGGTAGATTACACCACATTGAAAAATGCCTTCCTAGTAGAATTCCACATCCCTGAGTTTAAACAGAAGAGCATCAACACCCTTAAGGAGATTCAATAGGGAATGGCAGAGAGTGTGTGGGAGTATGACACATGGTTTAAGACTCTCCTGTCAAAGTTTTCATATGACATTCACCCTTCACAACATGCTCAATGGTTTGTTGGAGGGTTGATAACCCCATTTAGAAGAGCTTTATCTCATAAAACTTTTATAGACCTGTGGAGGTGTTGGAAGCTTCCCTGCATGCTAAAGCTATTAGGAGCATTGACATTGGTGTTAGCCCATTTCTAGAAGCTCAAATCACTACTATGGCTAAGCATCTGGAAAAGTTGTCTACGGACTTAGCTCATGAGAATCGCAGCAGTGGAATGTGGTGTATAGATTATGAAGTAGAGGGGCATGCCAAGGATAGTTTCCCCTGGAAGATAGTACACGCCGTCACAATAGACTGTGAGATTTTTCATGGGGACCATGATGCGAGTAGATGTCCCTTGCTACAACATACAATTAGGAAGAATGTATCTTACTACTATAATATCTACACCTCTACAACCCATGATACCAAGGATTGTCATCTTATTGACCAAATCCATGAGGCCATTGATCATGGTGTGTGCTAGACCAACATTGATAGTAGTTCTAAGGGTGATGATCACCATTATGAGGATTGCATAGATGGAGGTGTGCACGGAAGGGGATTTTATAAAGGATTTCGTGGTCGTGGTAACCATGGAGGAAGAAGTGAGTTCCCATATGGAACCTATTTTAATTGTGGATCTACAGACCACTACAAGTGTGAGTGCCTAGACTTATTATAGTTCTCATGGTGCAGGAAGAAGCACAAGTATGAGGAGTGCCCTCAATCGTTTGAGCACATGATTTATCAACACCTTTGGAAAGACAAGGGCATTGAAATTGTAAGCATTAAGAAGGCTCACACACAATGGATGCCACATGTGACACGTGATGTAGGTCCGGAACTCCGTTATGGTAACAACAAGAGAAGATGTCATGGGAAGAAAGGGAATGCCAAGGTAGAAGAACCTGGTTTCAAGGGAAGAAGTGGTACATGGGAAGTACCCAAACCCTGCGCATCAAAAGGAGGTATATCAAGAAACCATGGACGTCATTTAGAGTTTACAAGGAGAAATCTAGTGTCTAAAGGATCAGTCTAGGAGGGAGGAGCAAAGAAGGAAGGTCAAGGTGCCAAAAGATGACTTGGATGAGGTCAAGGAAGTATGTAAAATGCTAAGGCAAGAGAATATTATTCCCTTGCTAGGAGCATGGTTGAGAGAAAAGGTACCACACACCGAGAGAAGAGCGCAAGAGGTAGGTCTTGCATGCAAACCTTCCCCCTCACAACCTTGACTATGATAAGGAGATCACGTTAAATGTAGTCATGGATGGATGGATCCTTAGTAATATCCTCATTGACATAGGTGTGGAGGTCAATGTTCTCACCTTGGATGCATGGCATCAGATGGGAAGACCTGCATTACAGCCATCTTCAAATGTGTTGTATATGGTGAACAAAATGAAGGCAATGCCCATCGATGTCTTAAAGGATGCAGCTATCACCATTCAGGGGGATAAGTTTATTGGGGACTTCAAATTCTTGGCGCTACGCCGGGTAGATAATTTCCTAGCATTACTTGGGCACCCATGGTGCTATAAGAACAATGTGGATCTTCAGTTCAAAAAGGGATACATAAGATTTTAAAATAAGGAGGAATGGGTCATCATACCCCTAGCTAATGGAAAATAAACACCCTATACTAAACCTTTGGGAGAAGAGGTCCTGGATAGAATATATGTGCACTCAATCAGGGATCTAGAGATAATCCATCCCACAGAAGGAGTTATCTAGTTTGAAGATGCTTAGTCCTTAAGTGACACCACTAGTATAGTGTGTGATAATTGGGTGCATGGGACCTATGAGTTAATTGGATGGCATTTGAGAGGATCGGTGACAAAGGTGACAAAGGCACGTATGGTCCAGGTGCCTAGGTGAGAAAGAAGCTACCTAAGTATTCAGGAGGAGCCTTCCTTGAGATCTTTTTGTAGGAGATGGAAGCTCAGTGGAAGAAGGAGAATGAATGAAGAGGGATGTTAAGCTATGTCCTACTCGGAACTATTGCATGCTAGTGGGTGACACATCGGGATAACCTCTTGGAATGGTGCGAGGTGAGAATTGCCTTCTCCATAAGGTTTTGCAAGAGCAATGTGCCCATGGCTATAAAATACTACCATGGTAAAGAGATCACTTCCTTCCATATCCAAGCATGTGAGACAGCCTAGATGGGAAGTGCAAAAGCATTGCCACCTTCATTATGGGTTCACAAGTTATATTCCACCCTACAAGGTTGTGCACATGTATGGTACATTCACATTGAGACATGCCACCAGACAGAAATTGGCAAGAGTTAGTGGCTGATCTCATTCAAACATTCAAGTATCGGAGTACAAAACCCTTGGTGGATAAGGTGTTACAGGTTGTCAAGCACCTTACCATTGGGGATAGTGCCATGGTAGAAGATAGGCTACTGGACTTGCTAGGTGAACCTATCCTGGAGGCGTGCTTTGAGGAAGAAGAAACAGAAGAGATACGGTTTGAGCACGTATGTATAGAGAAAGAAAAAGGAAAGATGGTTTATATAATTGATGGGGAAGAGGTGGAAAACTTAGATGTTGACAATTCTATAGGGATGCGTGAGGTGTTAGATAGTTCTAATGAATGGGTGTCATCATATCATGAACCTTTAAATACAAAGAAGGTTAACATCAGCTCAGGAGAAGAACCTAAGGAGGAAATCATTAGAGACTATTGGTTGGAGAAAGAAGTCTCTAAGGTCATTGATATTTTACGTGAGTTTGAGGATTTATTCCCACACGGTATCATAAACTAAAAGGTGTTCACCATTCCTTGGGGGAAATGATAATTAAGTTGAAGGAGGGTGCACACCCAGTCCAAAAGAGACCATACTAGATGAATCCTAACCTACACGTGAAGGTCAAGGAGGAAATAGATAATATGATATCATCGGGCATCATTGAAGTTGTTGAAGAGTCAGAGTAGATAAGTCCAATGGTAATTAACATCAAGAAGGATGGAAGGATAAGGATCTGTGTTGATTACAGGGACCTGAATGTAGTGTGTATCATTGATCCTTTCCCAACCCCATTTACTGAAGAGATCTTAGAAGGAGTGGTAGGATGTGAGGTCTACTCTTTCACAGATGGATTCTCGGGCTATCACTAGGTAAGGATCATGAAGGAGGACCAGAGGAAGATGAATTTTTCCACTGAGTGGGGAAGTTTTTCCTATACATTCATGCCTTTTGGGTTGAAGAATGCACCTGCTGTGTTCTCATGCATTGTGGTACAAGCTTTCTAGGACTTCATCCATAAATTTCTTCAAGTCTACCTGGATGATTGGACAATATATGGGCTAGTGAGGGACCATTGTGACAACTTAAGGTTAATGTTTGAAAGGTGTCAATAGTTGAGGATATCCCTCAATATTAATAAATGTGTCTTTGCTACCCCATTTGGAACATTATTGGGACACATCATATGTAAGGAAGGCCTACTAGTAGATCCTACAAAAGTTACAGTAATTGTGGGATTGAGGGAGCCTACTAGTCAAAGTGTAGTGTGCAAATTTCTTGGGCATACAGGGTACTACAGGAAGTTCATCAAGGAATACGCCAAGATCTTTACACCTTTATAAGAGTTGCTTAGACAGAAAAGTGCCTTTATTTGGGGAAAGGTGCAGCAGAAGGAATTTGACACTTTAAAGGATAGGCTTGTCACCACGCCCATACTATGATTCCTCTCTTGGGATAAGCCCTTCCACATTCATGTTGATGCCTCAGGGACTGCCATTGGATCAGTACTTGCACATCCTAGTGAAGGGATTATTGATCATCCTTTGTGCTTTACAAGTAGGAAGTTAACATTAGCGGAGAAGAATTATACTACAACTGAGTGCGAGGCATTGTCAATGATCTATGCGCTTCACAAGTTTAGACAATATTTTCTAGCAACTCCATTTATATTTTACACTAACCATATGGCATTGAAATATTTAGTGAACAATCCCATTCTACAAGGGTGCATATGTCGGTGGGTACTATTGTTCCAAGAATTTGATTTCATGGTTGTTTTCAAACCAGGAAAAAGTAATTCCGGACTTGATCATTTGTCTAGAATAGATTCAGGGGAGGATGTGTAAATCATTGAGGATACCATGCCATATGCAAAACTATTTAGGTTGTGGCAAGCACCCTCAAAATTAGAAGATATTGCAATATTTCTCAAGACAAGTGTAACATCGAAAGGGATGAAGGCATTGGATAAAAAGTAGTTAGCTATACGCTCTACGTCCCCACATGTTGATTAGTGGGGATTTATACAAACTAGGACGTGATGATATTTTGCACCGGTGTGTGCTAGAACATGAGTACCTAGCCATAATAGAAGAAGCGCATGAAGGTAGTGCAGGTGGACACTATGCAGTGACGCCACTGCACACAAGATATTAATGGCCGATTATGGTGGGAGACCCTATATCAAGACTGCAAGGAATATTGCAAGGCATGTGACCATTGTCAGTGCATTGGCAAACCAGGGTGAAGAGATGAAATTCCTTCGCACCCTATTCCCAGCACCAAGCCATATGAAAATGGGCTATAGACTTCATAGGCCCTATTGCACCATCCACACATAGGACTGGATCATGGTATATAATCACTTGCACATATTACTTGACAAGGTGGGCAGAAGTAGCACCCACTAAGGATTGTACAACAGCTACTGCAGCAAGGTTCCTATGGGAAAACATTATTACAAGGTATGGATTCCCTTTGAGTTTGACTAGTGATAGGGGTACACATTTCTTGAATGATACAGTAAGGATTCTGTTAGTAGAATTCATGGTGGCTCATCACAAGAATACCCCTTACCATCCACAAGAAAATGGAACCATGGAGGCATTTAACAAAATACTTAGTCACACTTTGACTAAGATTTGTGATGTTGGTAGACAGATTGGGATGAAAAAGTATCAGCCATTCTTTGGGCATATAGGACAACCTACAAGAGGTTGAATAAATCCACACCATTCTAATTGGTGTTTGGTGTGAAGGATATCCTACTAGTTAAATTCATGTTACCTTCTCTGCGTATAGTACATGCAGGAGGATTAGATGATGAACAAGCGTTAGAGGAAAGAATAGAAAAATTAATGTAGTTAGATGAGAGACGATCATTAGCTAGGTGGAGCTAGACAATTGAAAAATCAAAACAAAAGGCATGGCATGATCGTCACATTAAGAATAAGAAGTTTGAGGTTGGGAAGATGGTCTTGCTTTATGATTCCAAGTTTTTGTGCCATCCTAGGAAGTTAAAAGTCCATTGGTTGGGCCCCTACATCATCTCATACATCCTTGATTCAGATGCGTGCCAGTTATAAGCACTGGATGGGATGAGGTTTCCAGGACACTTCAATGGAAGTAGGTTGAAGCCCTACTATAAATAAGTCTTCTTGGTGTTTGTAAATAAGGTAGTGTTGCCAGTTAGTTTAGAATTTCCTTTAGTGAATTTTATTTTCTTGTGTTTCCCTTTCTCATTGTTGTTTTGTGTTGTGTCTTGGGTGCCAGTAACCTCTTTACTTTTTGAAGGTTGTGAATGTGTAAAGGGCCTACGTAATTTTAGTGTTAGGTAGAATAATGTAGAGGAAAGTGCAAGGTGGGAAGAACCAGGAAGGATTGCATTGGAAGTATGGTTGGATGGCCCAGGAAAGGAAGTGCATGGAAGGAAAGGTGAAAAAGGATGGTTGGTGTCAAGGTAAGGCTACATTGTGGATCCACATACAAGAGAGAAAGAAGTGAAAAATAAAACATGAGGTAGGTGAGAGAAAAAATCATGACAGAAGTACCTTCGCACGGTGACACACATGGAAGATTCTCCTATCAAGATGAGTTGGTTATGCACCAAAAGGTTGGGGATTCTCCGCATAAGGATTGGGTGAGTGAGTTAAAGCGCTAAAGTCATGTTTTGTTGAAAAAGCTACATTAAGTGTTGAATTATGGTGGTAGGTAAGGTAGCATTTAATGTTAAAAAGTGGGAAAAACTATAAATAGAAGGTTGGAAACTTCATTATTTACATTGCAAATATGAAGAAGGAAGAGATTTTGTGAACTAGGGTTTCTAGAGTTGATTTGTGTGAAGAAAAATTAGAGAAATTTAACCGTGAGTGACTAGTTTGGATCTGCAAACTAGGAGGGAAATAGTTCATGGGCATAGAGAGAGTTATGGAGAAGCGTCATCTTGTGAAGGGGATATTCCAGCGAGGGTTTGGTAGCTAGGGCATAGGTTGAAAAGGAGTTTCTTCACAAGTTCAAGATCTAAACTTGGAAAGGGTAGAGAAGCAAAGCAAGAGAAGTTGAAGTGCAAAGATAACCTACACAATGGCACCCAAGAAACTAGTTGTAACACCTAAGAAGGAAAAGGCAAGGGCAAGGGAAAACAACAAGAAACCACTGTAAGTACTAATGAAGAATGGTATGCAGAAATGTAGTACCCATATGGGGTTTTTCTTGGAAAGGAGTGGGATTCCCATTTAAGAAACATAATGTTAAACAATTATAACCATCACACAAACACAAATGAAAAAGAAATGGTGCTCAAGTTAGTGCACCCGACAAACAAGAGGACACTAGAAGGGTTACCCATTTATAGTGACGAAGTAAAAGTGAAGTTGGAGAAGGTGGGATTGTTACAACTCTATGATTTTCCCTACTTTGGGAAGCCTAAGTGCCTCTATCAGTGGCTGATGTCATGTGTACACAAAGATCACTTTCACTTCACGGGGTGCAAGATGCGCATAACTCCTCATCTGATTTCAAAATTCACAAGTCTCATCTATGAAGGAGAAGATATAAAGGATGACCTATGCGACAAAGAATCCATCAAATAAATTGTCACCACATATGCATACAAGAAGGGGTCAAGGTACTTTGATATTGCAATATATCCAAGACCCGGTGATGAGAATGTCCATGCACGCACAGTAACCAAACTTAATGACCAAGAGAGGTGGATGCAAGTGAACAAGTCATGGCTCAATATTTGTAGAAGGATATCGGAGGGTGCCATCTACAACTTATCCACATACATCATAGATGAGATCATTAGCACACCAGGAGGTTGACAAGATACTTTTCGGAAATTTCCTCTTAACTATTGTGTTTTTAGAGATCGGGCTAGAAGCGATGACAATAAGTTTAAATGGGAGTACCCATAGGAATACCCCTCACCCGTAAAGAGATTCAAAAATACACTTGCAATAGCATGATGGCCATTCACAAGGTGCATCTTGAGAAATGGTATACGCACTTGAGGAATGCATTTGGGGCAGAGTGGAGGATGCCAGAACAACTACCAAAGCTCACAAAAGGAGAAGCTAAATTCATAGTATATCAAAACTTCTACATTGGCATATTTAGGTTGGTTAATGAAAGCATGAGCCCATGGTGTAAACTTCCATTTTCCTTCACCACTCAGTACTTCTAGGTGGGAGTAAACAGATTCAAGGAATCCAAGAAGCTGAAATTTGACCTTGGAAGTATGGATCGGGACCACAAGGGAGATGCATAGGACATTGGTGTACCCCACAAGTGTGTGTACATGGAAAAGTATGTGTCACATGAAGTTTAGATGATGAAACCCCTAACTTTTCCTATTGCAGGGAGGTCCACGATGCATGTATACCTTCGCATAAGGCCCAAGTTTGAGAAGGGTGCTTATCTTGATACCCAAGACTTAACAGGTAGAAGGAAGACTGCACCCAAGAAAAAGGAGATGGAAGAGATAAATAAAAATGCACCAAGTGTCCAAGATACTCAATTGGTGGGAACCCCAAGAATAAGTACTTACATGTGTAGGAAGAGGTCCCTAGTTAGAGAGGAGGTTCCAGAACAAGGAAATCTTATCGCAAAGGAGAAATCACCAGAGGAGAAAGAAGAGAAAATAGAATCTCCTATACTAGAGTCCCCAATTAGGAATAAATAAAAGGTGATGGAGGAATCTGATTTGGAGGAAACAGAGAGCTTGGAGAAGTATAGGGGTGAGAGGGATGATGATGAAGAAGATGAACCTGAGGGAGACCAAGAACCACTTGTTTTTAGCATGCATAATTTGGAAGAAGAAGGTGAAGGGGAAGAATGACTATCGCTTTGTGCAAAGGAAGGGCAGCCAGGAGGAGGAGGGCACCTAGGACATGGGAGGAGGTGAAGAGGTTAGCACAAAGGGTCAGAGGACTCCAAGCCTCACTAAGGATGAAGTAAATGAGGTGGAAGAAAGAGAAGCAATGAAAATCATTGAAGCCTTGGTAGAACAAGAATTGGAGTAGAGCAACTGATATAGTGATGAATGAAGGTAGGTAAGAAAGCATAGGAAAGATCACGGAAGTGTGGGAGGCCCCAGTCGATCAGTAATTGTTCCTAAGGGAAAACACACATGAGGAAAGCACATGGAGATCCAAAGGGCCAAGAATGAGATACATTGATGATCCAAACAAGGTGTTGTGCACGTGTTTCCAAATCACAGTCCCAATAGATTAACTCTTGGAAATAAATTCATTTGATGAAGAAGGCACATACCCACAGATGAGGAAGATGATTTCATGGGAAATTGAGTCCCACATCAATGAGCCAGAGTTTGAGGTAAGCCAAGGGGCACTAATGAAGATGCCTGAGTCAAAAGGATATAACCCCTTGGTGAGCGCTTAGTAGCTTTTAGATGAACAATTTTGCAATGCGTTGAATAAGGTCTTGGTTGAATAGAAAGCCAGGTTATTCGGAAGGAATGACAGGGTAAAATTTCTAGAGGTAGAGCTAGAAAAGAGGGAAGAAGAGATAGAAGAGAGAACCAAGAACTTGAAGCAAGAGGAACTAATTAGCACATAGCTAAAGTGTGAACTAAGGGAAGAAAAGGTAAGGGTGCGTGAAGTATATAAGAAGGTAGAATCTAGTATAAATGTCATTGTTTTGAAGCATCCGGACCTAGCACCGCCCGTGTAAAAGTATGGATCTTCCCTTGAGTTCCTTGAAGACTTAACACACATCCTCACCATGGAAAGGAAACCTCTAGCCTTAGAATCTATAGAAGAAGTAGTAGCGTGCTTGGAGAAGGAGGAAAAATTAAAGGTTGTAGCAATCATTACTAAGTATAGCAAGGTTCTTGCTGATGTGAAAATTACTACCCATACTACTAAGGCCACGTATGACAATTGCATAGATAGAGATAAAGTGGCAAGTATTCTGTCACCACTCATGAGGTAGAACTCAATGAATACCAAGAGAAGAACAAAGGAAACAGATCAGAGTGGGAAAGGATCCTGGCCAAGGTCGAGAAGAAGTCAGAAGCTATTAAAACCTTACGAGGTTCAATTAAAAATCGGTTGAAGGAGTTGTACCCACATATTACAAGAAGGATGGATGCGCTTGAGGACATGGGCAAGGAATTGGAAGGAATAGTTGAAACATTAAACACTCGAGGAATGGGTTGGGTTTTAGGAGGTAAGCGCCCTAGTCGGTGACCTCTTCCGAGAGAGCACAAAGTGAATTTGATGCCCGAACAAGTTGGAGTTTGACTTGCAAAAATATTTTCCTATCTTATTGCATTAATGAAAACATTTCCCCATTCTTTCATTTTTCCTAATTCATCATTCCCTTATTCTTTTCTAAGGCCTTAATTTTATTATAATTATTTCTTTGAAGAAGTGTTCCCGAGGTGGAGAACATGTAAAATGTGGGGTGATGTTGGGCCCTTAAATATTGACTAAGTATAAAAGTCACATGGGCACACAAGGCCTAAGTTAAAGGGTGGGCACGCAAGAAGAACACATATAATTCGTGGGTTTTAGGAAGGTTTAGAAGAATTGTGTTACATACTAGCTGAATAAGGTCTTGGGACTTAGCCATATTTGGCGTATCAAGAAAGACATGAGAAAAGTGTGACCTGATTGTGCATGTGGAGTGGATAAGGTGCCATCCTGGCGACAGGTTGGCCTAGGAAGGAATATGCCATGTGATTGAGGTTTCTAGAAGACCATCATGGCAAGGAGTGGAGAGATCAATCTTGGAGGAGCTTGTTCCCATGGAGGACCACATATGAACACTTGGGAATAGATTTGGATCCTTAGGTGGTTAGGCATTTCAAGGGGTTTATAAATACAAGCAGCCATAGAGGAATAGGAGGAGAGATCAATAAAGAGCATATATCTCAGTAGAAATTTTGTGAGGAGTTTCATTGGGTTGGGTAGATAAAATATAGGGGAAGGATGCATCAAGGGGCTTGGGATTGTAAATTTTATTCTTGAGAAGCTAAGGGATATAAATCTAATTATGATGTATGCCCTCGGTATGCCATATTTTGATGTTTTGTAATGAATCTAATGGATGTAATGAGGTTACCAACTTATTTGAATATGATCATTAATGATTCTGGTCCATCCTCATATCTTCGTAGTTTTTTTCATGTATGTTTATGAAATGATTATGAATCCTTATACATTTTCCTTTCTGTTTGATTTCAGCCCTATTCTGTTAAAGTATCTTTTTGTCTTGAATGACTGTATTGGTCTAGAATCCATTTTGAGCTCTATGATGAAGGCATGTCTCATTTCTAATCACTCTCTTTAAGTTCCTATCATAGATGATCTTTCCCACTAAAATCACATAAAGGAGAGACTCAAAGCACCAAGTGCATGTCTCAAGTGAACACCCAAGACCCGTTGGGTGATAGGTCAGCACACATGGGGTTCCCTTGTTCTGTGGTGGGTGTAAAAATGACTACAATATTTTTGGGTTATGCGGGAAGAGGTGGATTTCCACATAACATGGAAGGAACTTTCCTGGTCAAACCGAATGCGGGGTCATGAAGTCACTCAATAGTGAGCTCGAGAAGTGTTGTAGGATGGTCTAGGAGAAAGGGAACTTGGAAAAAGCTGAGCTGAAAAGAATGAGTCCATAGTGGGAAGGAGGCCAAGGGGCTTGGCATTGAAATAAAACTTGCAGGGGAATTCATTGAGATGACATGGAGAGTTAAGTGGTGGAGCTCGGTGTGAGTGTAAGGTTGGTAGCACTGTAAGTTTAGGCTGAGGTACTCGGCACAATGAGGAGGAACATTGGAGTTTGAGTTATTCAAACTTTATATGTGTGGGAATTAAGAACTTGGTGGGCTGAGTGCATACACGGTGGGATGGAAAACTTGAAGTCTAATGGGCTCATGCTTTGGTCAACATATAATTCGTAGGTCAATGGGTGTGTGCATCGAAAGTCAAGTGAGAATTGATTCGAGGATAGGAGACGAGAATGTCCGATGACTTCAAATCCCCAAGTCCAAATCAAATAGCTCACCAAGGATTTCAGACTTCGAGAGGTGGAGGTGATCAGATTTTGAGGCGCCAATGTCCGATGTAAGGGGAGTTAAACTATGAGATCTACCCAACATGAAGTGCAAAATTATCTCATTGAGTTGGTTTCTAGGAAGTGAGCTATATTGGGTAGCGATTTTTTTGGTAGGTGGAAATTTAAGGGGGTATGGAGCTTGGGTAGGTGGAGAAATGGAATAGGAAGTGACCCTAAAATTCAAACTAACATAACTTTAACTATGTTTATATAAATTTAACAAAATTATACTTGGAAAGATAATTTAGAGGCCCAAATAATGGAGGGATTAATTTTTAGAGATCATGGAGTTAGGTGGGATAAAAATGAAGGTGAAGTTCCAAGACATGGAGGCCATACCCAAGTACCCAAATGGTGAAAATGAAGACATGGGGGCCATTCCTTCTTCCACAAGCCTAAGTACAATGAAGCATGGCCGTCGAGTGTCTGCTTCATACCCATTGCAAGAAAAATAAATATTTTTGTGGTTTTGGAGCAAATTTCGGAAGTTTCCTCTCTCTCATCTTTCATCTTTTCTTCTTATAAATTATGAGGGGAATTTTTACAAAGGTTAGCCATTTTTCCTCCAATGCAACTCTCTCTTCTCCTCCTTTACAAGGTAGTTGTAGGGATTCAAACCTTCTCATCTGAGAAATGTAATGGAGCTTCATGCCTTCCTCCTATCAAATGACGTAATGTGCAAAATCTATGAGCAATAAAATTGATTTTTGTAATAATTTTCCCTATCCTTGGTTAATTTTAATTGTTATTTCTTTCCTCTCATCATTATACAGTGTTTTGTGCATTTTTATGGTTTCATTACAGGGTTTTAGGTGATGTTTTGTTTATCTTAATATGGTATTGGGTGTATTTTTAGTATGTGATGTGTTTCCACCCTTTCAAGACTCATTCTCCTCGATTTTCATGCATTGTGGACTGTCCAGCACACCCTTTACTTGGTGCTATCACCACCTCTTAGTTTAGGATTTCCCTTCTTTCATGCTCTCTCTCTCTCTCTCTCTCTCTCTCTCTCCTATCTCCTTTGGAAATATCAGGATAGGCTTAGTTAGGTGTTTTCTTGCATTATGAGTAGTTGTAGCAAGTAGGATTAGGAAGGGGAACTCAACCTTCTTCGAGAGGTCCATCTCAACCCCGAAGTCTCGTAGCTTGTTAGATGGTACCCATGTTACCAAATCACACTGAATGCATCAGTCAAAAAAGCTAAAAATTTGGGGTTGTTATGATTTGATGATAATAGTTATGGAACACCTGGTGGGAAAATAATTTGAATTCATAATCTTTAGGAGTACATTTCAACACACCATAGCCACCATGCTACCTCCACTACTTGATAACAGTTCTAGCATGCCCAGTGGGAAAATAAGATGTCAATACTTCAAAGGATCTTCATTCCAATATCTTATCCACTATGGTGCATTCCAAATTTCATATTTAAGAGGTTTCACTATAGGGTCCAACTTCCAAAATAAATTTTTCATGGTTTTATGTATGCAAAATAGGTCCTAAGTTCCACTGAGAGTAGATTAGGGGTCGAAGGTTACAAGGGTGGTCTTGAGTTCCAAAAATTAAATTTTGGATTTCGAGAGGTCCCTTTGCATTTAGGATTTCTAGGTCCCATTGCATTTTGGATTTTGGAGGTTGCATTTTCATATTTTGGAGGTCCCTTTGCATTTCAGATTTCAAAGGTTACATTGTCTATTGTGCATTTCATTTCAGATTTTAGAGGTTCCACTGCAATTTTCATTTCATATTTCAAAGGTTGTTGTGCATGATCCAAGTTACGAATTTCAGATTTCAAATACTAACAACTACAAAACAAGGTCCAACTTCAAAATCAGGTTTTGTTCCCTTCAAGTTATTATTTCCATTTTATCAAGTTGTTGTGATCTTGATGAAATATCAGCCTTTGGAGGCACATGAAAAGAACAACTAGAAACTCCATTGGTCCAAACAACCCATTCTATGAGTTGCACATAATTTCTTCCTCCCATTTCCAATCATTTTTTCCTTCCATATCTTCCATTTCTTTTATCCTTAAAGTTCTACAATCATGACTTCATTCCCCTCTCGAATTAACACTTACAAAGAATAACAATACCAATTCAACCCACCTCCCAATATGCAAAATTCATCTCAAATCTATTTTCACACCACTCCAAATCTATTTCATGATGAAAACCAACATTATACATATCCCCATGAACAAAATCAGAACTGATTTGGTTACCCATCAGATTGTGCAATATCCAAGAGAAATGATATATAAGTTTCGGATGTCATTCCACATATGGAGATGATTACTTATACCGAAGATTCAAAATATGGAGGAAAGTATGGTGCGGGACCCAGATACATCTCGGATGAAGAAATTAAAAATTAGATTCAAGTTATTTTCCATGGGTGGGCCCTATTCTAAGACATTACAACCCATAACATAAGCTATATTTCATGGTTTAAATGCTACCCTAACTTGAAATATGGATTGAGGAAATTGAGGCCTATGAGTATGATGCTAGTTATTCCTGTCAATGGGAAAATTCTGCATTACCATCTTATAGTCCTTTCCCCATTCCCCAATCAATGGAATTTCAACCTAAAACTCAGTTCCCAAGCATCTTACCTATTGCCCCCATTGTAGAGTCCACTTCTCCATCTCCTATTCTTCCACCCCATCTTGATTTTTCTACCCTATTGCCTTATAAGAGTTCATCCTCTCCATAGAAATAAGAGGCTGAATTTTCCTCCCACCACCAATAAAGTAGAAAATATTTGAATCCCAACACACCCCTCCTCCTACATTCCCAAAACCATGTTGGGAAGGGACTAAACAAACCATTCAAGAGAGATAGCAAAGAGAAGAGCCCAATAGACAAGAAATGAGAAGAATTTTGAAGAATTGAGCTTCAAGGTTTGGAATAGAAAAAGTTCCCTTACTAGTTAAGCCTTCAGAAGAGGTCAAGGTTGGAGAACAAGTTGCTAAAACTTATTTTTGGTAGTAGAAGAACAAGAATAAGAAAATGATGATCAACAATCTACTTTATCCTAATGTTGTGTTCACACCAACACTATATTTACAAAAATTGTTCACTCATTACCGCTTTCCAAATCAGCAAGGGAAGAAGAATCAACTCTAAACCCAAATGAAGAGAAGCACAAGAAGGAGAAAAAATGTATTCAAAGGTCACAATTAGAGAGTATACCATACAAGAGGTTTCAACTCCTTCTCCCTCTCCACCCCTTCAAAATTATGATTTGGGTAATGAGTTTGAGTTGTAACATTTAATGTTGTAAGATGAGGAGATCCATGATGAAAAAATTTCAAATCCAGAAGACACTATATGTACCCAAAATTATAAGGTAATGAACTACCGAACAACGTGACAAGTTCCCAAATGATGATACAGTCTCCTCATGATGTTCGAGATCCGAAAAATCCCTCGGAGTATGCGTTAACATCCCGCATGCCCCACTTAGCCCCCGTGTCCTTTGTTTTCCCCTCTTTCCCTCTTTTCTTGGCCTTTTGATCTTCAGTGACGAAACCGCCGCCCCTGGGTGGCGGTCTCGTGACCGCTTGCCACCTGATCGGGCGGCGGTCCCGCTGCACCATTTTCGGCGGTCCTGCACGCATTTTCCAGAAAGCACTTTGACGTGACTCACGTAAAATATCAATGTTTCACCAGCTTTCCTTGCCGACTTGGGCATGCATTTATGTTTTTGGTCCCCTGGAATAGTGTTTGGCCATTGTTTATGGTTTTTAGAGTTCAGTTTGGTTTTGATCTTTGGGTGAATGAAAGCTATAAATAAATGGTTTGTGCACAAACAAATGGTCTGATCTTTTGCTCTCATCCTCATTTTTTCCATAGTTCAATTTATCGTTTTGCTTAGAGGCCATAGTTTCAGTTCATTTGCAGGCTTAGTTAGTATTGTGCAGCTGTTGGTAAGCCACATATCCACCTTGTGCAAGTGTTGTCTGCCAGGTCTACCCCTCATTCACTTTCAAGCTCTCATTTTCATAGTTCAATCTTTTGTTCTGTTTAGAGCCATAGTTTTAATTCTTTGCATGCTTATTTAGCATTATCCAGCTGTTGGTAAGCCACATATCCAGCTTGTGCAAACAATGTTGTTGTTTTATCCATTCCATTGGAGTAGAATAGCTTAGGAAGCCATTAAAGTTGTAGGTTTTGCTCTTCAAACAGGGTAGTTTCAGGTTCTGGTCACTTTATGTTGCATGACTCACAATAAAATCCCGCTAGGAATTGCATAAGCCAAGCTCTGTACTCTTGTGCTATCCCTCTCCTACTCGCATTTTCAGTCTGTATTCTGAGCTGTCCTTGTCCCAATATCTATTTCTGTCGATGCTGGCATTACACGCTTTTCTGGATCCACGTGAACACGAAAGAACAAGGAGATCACACTGAGGGGACAAGATCACACACACCATCGGATTCACCACTATTCTGCGTAATCCAGGTTTTAACTTTCAAAGTTCTAGTTAGAATCATATCAAATAAGGTAGTTAATTGTTTCATTTCAGTAATTTCTATTCTCGATATTGCCAGGGAAGCTGTGAGGATTGATAGTTTCTGAGAAACTATGATTCACTCCTCACTTCTGAGGTAGGATCGAGAATCTTGCAAATAGATTAGGAAAGTTATTGCATTATTTAGAATAAATCTACAAATTACACAGACAAATAACTACACTCGGTTATTTTGTTTGTTTTAAATTGTTATTTAGTTGTTATTTCTAGATACATTTAAATAGCTACTTTTCTTCTCATAAAGTTAAATGCAAAAATAGAAGTTATATATGTTTTAGTTTTATTTCACGTAGTTAGAATTTGCTTTATTACAGTTAGATTTTAAATTTCACTTTGTATGACAATCACGGGACCTCGGGAGCCCAGGGAATACATATTTGAGCCAATCGTGCCTCAACCAAACCTCGTCACAGCAATAGTTGACATAGACCAAAACCTCAGAATACAAGTATTCCAAACAACAACAGATTTACAACTGATCAGTTCTCAGTTGAGAGGGTTAAATATAGAAGATGACCAAGCATACACGTTTTGGTCAAATCAACCAAATTACAGATTACCCTAGATAAACATTCACATGACTGTAGAAGGGTTCGAAAGAGAACAAACCTTTGGTTGTGATCCTTTGGTCCCATAGCCAGGTGCAGGAGACACTCTCACAGACATAGATACTAGTCTAAGGATCCAGGTTGCACGAATGCCTGTGAGATATTCTAAGAAAATCACGCAGTTGTTGGTCCTAAACATAGAAGCTGAGAAAGCATATGATTATTGGATACTAGGAATCAGGACTTGATTTCGTATATGACCATAACAGAACCGCAACAACCAAGAGTCTACGGTTGTGACCCACAAGTCCCACAACCTAACGAATCCATAAGTCAATCAGATATAAACACTGGCCTACGCACACTAGTATTCCAATCCACTCCACTTCCACCCATCATCATCCAACAATTGTCCTTACTAGATATAGCGGCTAACAAAGCTAGAGAATGCGGACTAGGCTAGAGAATCATCCGTAGAGTCAATTGTTTCCACCATCCACCATATGACCTTATGCGGGGCGTACACGAAACTATCCCGGGCATTTTCCACGTATTCCACAACCCATAGATCGAATCACGCTAGAGCTCGATATTGATTGGAGCCTTCGAGCAGTCATCCTTGCTGATCGATCTATCACACCAGTCCAAGTTAGAAGGGCTTTCTTTGCCTTAGATTCACAAATTCCATTAGTGCGTGTCGAAGACATTAGACTACCTAACTAGTTTGTCTGCATCCCACGCATATTCCATCCCCATCGGCTATCTCGGCACGACCTCGGGAGGTCGGGTACATGGAAGAGTTACTTGTAGATTCCCACGCTCGCTTGTCACTTTTCGGCGTACAAAATTGGTGAACCCGACGTGAAACAAACAAAATTAGTGAAGCTGATGTAAACTTCCTACTTTCTCATTCGAGTCATAGTATCACGTGTTCTTTCACAAATCACCTTCACTCCTTCCCATTATTCTGCGGGTATTCATATACCCCCCGAATATGTCGGGATTCGATGCATATGGCAGACCCCTCTTGGGTCTCGAGGCATACTATGCCCAACAGAACAGACAATCATCACCCTCACTCTCAGTATGGGGCGACAACTATTCAACTAATCAGTTGTCAACACAAACCCCAAGAAATAGATATAACTCGTCTTTTCAAACGGGGAGTTAGATCAACCCCCTCGAACGCAACAAACAGAGCCTTCAGGCTCGAACAATATGACGTTTACCGGAGAATCTGGTTCGTCTCCTCAGATGCTACTTAGACCACAAATTAGTAGACAATCTGACCCATACATGGTCTTAGATGATGAAAATTCAATACGTTATCCTAGAAGTGAACAACACTCTTGGGGTATGTACCCATCTATAGGAGGTTTACAAATACAACCCGAAATCTCTTTTCAAGAAAATACCTCTATGCCACTACATATAGGAAATACTCTCGGAGAAACTTGGCAAGATAGCGATCAGTTTATAGTAGGATATCACATGCCTATACAACACCATGGTATACAACAAACGCCGCTCAGGCAAAGCACCGTGACTTCACCAAATGAAGTCATTTCAACATTAGTAGAAAAAGTGAGAGGGTTAGAACTTGCTCAAGCAAGTCAAAATCCTCAGTTCATGCAAGCAGGAAGTTCCAATCCTCCATATCACTCTGGCCAAGTAGATCTCCTCACAGGAGTAGGCACGTTAGGCATGCCTCCTCAGTATCCACAACAAATGCCAACAAGGCCTATCATCTCTAACATTATTTCTCCCGGTCTAGTATCAAACAACCCATTACTAGACAATATCCCGTCATACTTAAACATGTACTCCAAATCACCACAGGGAGATATGTTCTCCTCTCCCGCCCCTTTTGCTCAAACGCAGGGACTTCCCTATGCCCCTGCCAATGCATACGCTGCCCCATACCAACAACCCATCCCACCACCACTCCCTCAGCAACCACCATCAATGGTCGAAAACTATGCGATAGGGACTTATTCAGAATATCTAAAGGAACCCTTAGACTTCACCATCTGACATCATGCTTCCAAGACCTCTTCTGATTTACCCAAGTACAAAGGTGAGGGAGATCCAAACGCATATCAAAGCTTATGCTACGACCATACGTGAATTACTCCTTGGGATGGGGTTGTTGCTAAAATATTCCCCAAAACCTTGGAAGGCATTGCTCTCGGATTGGTATTATAGAATACACAAGCCTCCATCCATTCATTTAAACAACTCATATCGAGTTCATTAAGGCGTTCGACATGAACAAGCTGTTGAAACAGGGAATCGGGAATTCTTGCACATCAAACAAGAACACAATGAATCATCACCCATTTCATCCGAGAGGTGGCGTATAGTTTTTTATTCTTCACAAGTTCTCCAAACATGGATCCAGATGGAACTATGTGATTTATTCCTTCATTCTCTCGGAAAAGAGGTGAAGGAAGAAGTCCAGAAGTTCCCACTAAGAACTTACGATGAAGTACTTGAGAGCACTCTTCGAATAGACCAAGCAGCGATAGATAGTGGCCGTAAAACATATGGTGCAAACGGGAGGTTAATCACCCCCAATCAAAACACTACAAATTATCCCACTACCACAAACGTTAATCAAGGACCCAAAATCCTTAACAAAAATCGGGTGTAACAACGGATGGAGTAACCGACCAACCCAAGAAGGTAAATGTTGTCAATACTCCATCACAAACAAACAACCAATGAAACAACAACTTTACCCCGACAATCAATACAGTGGATTTTAACCATCCACAACAACAACAACAATGGTGAAATCCTATACAAGGGCCAAAACAAAACTCATTTGGTTATCAAAACCAAAGCCAGAAACAACAAATGCAAAATTTTAATCCTAATAGGCAACAGTTTGATCAGAATTTTAGGCCACAATATACACCAAACCAACAAAACAAGAATTACAATCCCAATTCTTATTGTGGTTTCCACAAAATTCGGGGTCATGATACTAGAACGTGCTGTGACTACAATAAATTCATGCAACGTTTACCAGAAGAACAAAGACAGTTCTTCACAGATTTGTTTTTGGCAGATCCCGTGTCATCACCACCAAACACGCTAGCAGGAGCAGTTTCCCCTCAGAATGCTCCCCTTAAGATCTTTAACGATCCACTCCCAAATCATGATAATAACAGACTAAATCCAACTGGGATGAACAAGGGTGCAATACCGGGAAACAATGATCACGAAGCCTCGACTTCACTAAATCCATCAGTTGCGCCACAGTTGGGAAGTCAACCGAGACCCAAGATAGTCAGTTTGGTAGAGCTAGACGCTGAGCTACCTATCGAAGCTATAACAAGAACACGAGAGTATTTCTCTCAACCAAGCCCAAGTCATCTCGCGAAAACAGATAGAGTCGACAAATAGTAGAAAAACCCATCGGTGCCTATGATTTAATTAGTGACCTAACAAAGACCTTCTCGCACATTTCATTTTTAGATTTACTAAAGAACTCTCCTCCTCACAGAGCTGCTCTTTTAGAAGCATTAGGTCTAGGTCATCTAATTAACATCACTCCACCTCCTGAAACACAAGTAAATCACGTAGATTTTGATATCCACCCTCAGGGGCAGCCGGAAAGGATGTCGAATTCATATTCGAAATAAGTAAAATGCCCACAGAATCTTTTTGAGATCGCACGCCGAGGTGATCCACCTTACACTTACAAGTATGGATTTATAATAACTATGTAAAATGGGCGATGGTTGTGATGGGGCGCGATTAACATAGTCCCTTTCTCTTTCCTCCAAAAACTAGGATATGGGGAAACAAACTGTTCCACCACTCGAAATACATTGAGAGGCTATGATAGCCTTAAAGCCACTTCGATAGGAACTATAATACTTTCCGGTCACCTTAGGACCCAAAACAATCTGATGAGTTTTATATTATAGATCGGAAACTAATTATAATATGATACTCGGCGACCATGGATACACCGAATGAAGGCAATCCCTTCTACGTTATTTCAAGAAGTAAGATTTTTGCATCTAGGAAAGGTATTTGTAGCCAAAGGTGATCCAAAACCTTTCGATTTGCACCTAGCTGATTTAAAGAAAAGACCAGGTGTACACTCAGAATTTGAACTTCCAACAAACCAACTTAATAAACCCACTGACCCAAAACCAGAGGAGAAGTTGGTACCTACAACGGATCTTGAAACTATCAGCATAGCCAAAACAACCCCAACCCCTAACGATAAAGCTAAAGAAACGGTATCATTAGGGACTACTGCAAAAATCATTGAGTTAATAGAACAAGATTCACCAATGTTCTTACCATTTGATTCGGTAGGCATAGGATATTCCCTAGGTGTTGGTTCCCTTCCAGCAGAGGACCTCTGTATGGTAGAAGTAGAGTGTCTGCAAATGGAGATGCCTGACATCTATACTCCCGACTAAGTATTGGACTCTCCATTTCGACGGAGCTAAATGCCGTTATGGAGCGGGGGCAGGTATAATTCTTACTTCACCCGAGGAGAAAGTCCTCCCATTCGCCTTTAAGTTAAACTTTGAATGCACAAACAATGGCACTGAGTACGAAGCCCTCCTCCTTGGCCTCACTTTAGCCAAGAGAATTGGTGTTGATAACATCAAAGTCTTAGGAGACTCACAATTAGTGGCAAACCAAGTTTCTGAGGTATATGAAACCAAAGCCGAACACTTGCAGCTTTACAAAAATGTTGTATTAAATTTAAGCAAGGCATTTAACTTCATATCCATTGAAACAATCCCACGAGAGAAAAATCTTCTCACCGATTCAATAGCAACTTCAGCATCACGTTTTACTCCAAGCAATGAGTTAGAAGATACCCAGTTCACGGTGTCCATTCGTGATGAACCATTGATAAAAATAATGACAAATCCCCTTTCAAGTGAAAGTAAATCTACCATCCTAGACCGTATTGATAGTGATGTGGCTACCTTGGATTACTTAAACGCCTATGCGGCATTACATCTCTCCTATCATATGCTAGATTTGTCCTTAATTCCACATTCGTCTTCCTATTTCGGAAATCCCATGATGGATCTCCCCTCACAAATGGAACCTAGCATATACGCAGTAGAAAATGGGGATGATTTGGATTTACCTCCAGCACCACCTGAGTTCGAAGAGGGTAACGCCTCTTTGATCGAAGAGACAATCGATGTCAACATCGGGACAGATGACGAACCAAAAATCTTGAAATTAGGATCATCCTTAACCCCAGAAGAAGTGGAAATACATACGCGGATCCTCAAAGAACATCAGAAGGCATTTGCATTTAATTATAAGGAAATGACAGGAGTTGCACCCCACATTGCGGTGCACAACCTCGTCACTAAATCAGATGCAAAGCCAGTTAAGCAAAAATCAAGACCTATGAAACCTAAAGTAGCTCTCATGGTAAAGGAGGAGGTAATAAAACTCCTTCAGGTAGGATTCATCAAGCCAGTCGACTATTCCCAATGGGTATCTAACATCGTTCCCATTCTCAAGAAGAATGGAAAGATACGTATCTGCATAGATTTTCGAGACATCAACAAAGCATGTCCTAAGGACGACTTCCCGTTGCCATCTATTGATGTCATTGTTGATGCAACAGCTGGGTTTGAGCTTTTGTCTCTCATGGATGGATTCTCGGGATACAATCAAATCAGAATATCTGAGCAAGATCAAGCTAAAACCACATTTATAACTCCTTGGGGAACCTATTGCTACTGTTGTTATGCCATTCGGTCTCAAGAACACGGTGTTATGTACCAGCGGCTATGACATACATATTTCACGATCTAATTCATAAAATCATGGAATCTTACGTAGATGACTTATTGGCTAAAGCCAAGAAGCGTTGTGACCATCCCGAAGTACTCCGCGTCATTCTTTCACGTCTAATAGAATACGGAGTCACACTAAACCCAGAGAAATGCGTCTTTGGTGTAACGGGAGGGAAGCTCCTAGGTTATATCATATCGTCACGAGGGATAGATGTCGACCCGACCAAAATCCGGGCTGTCCTCGAAATGGTTCCACCTTCAAATGAATCTGGAGTCAGGTCATTCCTCGGAAAGCTGGGTGCAATCCGAAGATTCATCCCAGGACTTAAGCTTCGCCATTCATCCAATCAACAATTTACTCAAGAAAGACTATAGCATTGATTGGACCAAAGACTGTAATGAAGCCTTTGAAGCAGTTAAGTGTTTCCTATTATCACCACCTACGCTAATGCCACCTAAGCTAGATCACCCATTGATTCTATATTCACGAGCTACGATGTCTCGCTGGCCTGTATGTTGGCCCAAGAAGATGATAACAAGAGAGAACGCGTGATTTATTTCATCAGCCGAATGCTGCTCGACTATGAAACATGCTATACATAGGCAGAATGAGAATGCCTTGCCATAGTCTTTGCTACTAAACACCTAAGACATTATATGCTGAATCAAGAAACGAGGGTCATGGTAAAAACGGACCATTTACGGACTTTCCTCACACAAGGGTCATTGTCTAAAAAGGCTGGACGTTTTATAACCTTAATGGGAGAATTCGAATTAACGTTTGTAAATCAGAAGTCAGTTAAGGGACAAATCATTGCGGATTGGTTAGCTGACAACCCATTAGACGGAGGTGATTTAGTAGATTTAGACTTTCCAGATGAGTGCGTATACTACATCGAAGCCCGACCCTCTATCTCTGAGTGTCTTTGGTACACTGATATCATTAATTATATCATGGACCATACGTACCCAGAAGGAGTTACACCGCAACAAAGAAGGCGGTTACGCATAATCGTAGCTAAATACGTCATTATAGAGCAGGTGCTCTATCGAAAAGCATTCGATGGAATGCTCCTAAGATGTGTCGACACGGAGGAATCCAAGAAGATTCTCCATGAATCTCACAGCGGAATATGTGGAGGCCACTTCGGTGGCCATGCCACTGCTCGAAAAATACACCGAATGGGCTATTTCTGGCCCACTCTAGAACACGACGTGATAGAGTTTGTACGCAGGTGTCATAAGTGCCAAGAATTCTCCCATGAGATCCACATGCCAGCACAAGCTCTACAACCAATCGCTACTCCATGGCCCTTTTCTACATGGGGTCTAGACTTAATAGGGAAATTCTCTCCCTCATCCACAGATGGCCATAATTTTATAATCACGGCCACTGAATATTTTACCAAATGGGTGGAGGCCATGCCTCTTACTACTTATGCACAGTTACTGTGATCGCCAAGTTCATTTTGAACCAAATCATTTGCAGTACGGTATCCATAAAATCATTATCTCTGATAATGGAACTTCTTTTAAGAATGAAGAGGTTCACGAACTATGCAATAAATTTAAGATAAGCCATCATACGGCTTCCTTGTATTACCCCCAGGCCAACGGACAGGCTGAAGCGACAAACAAGACACTGAAAGCCATTCTCCTTAAAACGGTGAAAGAAAACAAACGAGATTGGCATTTGAAGTTATATCCGGCCTTGTGGGCCCACCAAACCTCAATAAGAACACCAACGGGAGCAACTCCTTTCTCGCTGGTATTTGGGGCAGAAGCAGTTCTCCCACTTGAGGTCGAAATACCCAGTCTCCGCATTTCACTACAAGGGATTCTGGATGAAGATGCTTACAGAGAAGCACGTCTTTCCCAACTAGAAAGCCTAGATGAAACTAGGTTAGATCTTGGAACAACGGCATAGAGCTTATGCTGACCGAATGTGCCGGCAGTATAACAAGAAGGTCTATGAATGCGACATATACGAAGGTGATCTAGTTCTAAGGCTAGACAACCGGATCGACAAGAAGACCGGCGAAGGAAGGAAATTCCGGCCCAAATGGTTGGGCCCATACCAGTCATGAAGGACTACGGAAATGGTGCTTACCTCTTATGTACGCTAGAAGGTGAGGAATTTGGTGAAACAGTCAATTCCCTGCACCTCAAGCGGTTCTACGCATAAGCAACTAGCACTACTTGTATAATTATCTACATTGCATCTTCATACAGATTAAGATCATTTTGTCCACTTGTTTCTTACATAAATTGTGATCAAGGAATCTATTCTCAAAGCAATTCACTACAAACTCATGATGTTGTTGGCATAAAGCTCTTTAATCATACCTCTCCATCTTCATATATCATCGAATCATCTCGGAATCTTTTATCAAATAAAGTCAAACATGACAAAGTCTTAACGGTAACCATACCAAGATCTGCAAGTTTATTCTCACTTTGATTTCTTCTTAGGATAGGTGTCTTGCCTATGGTCTGTTCTAGAAGCTTCATGGTGTCACATCTATCCCATATATGCATCTCTTTGGAAATAAGCACATACTGACATTTTACTCAAGAAAACAAGTCAACAAGAGATTAAACAGAAAATTTTAATTTTACACATTTCCTTGCCCCACCAACCTTCGGTGATGAGCTTGCATCTCTTACTAGTGACGTAGGGTTGGGAAAGGATGGAAATGCCCTTACTCGCCTATGCCTTGCCCACGGTGATAAACCCACGCTTCTTACTAGTAGCGTGGGGCAAAGTGTAGGGGGTCTTCTTGACAAATAAGTACAAACAATCATACGCAAACAATTCAAACTCTGAAACTTTGAGTCAAAAACAAATGAATCAGCTGTGCAAAATCCCAAAAGAATTAAAATCCTAAAAACCCAGATCTTGTCTACTATGTGGCCATCTACGGGTCTAAGTCTGGATAAACCGCAAAGCAAGTGCACTCTAAACTATGAAGTCATTCGGGTAGAGTAAGCTTGTAGCTTCCAATTTGGTTCCGCCAAAGCTTTGTCTATCTTTCATCACTATCATTTCACCACATTTCACAACTTGCGCCCTTCTTGACTCTCGGTGATGAGCCCTCGCATCTTACTAGTTGCGTGGAGTTAGGAATGGGGCAAATTAATCTGTTCATCATACTGGTTATATTCATCACTCTGCAAAACAAACATGAGGTATCCAAATTGCTCACAGAAGCTAAGATTCAAAATCACAATATATCTACATTATCATGTATCAGCATCATGAAACACAAAAAGAAAGCAAACATTTGCATCATCTGTTCTCCATTGCATACATTCTAAAAAGCATATAAACATACATCGTAGTATACACAAGGAAACTGGAAATAGAAAGGAAAACATGAGTGCCAAGCTTTTAATCCAAAACGAATGCATATATATAAATAATCAATGTTTATGTACAATGCCATCATGCTCTAAGCATGGTCAAAATGCTCAAAGAGCCCGTGATATACAAAGAATATATAATACAAAATACACGAGAGCCAAGTGGCCTCTCAATCCCTACGAGACCCCTCTGAAGGTGCACGCCCACGCCTAGGACTCGCATCTGCGCGGCGCTCTGAATGTACGGAGGGCTCAGGGTCTCGAGGGGCAGCCGCGGTCTCACCATGAGAATGGCTCCTCATGAGGCGCTCAGCCGTCCTGTAGCCCGCTAACTCTGTGCGGAGGGTCGACACCATCCTGGCCACATGCCAAATGGGAGCGAAGACATCGGTATGTCTACCGGCTGCTGAGGGCTCCCCGGCATCTACGGACAGCTCCGCGCGGGTCCTATCCATGGGGATCATCAGGGAATCGGTACATACCCTGCGGATCAAATCCCACCACTCGTCAACAGTCTCTGCAAACAAAGGAGAAAAATGAATTAGAAACCAAGCAAGAGGCTAAAAGATACAACAATAGCAACTAAGGAGAGCCTACATATAAACATTAAAAGGGAGAAAGGGTAACTTACTCGGATCACCAGGCCTCCAAGATGGGTCGCTGGGACCAGCACCCGATGCGATGCCGCTGCTGACTGAGGGGCTGCTCCTGTGGCAGGAGCAATGTGTCACCCTACAACGGACTCATCCTCTCCACCATGGCCCTGGGAGAGTGGCTCCTCTGAAACTAGAGTCACCCTCTCTGCGCTCTGCTCATCCCTCTCTGCCTGCATAATGTCCTGAGTGTCATGCCACTCAGGATCACTGTCATCAGTCTCCTCCTCTGACCCTCCCTCTGTGAGCTCCTCAGAGTCGGAGTCAATATCTATGGGGTCATCGCTACTATGAGCAGGACCCGCAGCAATCTGAAGCAAAGGTGCCCGAGGCGCACCGGCTCTCCCTCTAGCGCGAACTATCCTCCTGGCTGCAATGGGAATGCCAGGAGTAATCACTATCCAACCTCGGCCTCTAGGCCCCCTCCTCTAGGCCTCCTTTGGCCTCTCGGACCGATCTGCCATCTGGCGCCTTCTGGGGAAGCATACCCATATAGGGTAGGCCAAACTGCTGAGGAACTCGGCCAAAGGATGCACCTCCACTCGTCCCACTCGATCGATGAGCTGCCCTGTGGTGGAGCAGGAGATCAGGGTAAGAGTCTCCTCGCCCCATATGCTGGCCATAAGCCGGTACGGTGTCACCTCCATGTCTGCAGTAGTAAGGGAGGCAACTGGCTGATGAGGTGCTCTGAGCACCGACATGTCCGTCCATCTGGCTGCCCTCACAGCCCCAGGATCTGCCACCTCCACACCCCTGCCATAAGGGATAAAATGCTCATACACCCAACTCATGACTAGAGTTGGGTGGCTCAATGACTGTCCCTGTAAATGGACCACCCTATATAGATCATGGTAGGTGGTCCCCAGAATATCTGCACCCCAGGCGTATATCCAGCCATGCCCCTCTATCTGTGCAATGATGGGAGCCCAACAATATAACAATGTGTCCCCTCCCTTGTCCCCGATCAATCTCGAGGCAAGGATCCCCATGATGGCCTGTCGAAATACGGGGATAGGCAAAGAAGGAATGGATCGAACTCTCACCCCCTTCTTCGACCCCGTGGAGATGGCTGCATCTCCCATATAAGCTGCCCACTGTGCAATCTGTGCCCGTGAGCCTGCTGTCTCTAGTGTAAGTCGCCTCCCGATGATCGGGACCCCCAGAATGCGGTAGACATCCTCTAATGTGATGGTCCACTCACCACGGACCCCTGGCAGTCGGAAGGTGTTCCGATCTGCATCCCAATAAGAAAATAGGTCACAAAGGATGTGACTAGATGGTGCAACATGGGGCACGCGCGATATGCGCAATATGCCGGCCCTCTGTAGTGTGTCCTCCTCGTCCTGTGAGAGGGCATCCAGTACCCCTGAGAGCCAATCACACTCTCTCTCTCTGCTCCATCTAATGTACTCCTCTCTCGCCTGCATACACCCAAAAACACACAAAACAGAGCAAGTTAATATCCGAACAATACCGAGAGAGTCATAAAAACATGTAGAAAGGCTAAAAATATAAGTGCAACCTCAAATATTAGTTCCTTTTGCAATCTGTGCAAAACCGCCACCCTGAGCAGGGAGGTGGTTTTGTAACTCCGCCCGACACTGGCAAGGCGGCGGTCGTAAACCGCCGCCCTAAAGGCGGAGGCGGTCATGTAACCGCCGCCCTGGCCAGGGCGGCGGTCGTGGTCCGAAAACCCACGCGGGTTTTTAATCTAAAAAGGCCTAAAACAAGCAAAAAATGACCATTTAACCTAAAAATGGAGCCTACCCAGTAGGCGCCCCCCCTAGATGGACCTTTTAACACTAGCATTTTCAAAAATGACCCCCCCATTACAACAAATTTAGCATTTCAAATTTAAGGGGGAAAAACACAAAATTAAAGAAAACCAACCTGTGATCTAGCGGGCGGTGTTCCGCACGTGGAGGCATGATCACGATCTCGCTGTGGATGTTTTGACTCTACTCACGCAAGAAACCATCACCGTGGGTCCCAGAGCTCAAAAACAATCAAATCAACTCGCGCAAATGAATAGGAAAATGGGCCCACTTTCATATATATAGCACCCTGATTCATTTTAAAAGACTTTTTCGCAGGTTTGGAGCGCTGATGGAGGTAAGTTCCTATCCCCACACGAATGGTACGTTCTCATTCCCTATTATTTTAGCGTTTATTTTCCAAATTATTGTATCTATCTGCACTTGAGTTCTCTTTTCATTTTGCAGGTAGCGGGAATTTTGGATGGCGTCATTTCAACACACGGACGTGTAAGGTATAACTTCTAAACTTCCCATTTCGGGACTGCCATACTCGGACCCACCGTTTTATGCCTCTTCATGGCTAAAACGCTTCTCCGAGGGGGCAATATGTACGTACCCAAAATTGTAAGGTACTGTACTACCAGAACAATGTGACAAGTTCCCCAATGATGATACAGGTCTCCTCGCAAGGTGTTCGGGATCCGGAAAAGCCCTCGGAGTATGCGTTAACATCCCGCATGCCCCGCTTAGCCCCCGTCCTTTGTTTTCCCCTCTTTCCCTCTTTTCTTGGCCTTTTGATCTTCAGTGACGAAACCGCCACCCCGCTGCCCGGGGCGGCGGTCTCAGAACCTTACCCCTGCTCTCGGAGCGGCGGTCCTGCACGTGTTTTCCAGAAAGTGTTTTGACGTGACTCACGTAAAATATCAACGTTTCACCAGCTTTCCTTGCCGACTTGGGCATGCATTTATGTTTTTGGTCCCCTGGAATAGTGTTTGGCCATTGTTTATGGTTTTTAGAGTTCAGTTTGGTTTTGATCTTTGGGTGAATGAAAGCTATAAATAAATGGTTTGTGCACAAGCAAATGGTCTGATCTTTTTCTCTCATCCTCATTTTTTCCATAGTTCAGTTTATCATTTTGCTTAGAGGCCATAGTTTCAGTTCATTTGCAGGCTTAGTTAGTATTGTGCAGCTATTGGTAAGCCACATATCCACCTTGTGCAAGTGCTGTCTGCTAGGTCTGCCCCTCATTCACTTTCAAGCTCTCATTTTCATAGTTCAGTCTTTTGTTCTATTTAGAGCCATAGTTTTAATTCTTTGCATGCTTATTTAGCATTATCCAACTGTTGGTAAGCCACATATCCAGCTTGTGCAAATAGTGTTGTTGTTTTATCCATTCCATTGGAGTAGAATAGCTTAGGAAGCCATTAAAGTTGCAGGTTTTTCTCTTCAAATAGGGTAGTTTCAGTTTTGGTCTTTATGTTGCATGACTCGCAATAAAATCCCACTAGGAATTACATAAGCCAAGCTCTGTACTCTTGTGCTATCCCTCTCCTACTCGCATTTTCCAGTCTGTATTCTGAGTTGTCCTTGTCCCAATATCTATTTCTGTCGATGCTGGCATTACACGCTTTTCTGGATCCACGTGAACACGAAAGAACAAGGAGATCACACTGAGGGGACAAGATCACACACACCATCGGATTCGCCACTGTTCTGCGTAATCCAGGTTTTAACTTTCAAAGTTCTAGTTAGAATCATATCAAATAAGGTAGTTAATTGTTTCATTTCAGTAATTTCTATTCTCGATATTGCCGGGAAGTCAGCTGAGGATTGATAGTTTCTGAGAAACTATGATTCACTCCTCACTTCTGAGGTAGGATCGAGAATCTTGCAAATAGATTAGGAAAGTTATTGCATTATTTAGAATAAATCTACAAATTACACAGACAAATAACTACACTCGGTTATTTTGTTTGTTTTAAATTGTTATTTAGTTGTTATTTCTAGATACGTTTAAAATAGCTACTTTCCTTAAACTCTAAAGTTAAATGCAAAAATAGAAGTTATATATGTTTTAGTTTTATTCCACGTAGTTAGAATTTGCTTTATTACAGTTAGATTTTAAATTTCACTTTGTATGACAATCACGGGACCTCGGGAGCCTAGGGAATACATATTTGAGCCAATCGTGCCTCAACCAAACCTCGTCACAGCAATAGTTGACATAGACCAAAACCTCAGAATACAAGTATTCCAAACAACAACAGATTTACAACTGATCAGTTCTCAGTTGAGAGGGTTAAACATAGAAGACGACCAAGCATACACGTTTTGGTCAAATCAACCGAATTACAGATTACCCTAGATAAACATTCACATGACTGTAGAAGGGTTCGAAAGAGAACAAACCTTTGGTTGTGATCCTTTGGTCCCACAGCCAGGTGCAGGAGACACTCTCACAGACATAGATACTAGTCTAAGGATCCAGGTTGCATGAACGCCTGTGAGATATTCTGAGAAAATCACGCAGTTGTTGGTCCTAAACATAGAAGCTGAGAAAGCATATGATTACTGGATACTAGGAATCAGGACTTGATTTCGTATATGACCATAACAGAACCGCAACAACCAAGAGTCTACGGTTGTGACCCACAAGTCCCACAGCCTAACGAATCCATAAGTCAATCAGATATAAACATTGGCCTACGCACACTAGTATTCCAATCCACTCCACTTCCACCCATCATCATCGAACAATTGTCCTTACTAGATATAGCGGCTAACGAAGCTAGAGAATTCTGGACTAGGCCAGAGAATCATCCGTAGAGTCAATTGTTTCCACCATCCACCATATGACCTTATCTGGGGACGTACACGAAACTATCCCAGGTCATTTTCCATGTATTCCACAACCCATAGATCGAATCACGCCAGAGCTCGATATTGATTGGAGCCTTCGAGCAGTCATCCTTGCTGATCGATCTATCACACCAGTCCAAGTTAGAAGGGCTTTCTTTGCCTTAGATTCGTAAATTCCATTAGTGCGTGTCGAAGACATTAGACTGCCTAACTAGTTTGTCTGCATCCCACGCATATTCCATCCCCACCAGCTGTCTCGGCATGACCTCGGGAGGTCGGGTACGTGGAAGAGTTACTTGTAGATTCCCATGCTCGCTTGTCACTTTTCCGGCGCGTATACGACACCATAAAGGAGTTTGAATCCTTAGCACAGAATACAATGAAGAAGATGATTATTTATTAGATTTGAAGAACACCGAGAAATCTCACTTCATATGTTCAATCATTCATGGAGCCTAATTCCATCCCATCTCTCCTTGCGAGGGAGGTCATTATAATTAGTAGGTTTGATCCAGTCAAATCAAGAAGGTGTAGGGCTACATAATGTAAGGAAGAGCTAATGACAAGTGGGTTGAAAAATCCTCAAGAAAAATAGAACTTTGTTTCTAGATATTATTTCTCTATTTGAATTCATGTTTTACATCGCTATGAAATTCAAAATGACTAAGGATGAGATTGAGAAGTAAAAATAGCATTGGGATCAATTGTTTCTTCCGGATACTAAGATGGGCAACCATGATTCTTTTGTGTTAGTAGGAAAAAATGTGTCCAACTCCATATCCAAGAATATGTCTCCAATTTAGTCTCGAAAGTTGGTTGTTTGTTATGATATTTTAAACTATATTCTTGATGAGTTAGATTCTTATAATGAGATCACTTTGCGAGATGCAGGAAAACATAAACAAGGAAGTGCAAAATCTTCAAGAACCTTTGGTGAATTATAATACTTTAGTGAATGATATTCTAAATCCATTTGAGGAAATGGTTATAAAAAGGAAGAATCCCCCTTATCCTTCAATGAGGACACCTTAGAATCCATTGCAGAGATCATATGTGTTATTTTAAACACTGCAAAGGAGCATCAAGTCCGGTGCAAGAAATGTTAAATCATAAATAGTACTTCTAAGAATTGGCTTAAGGATTTAAGATTTTTGCACATTCCTCATCCAAATAAAATAACACCTACATCAGCTCATTTCAATGAAGATTTAAAAGGAATAGACATTTCTCCATGATAAATCTCCCAAAACTCTTTAAAAAGTGGATCTTCATTGGTAAATGCAACATCTTCTTCGGTATAATTATCATCCTTCTTTCTTCACCTCCCCATTTCTTCTCTCCTCTCATGTTCTAATTATTTTTTAAGGGGGTTGACCTTTCACTATTTTTTCTTATACATTTAAATGTGACCTATGGTAAAACATTTTAATGAGTTCCCTTTAATCAATAAAAAGGGGATCACTTTCTTTCCTAGGAATATGAAGGGTCACAAGTTATAAGGGTAAGTTAAAAGACTTGTGGGGGTAGGTGAAGACTCTTTTAATATATATATATATATATATATATATATATATATATATATATATATATATATATATATATATATATATATATTATGAATCCTCATTCCAAAGGGTTTTCAATTGTGAGTCTCTAAGTAGATAGTTATTGCATTACTAAGAAGCAAGAAAGGTGTTAGATCCTTTGATGAATGGATTAATGAAATTTTTTGTTAATGATTCATAATGTCTTTCCATTGATTATCAAATTTTATTTCTTCTAATTATGTGTAGATAAATTTTGGTTAAAGCTTGTGAAATTTTTCTAGTTCTTATTTACATGATTAACCCCTCTCTATATGTTCTCATTCCCTTTACCTCACCTCTCAAGAAAATAATTCCCTTGCACTAGGTGTAAGAAATTTTCTACATGTCTAGTGGAGTATTCTTTTGTGATCCCTAACTTCATGGTCACCCATGATATTTATTTTATCTTCATTCATTAAAGAGAGCCTCCCCTTTCACAAGCAGGAGGGA
The DNA here is from genome assembly GCA_018340775.1 of Taxus wallichiana var. yunnanensis. Classification (NCBI taxonomy): domain Eukaryota; kingdom Viridiplantae; phylum Streptophyta; class Pinopsida; order Cupressales; family Taxaceae; genus Taxus; species Taxus wallichiana. The sequence continues at coordinate 53,863,998 of CM031242.1, read as the reverse complement.
CATAGTCCCAGAGCGTTGGTGAAAATCAGCTAATTTGTCATTGTGACAAATTATTTCACCAAAAAATTTGTGCCCACCATAGGTCATATTTTATTATCTCTTCACCACCTCATAAACCAAAAAATAAAAATAAAATATCTAAAAACCAAAAAAAGTAAAAATTAGAATTTGAAAATCATAAGAGCCTAATGTCTACTCTGTATTTTCCCACAATGACCATTCTTGAAATCTTCCTTTGTTTTGCAGCCTAATCTCCTTTTTTTTTAGACACTTAAGAAGATCTCACATTTGAGGAACTATATTTGGCATAACAAAGAAATTTTCAATCACTACCATGCAGCCTCAATAATTTTGTATTTGGAATAAGAACATGTACAAGATCTACAATGTGCAAAACAAGCTCCTAATAAACAAAGAAGGGATTAGAAAGATATGTTTGAACATTAATACTACAAATTGGCTGAAATAAAATATACAAGATCCGCTTGAGCTAGTGGTGTAACTGATCCAACATTTGAAGAGAAACAACTAGCTGATTTTAGGCTTCCTATTACTCAACTAGCAAGAAGGACAGTCAAGAATATTTTCTTGAGTTTGATCATACTTTTCCTCTTGAAAATACCATTTAAGGACCAGTTTTTGAGGCATTAAATTTCATTCCTCTAGATGGAGAAGAAGAATAAGAAGGAGAGGAAGAAGCATTGAATAAGAAGAATAGGAAGAAGAACTTGAAATGGAACAACAAAAGCACTAGTACCTTGGGGATAGAACAGGGTCCATTGGCTCTAAATCCTCTTTTGAATGACCTACCAAATGGCTCTAGGAAGAAATTTATGAAATTCCAAGGAGATGGGAAAAAACATCATGATGATCATATTACTACATTCATAATATCGTTTGGGGTGTTGGGCATGGATTATGAATATGTATCTATTTTTTTTCATGGAATACTTACAAGATGTCATTGTGGATTGGTTTTATCATTTACCAAGAATATCCATTACCAATTGGGCTGATATGATATCTAAATTTAAAATTAGATTAAAACTAGCTAAATATGTTCATGCTCTTCTTTCCCAATGGTCTTAGTTGAAGAAATAGCCCCACTATCCCATGACATATTTCATAGCCAAAATCAATAGAATGCTCTATAAGATCCCAAAATCTTCCTACCCACATAGGATAACAAATTAAGATTCTTCACTAATGTATAGCTTCCCAAAGTTAGTTTCATGCTGAGAAGAACTCAACTAGCTACTTTGGTACTAGCTCAGATATCTTTTGCAATTGATGTAGTGGATGACTTGATAATATCAAGAAGAATCAAGATGGGTCTAAGAAAGGAGATAGATCATATTTAAAATTCTAGAGCCATAAAATCATTAGTACAAAAATTATCTAATGAATTTTTTTCTCTCAAGAAGCAATTAGCCCAAACTTCTATGTATAAGGATGTTCCTAGGAAGAATTTTCAAATAAGTAGAGAATTGGTCCTCCACCTCAGAGGCTTACTCTTAAATCCCCTCCTGTGAACACAACATGTGGGACTAGATCAGATGAAGAAAGTGAAGAAGAAACAACCTCAGAAAGTGAAGAAGAGGAAGGTGAATTGATGATTGAAGAAATTGGATCAGCAGAAGTTGTTTCTTTGAATATGCCTCCTCATCGGAGGATGAATATGAAGACTTTGTGGTGGATATGAACAACCATTCTTTTGTTGTTTTCACCTGATCTAAGACTCTCAATAAGGATAAGGATTTAAAAATAAATAAAAATAGAAATAAGATCTTCTAACTGATGACTCTACTCCTTGAAATATAATAACAAAGAGAGGTTCTCCTCTTCATCCATCATTGGAGTCTTTCAAGAAAATCCCTAAAGTTATGCCTCCCCAAAAGACTCTTCTAAATGAGGTAAGTCCAATTCTTCCACAAATGATGTTTCTACTTTTACAAAACATAGGAATGGTTATAAAGAAACAAACACCTCATATAAATAATATCAATATAATACTTCCACTTCTTCTAGAATCCCCCTTCCAACTTTGATATCATTGATCATGTAAAAAAGGATAAAGTCCAAATTTCAAAATCTGATTTCTTACAAACTCACCTAAAAATTTTGAAATGTTGGTTAAATTCATTAAGATTTGTTGTTCTAAGTCCAAAGTGTCATCTCCCTCTAAAGTAACATCTAATTAAAAGGTCCTAATTCCTACCCCTGAGCCTATCCCAAGTCATAATCTCATGGCCTCTACTCCTGCCTCCACTAGAAAATATAAACCTTTTAATGTCTCTTTGATAAATGGGTATCGATTGAAAAATTGTATCATTGATTTGGGTGCCTCATAAAATATCATGCCTATCAAAGTTTCTCAAGTGCTTGGTTTGAGTCTCTCACAAGAATTTGGCCATTTTACTCCATGGAGATAAAGTAAGCTCCATTAGTTGGGATAATTAAATATGTAGTAATGGCTCTTTTGGCCTATTCGAAAAAGTGGTTTAAGGAAACAATATTATAGTTGACATTCTAGCTACTTATGGAATTTTTCTTAGTAGAAGCTTTTTCGAGAGATGGGAGGAGAAATTCATATGGATTGGTCCTTAGTTTAAATACCAGTAAATGGAGAGATGAGTAAACTTATTCTGAACCGAAAATAAAGTACACCATGCAAAAATTATATGATCCTAGAGCCAACATCCTATTTCAAATTAGGGAGCTTGGGAAAGCTTCGTTTGAAGAATCGTGAATAATCCCATATGAAGAAATAGGGAATTTAAATTATTTCAAGAGCTTGAGAAAGGAATGAGGAATTTCCCATCTTGGAAGAAAATCCAACTAACATAGATGAAGAATTTTAGAAAATGGATTTTGATGGTAGTTATCCTACAATTGGTTTCGAAGGACATTGTCTTATCTTCTCCATAAGGAGATTTATTCCCATTAGCCTAAAATTTGTAGTTCTTGAATACAAAAATATTGTTGAATATGAAGCTTTGTTGTTCGATTACAAATTCCAAAGAGATGGGAATAATTAAGCTATTTTTATAAGGGGATGCCAAGCTGATTGTAAAGTAGGTGAGAATCATTTTTAAGTAAAAAAATTCATTTTTTATCATTACAAAATAGTGTATAGGACTACATTGAATCTTTTTATGCATTTGACATAAAATTAGTCCCAATAGGTCAAAATGTCTGAGTTGTTTCATTGGTTTTGTCCACATATTTCATGATTCCACATCCATACTTCAAAGGTGAAAAGTTTTCAATGGAAATGGTCTTTTTGCCAAGCAAGTGTCAGAAAATTTAGAGAGCTAACATGTTTTTGTAAGATGATAATAAAATTATGTCCTTCTTACAACAAACGGAGGACTTTAGGTCCATGTATTTTGAAGAAATTGACTCACTCCCATGGGAATTTTCCAAAAAAAGTGACAATAACCCAAGTGATCAAGTGGATGAAGATGGAGTGATTCAGCTTAAAAGGAAATAGGATTCCAAAAGGGATGGTGTTTCTAGAAGAGTTGTTTGAAGAACATGACTGATTCATCCATGGAAAGGAAAAGAACCAACAAAGTTCATCTTCAGAGTATGGAAAATTTAATATTAGAACTAATGAGCAACCAAGGATGGTGAACATTTGGAAAAAAAAATCACATGAGAAACAAAAAATTTTTATACATTATTGAAAGATACTCTAATGTGCTCACATATTATTATGATGATTTGAAGTCATTTCACCATAGTCAATACAACATTCTATTCCCTAAAGCCCAATGTGAAGGTCTTCAGGAAAAAGTAAAGGAATACAATCCAAATATTATCGGAACCATTATAATAGAGGTTTAAAATATACTCAATAAATGTATCATCTTCCCCATCCACCACTCGATGTGGATTGCTAATATTTTACCAATAAGAAAAAGAGCGGTGAGATTCACATTTGTGTGGACTTTCAAAATATGAATCAAACCTCTCTACAATAAAATTACCTACTGTCGGGTCATGGATCATATATTGTAAGATGTAAATGGGTAAGAAGCGATGTCCATATTGGATGGATTCTCGGGGTATAATCAAATTGAAGTTTCTAAGGAAGATCAATTCAAAACTACCTTCACTACCCCATGGGGAACCTTTTGCTACCACTACATGTCATTTGGCCTAATCAATGTAGGTGCAACATTTTAGTGGGCTATGGACTTAGAATTCAAAAATTGAAGGGTAATTTCATTATAGTGTACCTTGATGATATAACCATGTACTCCAAGAAAAGAGGTGAACATCTGCAACAACTTGAATAGTTATTGATCTATTGCAAGAGGCATCATATTTCCATGAAGCAAAAATGTCCATATTTGAAGTTACTAAAGGAAATATCCTTGGTCACATCATGAGAAAGGAGGGCACTAAGATTGATCCAGAGAGGGTAGAAGCTATCCAAATATTGTCCTTGTTTACTAGTAAACCAAGGGTGCATTCTTTCATCGATAAATTCAACTTCCTAAGGATATTTGTACCATATTTTACAAAGCTCCTGAAGGATATTGTAAATATGATGAATCCTAAGGAGGCCTTCAAATGGAACAAGAAGGAAAATAATCTTTTGATTCCATCAAATTTGTAATTTTCAAAGCACCCACTCTTGCATTTTGGTAAGGAGTTAATTATTTATTGTTATTCCTCCAAATGTACTATCTCTTCATTCTAGTCTAAGAGAATGAAGATAATGTATAGTCACCAATAGCATTCATGAGTTCCTCCATAAATTCACATGATCTTAATTTCTCTCAACATGAGAAACATACTTATGCGGTAGTAAGAGCATTAAAAAATTTAGATTCTACCTCCTGAATTATCGTGTTGTGGTCATGGTCCTAAGTCCCACAGTTAATTCTATATTGATGTAGTAAGACCCAGGGAAAAAAGAGGAAATTGGGTTTCAAAGGTGTAGGAGTATGATCTAGGGATCAAGCCTTACAAGTTTGGTGTGATGGAATGGACTATGTGAGCTTTTAATTGAGAACAATGGGAGGATTTTTGAATTATTACAACTTGCTTGATTAAAGATCTCCCTCTTGTGATTTTTGTGAGTACAACTAATCCATGGTATGCTGATATAGCTTACTTATTGACCTATGGATATTTCCTTTTGGCCCCAATCAAAATAAAAGGATAACTTTGCACCTTAAAGTAGTAAAATATTTCATCTGGGGTAATGTTCTCTACAAGAAAGGAATAGATGTCACATTCTTGAGGTGTATAGAGGAGAAGTAACAAAATAATATCTTCAAGGCATATCATGATCAAGTAGGATAGAGGCCCATTATTTATGGTCACAACACACAATATCTTAAGAGGTGGTTACTACTGGCCTACTCTATTTCATGATGCATACAAATGGGTTGGGAAGTGTGACCCATGCCAAAAGTTTATAGGAAGACTAAGGCTCACTTCTCTACCGCTCCGTCCATATGATCATTGAAGAACCATTTGAATAGTGGGGCATTGATTTCATCAATGTACTAAACCCTCACTTTAGTGAAGGCCACATGTATGTGCTCACTACCAAAAATTACTTCACAAATTGGGTAGAGGTCATTCCTACAAAGCATGAAAATTTAGAACTACATGCAACTTCTTAAAATAAAATATCATTGTTACATTCATAGTACCTAGCAAGATCATAGTGGAAAATAACACCTACTTCTCCTCAAGTGAGCTAATGGACTTTTGTTACAACCATGGAATTTCTTTGTCTCACTCCTCTAAATACTACCCATAGGGAAATGGATAAGTGGAGTCAAGTAATAATAATTTTGTCACAATTATTGTCAAACTAGTGGATTTAAATCAAAGGGATTGGCATAGGTATTTATATGGTGACCTATGGGCTAACTAATCATATCTAAAAAATATATTGGGACATCTCCTTTCCAAGTGATATACGGGATTGAGGATCAAATTTCCATTTCTCAAGATATGCATGTCTTACACTTGTGAAGGTAGTAGAAAATGGAGAGTATTTAGATGCTCTTGATAATGGATCTTCTACTTGGAAAAATTAAACGAAGATAGGTTATTAGTAGTAGACATGCTAAGAAGACACCAAACCAAGGTGAAAAAGAACTTTGATCAAAGACACATGACAAAAGCTTCCAAATCGAGACCTTTTCCTTATGTGGGATAAAAGAAGAGAACCCAAAGGGAGCCATGGAAAATTTTATTCTCTCTAGCTTGGTCCATTCAAAGTCAAACACTTTTGTGGGGAGAATACTTATTACCTGGAATACCTAGATGGAACCCCATTGGAGTTTCCTAGTAGTGAGAACATGTCAAAGTCTATAAATAATAAGGTTGTTCAACCTACATTTGTGCCATAGTTTCCATTTCTATTGTGTGTGTCTTTCCCATTCAATTTTTGTGTGTATCCTTTCCATTGTATGTGTGTGTTGGTCCATTCATATATGTTTCTTGTAATAAAGACACTATTTCTTAATGGATAAGGCACTAGTCTACTCACCCAAAAAAATGTGAGGTTCTCTTTTACCCCTTATGGTCCAATGTCCTTGATTAAGAGCTAGTTGTTTTCGTGCATTTTTTCAAGCCCAAAAATTCAAAACCTTAACCATGATAACTAAGCCAAATGTGAAAACGTGCTTCTAACTCCTCCTAAACCCCCTCATGGTTAGTTTTTCTCCTATTTCATGATCATCCCAGTCTTGAAAATCCTCATAAAATTCTAAATAATCATGTGTAAGTGTTTTAAATGATGTGACAAGGTTAATTCTTTCATTTGATAAAGCACAACTGTAGACTATTTCTTTGGTAGGCCTAAAAAGGCCAATTTTGGCCTTTTCAAGGTAGGTGTACATCCTTTGAGAAGGTTCTAAAATATCATAATCATATAGATGTGGTATTGGAGATATAAGAAGGTGTTGGAAGTATTTTAGGATATTTAGGAGATTTGATGGTTTAGGGACAATCTGTGTAAAAGTGGGTTTTTCAAGTGTAAGGAGTGAGTGGTCAAAATTTGAACTTGAAATTCTCTAGATGATTTTGGAAGCTTCATAAGGATTTATAATGAAAACAAGTAGGAAATGTAAATATTATATAATCCTCTACATGGTGGAAGAATCATATTTTATCCAAGACTTGATAGTTTCTTGAAACATTTCAATCTTTGCGACACACCCTATTGTCCTAAAGAAAAAGGAGATATTTTTAGAGTTTCAAGAAGAACCAGGTTCTGAATTCTATTCCATTGAACTTATAATCTATCTTGGATTCCAAATCATAAAAAAATCATGTCAAGACACCTTTCCAAACTCTAGGAGTTAGGTTTTTAAGTCCTTTTAGTGTAAAGTGTGTTCATCCCATCCTTAGAAAAAAAAAGTACCCACAAGTCATATTTTTACTCAAATCACAAATTTTGTCCCTATTTTCCATTTCTTAATGGTAAAAATGGGAAAAAAATTCCCATGAGCAATAAATACCCTCTTTCTTCCCTCATGTGATCCTTCACATCTCAACAAGGTGCTTAACTAGCTCACCCCTCATTTGTACACTCACCGAGATCTTGCCACTTGTCACCATCTTTCTCAAAGTGAAATTTTATGTCCCTCTTGTCCCTTTCCCCAAGGGGATAAAGGGGAAAAAATTCTCCCATGAGAAAGACCCTTCGAGGTTCTTCATGTGACCATTTTTCAGCCCCCGGGTGTTGAATCAACTTTTTTAATCTCCCTCACATTACACCTCATGGCGATGCTTTTTATGATCTTGATCAAAGAAAAAAATTGTCCCTCTTGTCCATTTTTCCAAGGGGAAAGAGGGGAATTTTTTTCCCATGAGCATATCATTAAACCTGATTTTTTTAACCACACTCATTTTCATTCAACCAAGGTTAAACTACGATTCTTAGGAATACATAAAACATAACTTGGTTTAAAGTGGTTCTACTTAGATAGGTTAATCCATACTCCATTTCAGATTTTTACTACCTATAAAAACATAAAAATACACCATTCATGTTTCCAAAATCATTCTAGAACAACCATGACCTTGGAAACGAAAAATTTTACATAATTTTCCAACCAAACCGGATTCAATTGATATTTTGACATAAGATCATTCCCACAAGAACCTTTGAGAAGACAATTTTTGCATAAAATATGATTCCCTCTCATCCCAAAAGTATCTTTTTCAATTTTAAAGAGTTCTAGCGGAAGGATCATTGTGAAAATTGGAGCAGGGATTCTATTGTAGAGTTAAATCCGACAAGGGTGTTTTTATTGCAAAAATAGACACTAGTAAGTGCACTTAATAAAAATATCAATTTCTCTACGTAATCCCTTACTAAAAATAGTAAGATTCCTAAAACATAAATCTCTCACCATGAAAATTATCGAGAAATATTGAAAACAACAAATGAAGCAAACCATACAATTTTCCCAAAATAGTAGGTCCTAAACCCTACCTACCAAAAATAGAAATTTTTGGATTCTAGTGTAGAAAGTTGGTGTTGGTTTCATTTTCACTCATCTTGTTATTTTTAGAATCATGAAGTTAAAATTAAAGGTTCTAAAAAAATTTCAACCATGGTCACATAATATTTAGGTGTGGGTGATAGTGATGTCACTCACATGGACTTAGAGGACATGAAGAGTTGGATTCTCGAGACCCAAGAGAACCAATTAAAGAGAGAATTTTCACAAATGAGTTGTATGTTACAGAGGTCATCTTTTGTCATTTCAGAGTAAAAAAATTCATGTTATCATTTTCTTAGCACTATGATCCATAATTAACTATTGTAAGTTCGGATGACCATTCCATACTTGCAATGCTTACCCTAAAGTGCATTTCTCAATGTATGCAAATTCCAACCGGTAAAAACATGGTCATAATCACAAAGGAGTTTTCATCTAGTGACTAGTAAAATATTGAATCTTGTCTCCAAGGTCTCACACTAGGATCCCGGTTGAGAAAAGGAATTAAGCCCTTGCATATGCCAAAATATTTGTCAAAGAGTGAGTTTCATGAAGGCACCTAAGAGGACTATGAGCTCTACTCACTCGGAGAGAGCTCGCAAAAGAAAAACAATAGATACTTTGAGGTCCCCACTAAAAGAGGTTTCAAAAGAAAGAAAATTCACTCATGAACTTGTAGAAGAGCTAGAACAAGGAGAATTGGGTCCTTTTTAACCTCAAATTCCTCATCGAGTCTCAAGCATCTCTTCTTCTAGTGTGGAGTCAACTCCCTAAATGTAAGAGGTACCCTCTCACACTAAGCATGAAAATGCAATCATGTTTAGTTCCAAACCTACAACAACAGAGGTATTCCCATGGCTACAAGATTTGATTGAATATGAGACTCGTATAGTGTAACAAGTAGTGGTACTAGAATTTCAATCTATTTCAAAGATGGTGAAAGAAAAGTGAGGTAAGAAATCCTAGACAACTTCCCGCTTCTTCAAAGGTGGTGCCTTAGGGAATCAATGTGTAAGAGATAGTTTACCAAAGGTAGTAAATCCCATTAGGAAGATGACTACATCATACATGAGATGAAAAAAATTCCCATGGAACCAACAACACATGAAGGGGATTCCCATTTGTTTCAAGAATTTATCGCTGGTCTTCTTGCAAGAAATGAGGAATACAAGGAAAGATTGAACAATTGGAAGAACATGTGAGAAATCTCACTTCATATGTTCAATCATTCATGGATCCTAATGTCATCCCATCTCTCCTAGTTGAGGAGGTCACTCCAATTAACAACTTTGATCCAGATTCAATCAAGAAGGCACATGGCTACATAATATAAGGAAGAGTCAATGACAAGTGGGTGGACAAATCCTTGAGAAAGGTAAAACCTTATTTCTAGATATTCTTTCACTATTTTAATTCATGCTTTCCATCGCTATAAAAGTGAAGATGAATAAGGATGAGATTGAGAAGGAAAAAGAGTGTTGGGATCAAGTGTTTCTATTGGTGATGCGATTGGAAACCTCAATTCATTTGTGTCAATAGAAAAAAATGTGTTCAACTCCATATCCAAGAATATGTCTTCAATTTGGTCTTGAATGTTGGTTCATCGATATGGATGTTGAACTCATTATTGATGATTTGGATTTTGTAAACACAAAATCACATACTTAGGTACATTTCTAGGTCCAAAAGAATCATAATGTATACATAATTCTTAAACAAGAAAACGAGTGGTTGACACTATCTTTGGCCTCTTTTATTTGTTTCTTACTTTCTCTTTGATCTTACACACCCTAAAGACCTAATATAACTTGACAGAATTATATTTTATGGCCATAGACACTATGCTCGCTTATGACATTAGCACCTAGGTGCACTGTCCCATACGGGTTGCTCATGACCCTTTCTTACCTTTACTTGCTCTTTCTGGGTCTCTTTTATGTTTTGGGCATCTTTTTCACTTATGGGTCATCCTTTCAGTTTTCAATTATGAAATTAAAATAAGGGAATCATAAATATACCTAGTTACTTCTCAAAAAAGTGGATCGAGCACTAATAATTACTATCATCACCTAATCTTGCATCCAAAGGAAATCAAGCACTTCAAAGTCATCCATCTAGCATCCATTCAAGGGAAAAGGGTTGTATCAATTTTACATACACTTTGCATTGGAGGGGGAATTTTATTATATTCCATCCACACATGTTATACATTTCTACATTCTAGATCTATCCCACTATAACTTGTGTAACTTACACAAGGGCATCCTAGGGAACCATTTCTACACACACACACAAGAACTATATGGGCTATGAGATGTAGTGCAACACTCGGTAGTAAATTCACTCTTTAAGTGACTTTCGTGGTCAGTCCTAACTCCACACTCTCCATGGTTTTATTATATTTGATGTGGATTGTAGACATGTGTAGGTAGTCATTATGTTTTTAGGTTATAGGTACCCTCAATGATCATAGTGTGAATATCAAGCGATAGACATGAATCAATAGTGAAGCCCTTGTGATATAGAAGAAATCAATTCCGAGTATTGATATGGCCACCTATGCACACATATGTTTGTTAGCACCAAGATTTCTTAGCCCTTCCATGGGCACCCCTATCCTACCTCATTCCTAAATTTGAGAACTTACGGTGAGCATTAATGATGTTTTATACAATTTGTTTAGAACTTTTACCTACCTAGATCACCTCCAGTCTTCTTTGAAATATACTAAGTCTTCGTATCTCTCCTTCCTACTTAGGGTTTCATATTTTACATGCTTGTTTTCTTATTTCATTACTGTATTTTAGCATTCATCCATTATTTATTACTGTAGTTAATCTAAAATATAAATTTCATTAAAATTAAATTAAATCATTTGGTGAACCCGCATTCAAACACTCTTGGTTCCTTCTTTATTACTAGCTTCACTACCTTAGCATCCTACCACCATGAGTGTCTCTCTCCCTTCCTTCTTACAGGCCAATTATGAATGTCACAATAAAATCCAATATTTTTTGGCTAATACTTACATTCCTCCCAATACTCCTCCTGAATATGTATGTCATAATTTTATATTAGCATTTTCTTTCCATTAAAAACATATTACTTTTACATCTAATGCAATTAACCATCTATTTGTTTTTAATAATGATCATACCCTTTATATTCATGTGTGTATCGATAACATTGGAGTCAAGAAAGCTCTAGTTGATAATGGATCCAAGCTCAATATTTGTAATGTCACATTTCTTCATCAACTTGTCCTTTCCTCAGCCTCTTTCAATCCCTCATTCATCTTTATCCATGGATATGATTCTACTACATGTCAATTCATTGTTACTATCACCTTGGCCCTACAAGTTGGGCCCAAAACAATCTCCAATGTATTCTATATCATGGGTACACCATTTCAGTTCAATTATTTGTTAGGTCGACCATGGCTCCATTTTATGCACGTAGTTCCTTCTGTGGTTCATCGATGTATCAAATTTTTACATAATGTCTATGAACATATTGTTCCCTCCAATCTCAACCCATTCAAGTATTATCACCTAGACCCATTTGCTGCACCATCTATTCCCTCATGATCCCTAATTCTATACAAAAATCTAAAACCATATGATGTCGGTCGCTCTAGTTCTCCTCTTACTTCTTACGCCTCCACATCTACCGTGTATACCCTTACACATATCATTAATCCATTTAGACACTAAATCATGCACTTGGGTAAATTTCTAGGTCCTAATCATATACTACTATTCATATGATTCCTAAGAGAGAAAACTAGTAATTGACATCTATATTTGGCCTCTTTTCTATCTTTCTAGTTTCCTCTTTGGTATTACACACCCCACTGTCTAGTCTGATCTACATTGTTTTATCTTTATTGTCTCTGGACACTAGCGTCATCTAGGATGCCAACACTCAATGCCCTCATCCCTTCTCGGGCACCCGTGACCTCTTTGTATCTTTCTCACCCCTTTTAGGCATATTTTATCTTTTGGGCATCTTGTTTTCTTATGGGTCTACCTACTAGTTTTCAATTATGAAATTCAAACTAGGGAATAATATAAACACAAAGTTATGTGACCATAATGAAGGACCAATCTCTACGCATCTACTATCACCACCTAAGGTTACATTCTAAGAGCATCAAAGCATCCATCTAGCATCATTCAAGGGATAAAGGACTACATTTTTGTAGATACACACATAAGAGGGGAAGTTCATTTTACCATCCATGCATCTATTTACATTGCTACATTTATCTATCACTTGATATCAAGTGTATCTTTCACAAGAGATTCTTGGGGCATAATTTCTATACACACGCACAAGAACTACATGGAGTCCGAGATGTAGTTCAGTCCCTAATCACAAGTTCACTCTGTTGGGTGACCATCGGGGTGAGTCGACTCCCATTTCCATCTTTTATTTTTAGGATTTGGTGTGTTTTGGGGTTTTGCATGATATCATTTTTTTTTCAGTTATAAGTGAATTATGTGGACATAGTGTTACATATAGGCGACCAACGAGAAAATATTAGCGACCACCTTATGACATAAGAAGGAGAATTTTTGATATTTTTGAAGCCACAAGTGCCTAGCAGAGGTTTTTACACCTAAGCACCCTTGCCCCATTTTGGGTGCCCTATTTCAGATTCATTACAACAATTACATAATTTTCTGGGTACGCTTGCAACAATCTCCTCCTCCTGTTCATCATTTTTCTAGTCCATAACAGTTTGGGATTTATTGTGAAATCATTTAATTCTTTTATTCCCTCTCTTACACTTAGGGTTCAATTTCAATTATCTTATTCCTTGCATCAAATTTGTGCTTTAGCATTTATTTATCATATGTGACTCAAATATATAAGGTTTAAGATTTTATGAATTATTTTTGTTAAAATCAATCCCATTTCCCCTATCATACCTTTGTTTATTACTACCACTATGCCACCATTTACTACACATTCTAACACCCCATCTCCCACTCATCCTTTTAATATCCTTGATAATGCTATCTGACACGAAAATGTTTCCACTGATAATTCTGATGATGAATTTTATGTCGTAGAATTTACCAATGAAAATTTACATAACCTTAACTTCACTCCTATTGAGGTAGATGCATCTTATTTCCAAAATACATTTTTATTGATCTTGTTGAATATCAACATGAGTAATCTCCTCCCTCTACTACCACCATGATTCACTTCTAGCTAGTTATTTTTACATTGGATATCATACCACCTCATTTGTCTACCCCAGACAACTCCACTTCACAACTGGATTTGTTCACATGTGTATACATGCAAAGATAACTAAGGCATATGAATTGAAACTAACACCTAGTAGTTCAAAAATAAAGCTAACTAAATAATAACATCAAGATAAGAGCTTATAAAACTAACTTATAAGTGCATGCAACATGAATGAAACAAACTAACATGCTAAGTCATTTTACTCTTTAGATTGTTAATCTACATGTGAACCTAGTTAGATCCTAAGTAATCAATTTTGTGTTTTATTCTCCAAATGGTGAAGATATCTCTCTAAAATGGCTACAAGACCATGTTTAGATCTTCTCCAACTAACCAAACATGAAGAATGGAACAACGTGAGCAAGCTATTCCAACAATGGAGGATGGCTCAAGATCAAATGTCTTATAGCTTTAGCTAATACAAATGAGATCTCATGCATTTCCAAAGTATCAACATGTGTGAAGTGTTTGATATGATAATCAAGGTGTAAAGGTGTAGGATTTAAAGGGAGGCATTAGCCTTGTATTTATATATTTTCTATTTGGGAAAGTTAGGAATCCTAGTGCATGTGGGACAAAAGGGTAAAGCAAAAATGCACTTTTTGATTAGATTAGGAGATAATTAATATTTTAGGATTAATTAAGGATCCTAAGTAGGATACGGAAGCTTTCCGAGAGTGTGTAGAAGGGGTTTTGATGGATTTTGGAAGTTCTAGAAGTGGTATTTAGCCAATAAGAAGGTTTATTGGTTAAATGCAATATTAGAGGCTTAATTAACATATAATTAGCTAATTAAGAGGATTATCACTAATCAAAATGTCATTAATTAGCATCCTGAGTGAATTAGAAGCATAGTTAGATAATGAAGTTTCATTATTTGACCAAGGTGAGAGGAAGTGAATATTGTTAGTGTAATTTAAGTATTAAACTAAGTATATTTTTAGTTGTCTACATTTTCCCCTCTTTGGGGTGGCATAAGTAATGCCACTTCAAAGATAGTAGACAATCATAAACAAGTAATTTTTTTGAAGGGGTAGAAGAAAAATTAGTAGAATGAAGGATTCCCCCTCGAGTTTTGATGGGGTGATGAATGAGATTGATCAATGATAGAAAAGATGAAAGGACACGCCAAAGTGGGGGAAAATCCCATTGTAATGGGAGACAGACAACGGTATACCGAATATCAATCCCCACATAATACCAGTACAAACTCGTTGTTGAAAACTTCATGGGGGTATCATTGTGAAGTGCAAGATATGTTTTTCTTAACAGATCTTGTAGAAATGTTTTCGGAGCAGGTGATCCTTATTACCCCAAGTGAGTTGGAAGAATAGTGTTAAGAGAAGAGAATGATATGGGAGAAAAATGAAGAAGGGAATGGAAATAGCTTGCATCCAGATAATGTAAATAAATGTATTTCATCATATTGCTAATGATCTCCATCATCAGTCCTTTATTATATATAAGCATACAAAAAGTGTAAGATGACATGAAAAGTCATAACACAAACATTTTTTCATTGTTAAAAATGCTTAACTCCATACAATATACATAATGCAATGCAATATGAGAAAGTAAACAATCTAACCTAACAGGGAAAATAAGTACACACACATACTCAAAAAAATAACGTTCAAGACGGTTGTACAAATATTTTTATTATCAAGCTTCAATTTTGACCTGTGTGAATTGATGACAAGAGTTAAGAATGGTGCCCCAAGAAAGGATACATGTGAGGGGAATATACGGAAGATGCAAGGGTCACATGGAAAAGCAATCATACACTATGATACTGCCCCAAACAATGTGTTTGTGAAAGGGAAGATAGAAATAGTAAGCAAACCAATTTTTGTTAATGGAAGGTAGATCCAAATGATCCATAAGTTACACGTATGAACAAGAGAGAACCAAAGAGATATGTTTTTAGGATAATTTTTGATGTTTGAGTATGATGCATGTGATACAGGCTTCAACTGCGTGCATGCTTGTTCCTAATTTTTGATTGATGTCATGTTTTCAAATTTTTAGGATTTTCGTGAAATTTTTACATTGTTTTTTAGATGTTCTAAACATATTTGAATGTTTTTTCTATTTTCAAAAGTTATACGAATATTTTTGTGATTTTCTAAACACTTTTTAGTGTTTTTGGTATTTTCAATAGTTATACGATGTTTTTGTGATTTTCTAAACATTTTTTAATGTTTTTGGTATTTTTGAAAGTTTTTTGAAACTATGTACATGAAGGGAAAAAGAATATGGATGCCCCCAACGATAGATGGGATGTACAAGGGTAGAATTCCATGTGTATGTTAAAGATAGTGAAGATGTGAATATGGCCCCAGCATTAGATGGGAATATACAAAGGTGAAATATTCATGCACATAAGTTAGATCAAGACCAATATGGATAGGTCTAGCATGATGACGAACCCAAACCAATGAAGTGTTAGGATGGAACAAGTATGCCCCGAGTGTGAGTTGGCCAAAGAAGTTTGTTTATATGAAAGGGGACAAGGTTCCCACAAACATGGAAAAAAGGAAATCTTATACACATGGATGTTCTCGAACAAAGTCGAAGAACAACAAAAATTCCATGTAAGGACATGGAAAATTTAGTTCTAATCCTCGCGATGAAGAATCAATTAGCCAAAGACACAAACCATGAGACAAGATACGGACTAAAGTAAGAGTCTGAACAAGGTCCAAAAAAAGACACTTGGTAACATACTAATCATGTTTTCTCATAGAGATCAAGTGTGTGCATGTGAAAATTTATTACCCCTAGGAGGGAATATTTGAGAGACAACAAGTGAAGATACCTTAGCCAATGTGTAGGAATGATTGATTTTGAAAGGTGGTTTTGAATGGAGGGTGGAAGAAGAGTCATACATTACTCTAATGCTATCTAGGCATCCATATCCCTGATGGAAATGTAGTTGATTCTAATCACAACATTTCTCTACTATCAACTAGGCATCTATAGCCTCGGTAGAGATATTGGAAATATCCCAAGTGAGAGTTATATATTAATTTATTTTTTGATTGATTTTTTATTCTTTTACTTTATGAAAACTTATTTCAGCTCTCTTGATTTGACAAGGGGTTAAGAACCAATGATGGCTTGATGAAAGGATGTGGAAGTGATTGTGATGAAGACATTGGCTAGTGTTAACAAATATATCCAAAATTTCTTCGCAACAAGTTTATTACATGTATATAGTGATAGGGTCTCTAAGAGGTCATTCGTTCTTTAATTTACCAAGGTGATAAAAGACCAAGGTCAAAAAAATACTATAGAGATAAATGTCACAAAGTGCATGTGAATAGACTAACCAAAATATCATCAAAGGAATGAGAATGGTGGATGACTTGTAGAGGAGTGGCAAGAAAGGGAAGAAAGAACATCCATATGTATACAATACCTAATTGCAATGTTTGATCTTTGTAGCTTTGATTTTTAATTATTTCTTATTTTTTTGTATTTTACTCTATGTTTTGGAATAAACGATGTCACTCGGTGTGATAAGATCCAACAAAAATGTTCACAATTTTCTTGATAAGGTAAATTAAGCGTGTTTTATTATCAAGAGTCATATTATCTATGATTTTGATGATTGTAGTGAGCTCATACTCAATAAATGAATGTGATTTATCTTGAAACATGGATTTCGTATGTGGAAGCTTGAGTTCCCTATCTAGATGTTTATGCACTTAAGCGTCATACTTGATGGTTGTATTGGTTTGTATTCTTGAATCATGCTTGATTTTGAAATTTATGGTTGTTAGAATTTTTGGGAGCTTTGGAGCTCGTTGAATGTTTGACATGAGCTTGATGAAGAAACTGTTTGGTTTTCTTATAAGCTAATTTTTGACTTGTCTAAATCCCAAGAAATGGAATAAGAAAGTGGATAAATAAGATTTATGTTAGAAATGACGGTGGGATTGCCATAATCATTGATAGAAGGATAATGTGATGTATTAAAAGGATACGGTCCAAGAATTGAAGAGGATGGGCTACTAGGAGGTGAGCCACAGATAGAAGATGGAAGGATACTAGGATGTGGCCCCAAGATGGAAGAACAAGGGATACCTAGAGGTGAACCAAAAATAGAAGAAAAGGGGGCTATGAGGGTGTGGCCCAAGTATAGAAGATAATGGGATACCAGGAGGTGTCCCATAGATAGAAGATGAAGGACTACCCAAAGGTGTCCCATAAATAGAAGATGGCAGACTACTAGGATGTGGTCCAAGAATAGAAGATAATGGGTTACCAGGAGGTGACCCAAGTATAGAAGATGATGGGCTACCAGATGCAATCCAAGAATATAAGATGATAGACTACTTAGTGGATATTGTATGTACCCAAAATTGTAAGGTATTATCTTTGCACGGAATGGTGTAACAAGTGCCCCAATGATGATACAGGTCTCCTCGCAAGGTGTTCGGGATTCGGAAAAGCTCTCGAAGTGTGCGTTAACATCCCACATGCCCCGCTTAGCCCCCATGTCCTTTGTTTTTCCTTTTTCCTCTCTTTTCTTGGCCTTTTGCTCTTCAGTGATGAAACATTGTCCCGATTGGGTGGCGGTCTCGTGACCGCCGCCTAATCAAGGCCGGCGGTCCTATAACCGCCACCCCCTCGTGGTGGCGGTCCTTTACGCATTTTCTAGAAAGTGTTTTGACGTGACTCACGTAAAGATCAACGTTTCACCAGCTTTTCCTTGCCGACTTGGGCTTGCATTTATGTTTTTGGTCCCCTGGAATAGTGTTTTGCCTTTGTTTATTGTTTGAGAGTTCAGTTTGGTTTTGATCTTTGGGTGAATGCAATTCCTATAAATAGATTGCTTGTGCTCAAGAAAATGGCCCTCAAGTTTGTCTCTGAATTTCTCTTTGATAGGCTTAGATTTCATTTTGCTTAGAGTGCTTGGTTTAGTTCATTATATGTCTAGTTAGCATTGTTCAACTATTGGTAAGCCACATATCCAGCTTGTGCAAATGGTGTTGTTGTTTTATCCAATCCATTGGAGTAGAATAGCTTAGGAAGCCATTAAAGTTGCAGGTTTTTCTCTTCAAACAGGATAGTTTCAGGTTCTAGACGCTTTATGTTGCATGACTCGCAATAAATCCCACTAGGAATTGCATAAGCCAAGCTCTGTACTCTTGCGCTATCCCTCTCCTACTCGCATTATATTCAGTCTGCATTCTGAGCTGTCCTTGGCCCAATATCTACTTCTGTCGATGCTAGCATTACATGCTTTTCTGGATCCACGTGAACACGAAAGAATGAGGAGATCACACTGAGGGGACAAGATCACACACACCATCAGATTCGCCACTATTCTGCGGAATCCAGGTTTTAACTTTCAAAGTTCTAGTTAGAATCATATCAAATAAAGTAGTTAATTGCTTCATTTCAGTAAATTCTATTCTCGATATTGCCAGGGAAGCTGTGGGGATTGATAGTTTCTGAGAAACTATGATTCACTCCTCACTTCTGAGGTAGGATCGAGAATCTCACAAATAGATTAAGCAAGTTATTTCATTGTTTAGAATAAATCTACAAATTGCACAGACAAATAACTACACTCGGTTATTTTGTTTGTTTTAAATTGTTATTTAGTTGTTATTTCTAGATACGTTTAAATAGCTACTTTTCAAAGTTAAATACAAAAGTAGAAGTTATATATGTTTTAGATGGTTAAAATTTGTTTTGTTACGAGTTAGATTTATATTTTGTTTTATATGACAATCACGGGACCTAGGGAGCCCGGGAATACGTATTTGAACCAATCGTGCCTCACCCAACCTCATCACAAATAGTTGACATAGACCAGAACCTTAGAATACAAGTCTTCCAAACAACAACAGATTTATGACTAATCAGCTCTCAGTTGAGAGGGTTAAACATAGAAGATGACCAAGCACACACATTTTAGTCAAATCAACCAAACTACGAGGCCCTACCTAGGCAAAATTCACATGACTGTAGAAGGGTTTGAAAGAGAACAAACCTTTGGTTGTGATCCTTTGGTCCCACAGCCAGGTGCAGGAGACACTCTCACAGACATAGATACTAGTTTAAGGATCCAGGTTACACGAACACGCATGAGAGATATTCTGAGAAGATCACGTAGTTATTGGTCCTAAACATAGAAGCTGAGAAAGCATATGATTACTAGATACTAGGGATTAGGACTTGATTTCATACATGACCATAACAAGACCGCAACAACCTAGAGTCTACGGTTGTGATCCACAAATCCCGTAGCCTAGCGAATCCATAAGTCAATCAGATATAAACACTAGCCTATGCACACTAGTATTCCAATCCACTCCACTTCCACCCATCATCATCAAACAATTGTCCTTACTAGATATAAGAACCTAACGAAACTAGAGAATTTTGGACTAGGCCAGAGAATCGTCCGTAGAGTCAATTGTATTCCACCATCCACCATATGACCTTATCTGGAGACATACATGAAACTATCCCAGGTCATTTCCCACGTATTCCACAACCCATAGATCGAATCATGCCAGAGCTCGATATTGATTGGAGCCTTCGAGCAGTCATCCTTGCTAATCGATCTATCACACCAGTCCAAGTTAGAAGGGCCTTCTTTGCCTTAGATTCACAAATTCCATTAGTGTGTGTCGAAGACATTAGATTGCCTAACTAGTTCATTTGCATCCCACGCATATTCTATCCCCACCGGCTGTCTCGGCATGACCTCGGGAGGTCGGGTATGCGTGGAAGAGTTACCTGTAGATTACCACGCTCGCTTGTCACTTTTCTAGCGTACAAAATTGGTGAACCCGACGTGAACTAACAACTGTTTCACCTTCTCTTTGAGAAGTTTCATCTTATCTCAATCACCTTCGCTCCTTCCCATTATTCTGCGGGTATTCATATACCCCCCGAATATGTCGGGATTCGATGCATATGGCAGACCCCTCTTGGGTCTTGAGGCATACTACGCCCAACAGAATAGGCAATCATCACCCTCACTCTCAGTATGGGGTGACAACTATTCAACTAATCAGTTGTCAACACAAACCCCAAGAATCAGATATAATTCATCTTTTCAAACTGAGGAGTTAGATCAACCCCCTCAAACAACAAACAGAGCCTTCAGGCTTGAACAATATGACGTTTACTGGAGAATTTGGTTCGTCTCCTCAGATGCTACTTAGACCACAAATTAGTAGACAATCTGACCCATACCTGGTCTTAGATAATGAATAGTCAATACATTATCCTAGAAGTGAACAACGCTCTTGGGGTATGTACCCATCTATAGGAGGTTTACAAATACAACCCGAGGTCTCTTTTCAAGAAAATACCTCTATGCCACTACATATAGGAAATACTCTCAGAGAAACTTGGCAAGATAGTGATCGAGTTCATAGCAGATATCACATGCCTATACAACACTAGGGTATACAACAAACGCTGCTTGAAAAAAGCACCGTGACTTCACCAAATGAAGTCATTTCAACGTTAGTAGAAAAAGTGAGAGGGTTAGAACTTGCTCAAGCAAGTCAAAATTCTCAATTCATGCAAGCAGGAAGTTCCAATCCTCCATACCACCCTGGCCAAGTAGATCTCCTCACAGGAGTAGGCACGTTAGGCATGCCTCCTCAGTATCCGCAACAAATGCCAACAAGGCCCATCATCTCTAACACTATTCCTCCTAGTCTAGTATCAAACAATCCATTACTAGACAATACCCCATCATACTTAAACATGTACTCTAAATCACCACAAGGAGATATGTTCTCCTCTCCCGGAATTTTGGCTCAAATGCAGGGACTTCCCTATGCCCCTACCAATGCATACGCTGCGCCATATCAACAACCCATCCCACCATCACTCCTTCAAGAACCACCATCAATGGTCGAAACCTATGCGATAGGGACTTATTCAGAATATCTAAAAGAGCCCTTAGACTTCGCCATACGAAGCATCATGCTTCCAAGACCCCTTCCCAATTTACCCAAGTACAAAGGTGAGGGAGATCCAAACGCACATATCAAAGCTTACGCTACAGCCATACGTGAATTACTCCCTTGGGATGGGGTTATTGCTAAAATATTCCCCAAAACCTTGGAAGGCATTGCTCTCGACTGGTATTATAGAATACCTGAAGCCTCCATCCATTCATTTAAGCAACTCGTATCAGAGTTCATTAAGGTGTTCGACATGAACAAACTGTTGAGAACAGGAATCAGGGAATTCTTGCACATCAAACAAGAACACAATGAATCTGTCGCCCATTTCATCCAGAGGTGGCATACGATTCTTTATTCTTGACAAGTGCTCCAAACATGGATCGAGATGGAACTATGTGATTTATTCCTTCATTCTCTCGGAGAGAGGTGAAGGAAGAAGTCCGTTTCCCGCTAAGAACTTATGATGAAGTACTTGAGAGCGCTCTTTGAATAGATCAAGTAGCGATAGATAGTGGTCGTAAGACATATGGAGCAAATGGGAGGTTAATCACCTCCGGCCAGAACACTACAACTACCACGAACATCAATCAAGGACCTAAAATCCTTAACAAAAATCATGGTGTAACAACGGATGGAGTAACCGACCAGCCCAAAAGGTAAATGTTGTCAATCCTCCATCACAAACAAATAACCAACGAAACAACAACTTTACCCCGATAATCAATACATACGGATTTTAACCATCCACAACAACAACAACAATAGTGAAATCCTATACAAGGGCCAAGCCAAAACTCATTTGGTTATCAAAACCAAAGCCGAAACAACAAATGCAAAATTTTAATCCTAACAGGCAAACAGCTTTGATCGAATTTTAGGCCACAATATACACCAAACCAACAAAACAGAATTACAACTCCAATTCTTATTGTGGTTTCCACAAAATTTAGGGTCATGATACTAGAACGTGTCGTGACTACGATAAATTCATGCAACGTTTTCCAGAAGAACAAAGACAGTTCTTCACATATTTGTTTTTGGCAAATCCCATGTCACCACCACCAAATACGCTCACAGGGGCGGTTTCCCCTCAGAATGCTCCCCTCAAGATCTTTAACGATCCACTCCCAAATCATGATAGCAACAGGCTGAATCCAACTGGAACAAACAAAAGTGCAATGACGGAAATAATGATCATGAAGCCTCGACTTCACTAAATCCATCAGTTGCGCCACAGTTAGGAAGTCAACCGAGACCCAAGATAGTCAGTTTGGTAGAATTAGATGCTGAACTACCTATCGAAGCTATAACAAGAACACGAGAATATTTCTCTCAACCGAGCCCAAGTCATCTGCCAGAAATGGATAAGAGTCAACAAATAGTAGAAAAACCCATGGGTGCCTATGATTTAATTAGTGACCTAACAAAGACCTTCTCGCACATTTCATTTTTGGATTTACTAAAGAACTCTCCTACTCACAGAGCTGCTCTTTTAGAAGCATTAGGTCTAGGTCATCTAATTAACATCACTCCACCTCCTGAAACACAAGTAAATCACGTAGATTTTGATATCCACCCTCCGGGGCAGCCGGACAAGGATGTCGAATTCATATTCGAAATAAGTAAAATGCCTACAGATGCTGAGATCACACGCCGAGGTGATCCAGCCTTACACTTACAAGTATGGGTTTATAATAACTATGTAAAATGGGTAATGGTTGACGATGGGGCCACAGTTAACATAGTCCCTTTCTCTTTCCTCCAAAAACTAGGATATGGGGAAACAAACTGTTCCACCACTCGAAATACATTGAGAGGCTATGATAGCCTTAAAGCCACTTCGATAGGAACTATAATACTACCGGTCACCTTAGGACCCAAAACAATCCTAACTGAGTTTTATATTATAGATCGGGAAACTAATTATAATATGATACTTGGCCGACCATGGATACACCAAATGAAGGCAATCCCTTCTACGTTATTTCAAGAAGTAAGATTCTTACATCTAGGAAAGGTATTTGTAGCCAAAGGTGATCCAAAACCTTTCGATTTGCACCTAGCTGATTTAAAGAAAAGACCAGGTGTACACTTAGAATTTGAACTTCCAACAAACCAACTTAATAAACCCACTGACCCAAAACCAGAGGAAAAGTTGGTACCTACAACGGATCTTGAAACTATCAGCATAGCCAAAACAACCCCAACCCCCAAAGATAAGGCTATAGAAATGGTATCATTAGGGACTACTGCAAAAATCGTTGAGTTAATAGAACAAGATTCACCAATGTTCTTACCATTTGATTCAGCAGGCATAGGATATTCCCTAGGTGTTGGTTCCCTTCCAGCAGAGGACCTCTACATGGTAGAAGTTGAGTGTGCAAACACAGCAGATATCCCAACATCTATACTCCCGGCTAAATATTGGACTCTCCATTTCGATGGAGCTAAATGCCATTATGGAGCGGGGGCAGGTATAATTCTTACTTCACCCGAAGAGAAAGTCCTACCATTTTCCTTTAAGCTAAACTTTGAATGCACAAACAACGGTGCTGAGTATGAAGCCCTCCTCCTTGGCCTCACCTTAGCCAAAAGAATTGGTATTGATAACATCAGAGTCTTAGGAGACTCGCAATTAGTGACAAACCAGGTTTCTAAAGTATACGAAACCAAAGCTGAACATTTGCAGCTTTACAAAGAAGCCGTATTAGATTTAAGCAAGGCGTTTAACTTCATATCCATTGAAGCAATCCCACGAGAGAAAAATCTTCTCACCGATTCAATAGCAACTTCAGCATCACGTTTTACTCCAAGCAATGAGTTAGAAGATACCCAGTTCACGGTGTCCATTCGTGATGAACCATTGATAAAAATAATGACAAATCCCCTTTCAAGCGAAGTGAATCTACCATCCTAGACCATATTGATAGTGATGTGGCTACTTTGGATTACTTAAACGCCTATGCAGCACTACATCTCTCCTATCATATGCTAGATTTATCCTTAATTCCACATTCGTCTTCCTACTTCGGAAATCCCATGATGGATCATCCCTCACAAATGGAACCTAGCATATACGCAGTAGAAAATGGGGATGATTTGGATTTACCTCCAGCACCACCTGAGTTCGAAGAAGGTAACGCCTCTTTGATCGAAGAAACAATCGATGTCAACATCGGGACAGAAGATGAACCGAGAATATTGAAACTAGGATCCTCGTTAACCCCAGAAGAAGTAGAAATACATACTCAGATCCTCAAAGAACATCAGAAGGTGTTTGCATTTAATTATAAGGAGATGACAGGAGTCGCACCCCACATTGCGGTGCACAACCTCATCACTAAATCAGATGCAAAGCCAATTAAACAAAAATCAAGACCCATGAAGCCCAAGGTAGCTCTCATGGTAAAGGAAGAGGTAATAAAACTCCTCCAGGTAGGATTCATCAAGCCAGTCGACTACTCCCAATGGGTATCTAACATCGTTCCCATTCTCAAGAAGAATGGAAAGATACGCATCTGCATAGATTTCCGAGACATCAACAAAGCATGTCCTAAGGACGACTTCCCGTTACCATCTATCGATGTCATTGTTGATGCAACAACTGGATTTGAACTTTTGTCTCTCATGGATGGATTCTCGGGATACAATCAAATCAAAATATCTGAGCAAGATCAAGCTAAAACTACATTTATAACTCCTTGGGGAACCTATTGCTACGTTGTTATGCCATTCGGTCTCAAGAATGCTGGTGCTACCTACCAGCGAGCTATGACATATATATTCCACGATTTAATTCATAAAATCATGGAGTCCTACGTAGATGACTTATTGGCTAAGGCCAAGAAGCGTTGTGACCATCCGGAAGTACTCCGCGTCATTCTTTCACGCCTAATAGAATACGAGTCACACTAAATCCAAAGAAATGCGTCTTTGGTGTAACAGAGGAAAACTCCTAGGTTACATCATATCATCACGAGGGATAGATGTTGATCTAACAACCAAAATTCAGGCTGTCCTCAAAATGGTCCCACCTTCGAATGAATCTGGAATCAGATCATTTCTCAAAAAACTGGGTGCAATCCGAGATTTATCCTGGACTTAAGCTTCGCCATTCATCCAATCAACAATTTACTCAAGAAAGACTATAGCATTGATTGGACCAAAGACTGTAATGAAGCCTTTGAAGCAGTTAAGCGTTTCCTATTATCGCCACCTACGCTAATGCCACCAAAGCTAGATCACCCGTTAATCTTATATTCACGAGCTACCAATGTCTCGTTAGCTTGTATGTTGGCCCAAGAGGATGATGACAAGAAGGAACGTGTGATTTATTTCATCAGCCGAACGCTGCTTGACTATGAAACACGCTATACACAGGCAGAACGAGAATGCCTTGCCATAGTCTTTGCTACTAAATGCCTAAGACACTATATGCTGAATCAAGAAACAAGGGTCATGGTAAAAACGGACCATTTACAAACTTTCCTCACACAAGGGTCCTTGTCTAAAAAGGCTGGATGTTTTATAACCTTAATGGGAGAATTTGAATTAACATTTGTAAATCAAAAGTCGGTTAAAGGACAAATCATCGTAGATTGGTTAGCTGACAACCCATTAGACGGAGGTGATTTAGTAGATTTAGACTTTCCAGATGAGTGCGTATACTACATCGAAACCCGACCCTCTATCTCTGAGTGCCTTTGGTACATGGATATCATTAATTATATCATGGACCATACGTACCCAGAAGGAGTTACACACAACAAAGAAGGTGGTTACGCATTATCGTAGCTAAATACGTCATTATAGAGCAAGTGCTCTACCGAAAAGCATTCGATGGAATGCTCCTAAGATGTGTCGACACGGAAGAATCCAAGAAGATTCTCCATGAATCTCACAGTGGAATATGTGGAGGCCACTTCGGTGGCCATGCCACCACTCGAAAAATACATCGAATGGGCTATTTCTGGCCCACTCTAGAACATGACGCAATAGAGTTTGTACGCAGGTGTCATAAGTGCCAAGAATTCTCCCATGAGATTCATATGCCGGCACAAGCTCTGCAACCAATCGCTACTCCATGGCCCTTTTCTACATGGGGTCTAGACTTAATAGGGAAATTCTCTCCCTCATCCACAGATGGCCATAATTTTATAATCACGGCCACTGAATATTTTACCAAATGGGTAGAGGCTATGCCTCTTACTACTACCTGGTTCAGTAATCGCCAAGTTCATTTTGAACCAAATCATTTGCAGGTACGGTATCTCACAAATCATTATCTCTATAATGGAACTTCTTTTAAGAATGAAGAGGTTCGTGAACTATGTAATAAATTTAAGATAAGCCATCATACGGCTTCCTTGTATTACCCCCAAGCCAACGGACAGGCTGAAGCGACAAACAAGACACTGAAATCCATTCTCCTTAAAATGGTAAAAGAAAACAAATGAGATTGGCATTTGAAGTTATATCCGTCCTTATGGGCCCACCAAACCTCAATAAGAACACCAACGGGGAGCAACTCCTTTCTCGCTAGTATTTGGGGTAGAAGCAGTTCTCCCACTTGAGGTCAAAATACCCAGTCTCCGCATTTCACTACAAGGGATTCTGGATGAAGACGCTTATAGAGAAGCACGTCTTTCCCAACTAGAAAGCCTAGATGAAACTAGGTTAGATGCTGAATAGTGGCATAGAGCTTATGCTGACCGAATGTGCCGGCAGTATAACAAGAAGGTCTATGAACGCGACATATACGAAGGTGATCTAGTTCTAAGGCTAGACAAATTAGGATCGACAAGAAGACCGGCAAAGAAGGAAATTCCGCCCAAATGGTTGGGCCCATACCGAGTCATGAAAGACTACGGAAATGGTGCTTACCTCTTATGTACGCTAGAAGGTGAGGAATTTGGTGAAACAGTCAATTCCCTGCACCTCAAGTGGTTCTACGCATAAGCAACTAGCACTACTTGTATAATTATCTACATTGCATCTTCATATAGATTAAGATCATTTTGTCCACTTGTTTCTTACATAAATGGTGATCAAGGAATCTATCCTCAAAGTAATTCATTACAAACTCATGATGTTGTTGGCATAAACTTTCTAATCATACCTCTCCATTTTCATGATATCATCAAATCATCTCAGAATCATTTTATCAAATAAAGTCAGACATGACGAAGTCTTAACGGTAACCATACCAAGATCTGCAAGTTTATTCTCGCTTTGATTTCTTCTTAGGGCAGGTGTCTTACCTATGGTCTGTTCTAGAAGCTTCATGGTGTCACATCTATCCCATATGTATATCTCTTTGGAAATAAGCACATACTGACATTTTACTCAAGAAAACAAGTCAACAAGTGATTAAACAAAAAATTTTATTTTACACATTTCCTTGCCCCACCAACCTTCGGTGATGAGCTTGTGTCTCTTACTAGTGACGTAGGGTTGGGAAAGGATGGAAATGCCCTTACTCACCTATACCTTGTCCATGGTGATAAACCCACGCTTCTTACTAGTAGCATGGGGCAAAGTATAGGGGGTCCTCTTGACAAAGCAAACGTTAAAAGTCATAAACAAACAATTCAAACTTTGAGTCAAAAACGAATGAATCAGATGTTCAAAATTCCAAGAGAGTTAAAATCCTAAAAACCCAGATTTTGTCTACTATGTGGCCATCTACGGATCTAAGTCTAGATAAACCACAAAGTAAGTTGCATTCTAAACTATGAAGTCACTCGGGTGGAGTAAGCTTGTAGTTTCCTATTTGGTTCCACCAAAGCTTTGTCTGTCTTTCATCGCTATCATTTCAGCTACACCTCATAACTTGTGCCCTTTCTAGCTCTCGGTGATGAGCCCTCGCATCTTACTAGTTGCGTGGAGTTAGGAGTGGGGCAAGTTAATCTGTTCATCATACTGGTTATATTCATCACTTTGCAAAACAAACATGAGATATCAAAAATTGCTTACGGAAACTAAGATTCAAAATCACATTATATCTACATATATCAGCATCATGAAATACACAAAAGAAACAAACATTTGCATCATTTGTTCTCCATTGCATACATTCTAAAAAGCATATAAACATACATCGTAGTATACACAAAGAAACTGGAAATAGAAAGGAAACCATGAGTGCCAAGATTTTGATCCAAAACGAATGCATATATATAAATGATCAACGTTTATATACAATGCCATCATGCTCTAAGCATGGTCAAAATGCTCAAAGAGCCCGTGATATACAAAGAAATATATAAATACACGAGAGCCAAGTGGCCTCTCAATCCCTACGTGACCCCTCCGAAGGTGCACGCCCACACCTAGGACTCCGGCTACACTGCCGTGCTCTGAATGTACGGAGGGCTCAGGATCCCTAGAGCGCCGGTCTCACCACGAGAACGGCTCCTCATAAGACGCTCAGCCATCCTATAGCCCGCTAGCTCGGTGCGAAGGGTCGACACCATCCTGGCCACATGCCAGACTGGAGAAAAAATGTCGGTATGCTGCAACCGGAAGCTTTGAAAGGCTCCCAGGCTCCACGAGATAGCTCTGCGCTGGTCCTATCCATGGGGATCATCAGAGAATCTATACATACCCTGCGGATCAAATCCCGCCACTCATCAACAATCTCTGCAAAAACAAAGGAGAAAACGAATTAGAAACTAAGCAAGAGACTAAAAGATACAAAAATAACAACTAAGGAGAGCCTACAAATAAACATTAAAAGGGAGAAAGGGTAACTTACTTGGATCCCCAGCCTCCAAGATGGGTCGCTGGGGCCGGCACCCTACGCGGATGCCGCTTGCCAACTGAGGGGCTGCTCCTGTGGTAGGGGCAACATGTCACCCACAACTGACTCATCCTCTCCACCATGGCCCTGAGAGAGTGGCTCCTCTGAAACTAGAGTGTCCCTCTCTGCGCTCTGCTCAGCCCTCTCTGCCTGCATAATATCCTGAGTGTCATGCCACTCAGGATCGCTGTCCTCGGTCTCCTCCTCTGTCCCTCCCTCTGTAAACTCCTCGGACTCGAGTCAATATCAATAGGGTCATCGCTGCTATGAGCAGGACCCACGCAATCTGAAGCAAAGGTGCCCGAGGCGCACCGGCTCTCCCTCTAGCACGAACTATCCTCCTGGCTGCAATAGGAATGCCAGGAGTAATCACTGTCCAACCTCGGCCTCTAGGCCCCCCTCTGGCCTCGCGAACTGATCTGTAAACTGGTGCCACTAGGGGAAGCATACCCATGTATGGAAGGCCAAACTGCTGAGGAACTCGGCCAAAGGGGTGCACCTCCACTCATCCCACTTGATCGATAAGCTGCCCTGTGGTGGAGCAGGAAATCAAGGTAAGGGCCTCCTCGCCCCATATACTGGCCATGGTCTGGTATGGTGTCACCTCCATATCAGCGGTAGTCAGAGAGGTAACTGGCTGATGAGGTGCTCTAAGCACCGACATGTCTAACCATCTCGCTACCCTAACAGCTCCAGGATCTGCTACCTCCACACCCCTACCATAAGGGATGAAGTGCTCATAAACCCAACTCATGACTAGAGTCGGGTGGCTCAACGACTGCCCATAAATGGACCACCCTGTATAGATCATGGTAGGTGGTCCCAAGAATATCTGCTCCCAAGCGTATATCCGGCCATGCCCCTCTATCTGTGCAATGATAGGGGCCCAGCAGTATAGCAATGTGTCCCCTCCCTTGTCCCCGATCAACCTCGAGGCAAGGATCCCCATGATGGCTGTCGAAATATGGGGATAGGCAAAGAAGGAATGGATCGAACTCTCACCCCCTTCTTTGACCCCATGGAGATGGCTGCATCTCCCATATAAGTCACCCACTGTGCAATCTGTGCCCGTGAGCCAGCTGTCTCCAAAGTGAGTCACCTCCCGATAATCGGGACCCCCAGAATGCGGTAGACGTCCTCCAATGTAATGGTCCACTCGCCACGGACCCCTGGCAATCGGAAGGTGTTCCGATCTGCATCCCAGTAAGAGAATAAGTCACAAAGGATGTGACTAGATGGTGCAACATGGGGCACGCGTGATATGCGCAATATGCCAGCCCTCTGAAGTGTGTCCTCCTCATCCTGTGAAAGGGCATCTAATACCCCTGAGAGCCAATCACACTCTCTCTCTCTGCTCCATCGGATGTACTCCTCTCTCACCTGCATACACCCAAAAACACACAAAACAAACTAAGTTAGCATCCAGAAATCTTTGAGAAAGTCATAAAAACACGTAGAAATGCTAAAAATATAAACACAATCTCAAAAACAAGTTCTTTTTACATTCTGTGCAAAACCACCGCCCTGAGCAGGGAGGCGGTTTTGTAACCACCGCCTTAAAGGTGGTGGTCGTGTAACCACCACCCTGAACAGGGTGGTGGTTATGTAACCGCCACCTGGCCAGGCGGCGGTCGTGGTCCGAAAACCCATGCGGGCTTTTAACCTAAAAAGGCCTAAAAAGTGCCAGAAAAGACCATTTTAACTAAAAACAAAGCCTACCCAGTAGGCGCCCCCCCTAGGTGGACCTTTTGAACCTAGCATTTTCAAAAATGACCCCCCCATTACAGAGTATTTAGCATTTCAAAATTAAGGGAGGGAAAATAATAAACTAAAGAAAACCAACCTGTGATCGCTGAGGTCAATGTTCCGCATGTGGAGGCATGATCACGGTCTCGCTACGAACATTTCGACTCTACTCACGCAAGAAACCGTCACCATGGGTCCCAGAGCTCAAAATCAATCAAATCAACTCACACAAATGAATAGGAAAATGGGCCCACTTTCATATATATAGCACCATGTTTCATTTCAAAATGACTTTTTCACAGGTTTGGAGCACTGATGGAGGTAAGTTCCTATCCCCGCACAAATGGTATGTTCTCATTCCCTGTTATTCTTAGCGTTTATCTTTCAAACTATTGTATCTATCTGCACTTGAGTTCTCTTTTCATTTTGCAGGTAGTGGGAATTTTGGATGGCGTCATTTCAACACATGGATGTGTCAGGTATAACTTCTAACTTCCCATTTCGGGACTGCCATACTCGGACCCACCGTTTTACGCCTCTTCATGGCTAAAACACTTCTCTGAGGGGGCAATATGTACGTACCCAAAATTGTAAGGTCTTGTACTACGCGGAGAGCAGTGTAACAAGTGCCCCAATGATGATACAGGTCTCCTCGCAAGGTGTTCGGGATCCGGAAAAGCTCTCGAAGTGTGCGTTAACATCCCGCATGCCCCACTTAGCCCCCGCGTCCTTTGTTTTTCCTTTTTCCTCTCTTTTCTTGGCCTTTTGCTCTTGATGATGAAACCACCGCCCTCGACTGGGGCGGTCTCGTGAACCACCGCCCTAATCGGGCGGCGGTCTGTAACCGCCACCCCCCTGCTCGGCGGCGGTCCTTTACGTGTTTTCCAGAAAGCGTTTTGACGACTCACGTAAAAGATCAACGTTTCACCAGCTTTTCCTTGCCGACTTGGGCTTGCATTTATGTTTTTGGTCCCCTGGAATAGTGTTTTGCCTTTGTTTATTGTTTGAGAGTTCAGTTTGGTTTTGATCTTTGGGTGAATGCAATTCCTATAAATAGATTGCTTGTGCTCAAGCAAATGGCCCTGAAGTTTGTCTCTGAATTTCTCTTTGCAATAGGCTTAGCTTTCATTTTGCTTAGAGTGCTTGGTTTAGTTCATTATATGTCTAGTTAGCATTGTTCAACTGTTGGTAAGCCACATATCCAGCTTGTGCAAACGGTGTTGTTGTTTTATCCAATCCATTGGAGTAGAATAGCTTAGGAAGCCATTAAAGTTGTAGGTTTTGCTCTTCAAACAGGATAGTTTCAGGTTCTAGATGCTTTATGTTGCATGACTCGTAGTAAATCCCGCTAGGAATTGCATAAGCCAAGCTCTGTACTCTTGCGCTATCCCTCTCCTACTCGCATTATATTCAGTCTACATTCTGAGCTATCCTTGGCCCAATATCTACTTCTATCGATGCTAGCATTACACGCTTTTCTGGATCCACGTGAACACGAAAGAATGAGGAGATCACACTGAGGGGACAAGATCACACACACCATCGGATTCGCCACTGTTCTGCGGAATCCAAGTTTTAACTTTCAAAGTTCTAGTTAGAATCATATCAAATAAAGTAGTTAATTGCTTCATTTCAGTAAATTCTATTCTCGATATTGCCAGGGAAGTTGTGGGGATTGATAGTTTCTGAGAAACTATGATTCACTCCTCACTTCTGAGGTAGGATCGAGAATCTCACAAATAGATCAAACAAGTTATTTAGAATAAATCTACAAATTGCACAGACAAATAACTACACTCGGTTATTTTGTTTGTTTTAAATTGTTATTTAGTTGTTATTTCTAGATACGTTTAAATAGCTACTTTTCAAAGTTAAATACAAAAGTAGAAGTTATATATGTTTTAGATGGTTAAAATTTGTTTTGTTACGCGATTAGATTTATATTTTGTTTTATATGACAATCACGGGACCTAGGGAGCCCGGGGAATACGTGTTTGAACCAATCGTGCCTCATGACCTCATCACGGCAATAGTTGACATAGACCAACCTTAGAATACAAGTCTTCCAAACAACAACATTTATGACGATCGGCTCTCGGTTGAGAGGGTTAAACATAGAAGATGACCAAGCACACACGTTTTAGTCAAATCAACCAAACTACAGACTACCCTAGGAAAA
This sequence comes from Taxus wallichiana var. yunnanensis, assembly GCA_018340775.1. Lineage (NCBI taxonomy): Eukaryota > Viridiplantae > Streptophyta > Pinopsida > Cupressales > Taxaceae > Taxus > Taxus wallichiana. Next base: position 53,830,572 of record CM031242.1, on the reverse strand, counting down.
ATTCACATGACTGTAGAAGGGTTTGAAAGAGAACAAACCTTTGGTTGTGATCCTTTGGTCCCACAGCCAGGTGCAGGAGACACTCTCACAGACATAGATACTAGTTTAAGGATCCAGGTTGCACGAACGCCTGTGAGATATTCTGAGAAGATCACGTAGTTATTGGTCCTAAACATAGAAGTTGAGAAAGCATATGATTACTGGATACTAGGGATTAGGACTTGATTTCGTACATGACCATAACAGGACCACAACAACCTAGAGTCTACGGTTGTGATCCACAAATCCGCAGCCTAGCGAATCCATAAGTCAATCAGATATAAACACTGGCCTACGCACACTAGTATTCCAATCCACTCCACTTCCACCCATCATCATCGAACAATTGTCCTTACTAGATATAGTGGCTAACGAAGCTAGAGAATTTTGGACTAGGCCAGAGAATCATCCGTAGAGTCAATTGTATTCCACCATCCACCATATGACCTTATCTAGAGACATACACGAAACTATCCCAGGTCATTTCCCATGTATTCCACAACCCATAGATCGAATCACGCCAGAGCTCGATATTGATTGGAGCCTTCGAGCAGTCATCCTTGCCGATCGATCTATCACACCAGTCCAAGTTAGAAGGGCCTTCTTTGCTTTAGATTCGTAAATTCCATTAGTGTGTGTGAAGACATTAGATTTCCTAACTAGTTCATTTGCATCCCATGCATATTCTATCCCCACCGGATGTCTCGGTAGGACCTCGGGAGGTTGGGTACGTGGAAGAGTTACCATAGATTACCATGATCACTTGTCACTTTTCCAGCGTATAGATACCCACACATGGAATATAAAGGGATGTCGGGAGGTGGACCACATAAAAAGAAGATGATGAGCTACTAGGAGGTGGCCCACACATAGAAGAAGATGATGAGCTACCAAGAGGTGACCCACACATAGAAGAATATGATGAGCTACCAAGAGGTGACCCAAGGTGTGATTGTGATTGAGGAATCTTGATGTGTAAAGAATGATTGGGAAATGAGAATATGGGCCATGGATCTATGCTAGACTTAGGAAGTTCATTATGTAATGAAGAATGTGAAGATGGAGGTGTAAGAGGAGGATCACTTTCGATGATCTAAGGATCTTCCATGGTCTCCTAACAAAAGGAATCAACCTCTTCCCCACAATACACAAACGCATTGAGGTCTAAAGAGAAACCTTTCTCATGGTGTTCTAGAGGAACATCATCATGTAACTCCATGAATTATTTGATCGCTTCTTCATTTTGAAAGAAATTATTTAGTATAGGATATTTTTATGAGACCATTATAGGTTGATTAGAAGAAAGGGGTCTACCTAGTTTGGAAGATATAGAATATTTTTGATGATGTAGATGAGGGAAAGGCTTGACCTTATTGTGTCCACAAAGGAATGGGATAGTGCGTTGAAAAGATATCTTAGCACATCATTTCTTGTGAATGGTTCGATGTGGACATAAACATTGATCTTTAGAAGATTGATGAATATAGAGTAAGGAATGATCAAAATGACCTAGGGGCTAAAGAGGAATTGGATTCCGATTGATAGAAGAAGATGACTCAGGAGACAAAGTATAATTTGATTGATATGTCTTGTGAGTGGAAGAAGATGGCATTGGTTTACCTATAAGATGATATAGTGCCGGTAAACAAATAGGATTGTGTAGAAAGTCCATAGATTGTAATGTAGGAGTTGACTTGGATGATTGATTATAAGGACTTCAAATCATGCAAATCTTCAAAGGAGGAAGACTTAGTTAAGGTGACTGATAAAGGGGGTCTTGTAGAGAAAGGGAGGACCTCGACTTAGGAGTCAAATTAGTGGAATATGAATAATAGTTTGGATCAGAAGCATTAGAATATTGAGAGGAATCAGAAGAATAGTTTGGATTAGAATCATCATAAAGAATTTTTGGATTGGACTCATCAAAATCTATCCATTGACCATGAGATGAAGGTGGGGAAAGTGGTAACCGAACAGAGTTTTCCAGTGTAAAGAACCAAACAAGGTTTAGTCATGATGGGAATATTTTTATGTGAAGGCCTAAACCTTAGTTCCCTATTGTCATTAGTGTGAGGAACCATGAATTTTTTTTTTCATTGTTGGCATTATTTAGGTACAAATTCCTAGACCTAGATAGTGTGATTGAACTCCTTCAAAGGGAAGGAAGTTCCATGTCGATTCGGGGAAGCATAATAACATCCAACTAGACATTTGGAAGATATGGGGATGCTCATGTGATTTTCCAAAATAAGGTCTAAGGAAAATAGACATTGTAATTTTTGACAATCTAACAAGGTTTGGACAACAAGTTGCAAGTGTAAGTGTCAAAATGATTGATCAAAATTCTAGCAACACCAAGGCTACAAAGGTTTCATTTAATGTGTTCAAGCATACAATAAAAACCTAAGTAACATGTGTGACAATTGTCAAGGTCATAAAAGAATGTCAACAATGGTGAATCAATGGATCAAAGGATTGTCCTAGAAAACAAGTTTTCAAGATAGGTAATCACAAGGAACAATCACACAAGTTTTGGTAAACCAATCACTCAACAAGGAACTATTCCCTATGCAAATGTTGTGTTCAAAGGTAGTTCAACACAAGATGATCAACTCAACGTCAATACTTAAGTCAAGTTTAATATAAACAAGGCATAAGTATTAACAAGGGGCTGATGTGATTTCCAATCAAAGGATACTATAATCTGTTTAGATATAAATGAGGCCTAAATCTCAAAAAGTAGAGGTTACAAGTGCGAGCAACGTGACAATATCACCTAGATACGTTAACCAAGATTTTCAAAAAGTAAGGTATTAGTATCAAAATGGTATTGGTATGATGTGAACAATGTAACAACAACACCTTTCAAGGTTTGAGGAAATGTTTGAAAATAAACAAGGCCAAAGTATACTAAGGAATTGTTAGGATGTGAGTAGCATAATGGTACAATCTAAACACTTAGATCAAGTTTTCAAGAAACAAGACGTAAGTATCAAAATTGTATCAAGGTGATATGAACAATGTAACACTTCTAAGGAAATTATATGATGAATCAAGCCTAGCTACGATGATAATGTGTCTCAATATGGGTTTTGAGACAAAGGGCCTACTAGAACATGAAGATGTACCATTCACACTTTCAACACTTACATTCCGACATTACAACCTAGTCATGCAAGTAGACTAAAAAAGTGGTGGACACGATTATTTCTAGTGGTATCTGCATGTGTTGTTTTATTTTTTCCCAAAATGGGCAACAAGAAGACAAAGGAGTAGATCAAATGGGGTTGAAAAATACTTAGCTTCACTTTGGAAAAAAATTTCCTTGTCTTATAGGCGAGTGAAAAACTAAGACAATAATGCTTCATATTTTTTTGATGAATGACGCTTGGTTTAAACTTTGATGGACTCTCCCCTTATTCAAATAACAAGGTTTTGACTATTAATTTTTTTACTTCATGAAATCTCTATGAAACACGATGGGTTTGAGTCGGTCAAGTTAGCTCCAAGATGAAATGGATTCCTATTTTTTCTCTCAACTAGGTGTCACAAATTACCTTTACGAGCTCGTTTTGCCAAGGAAGTCACACTGACTAAACCTTGGAGTATCCTAGCTTTATCAGTACCTCGTTAAATACAATGAGAAATAAATTATCTCAGTTGTATTTTCACTAGGGTCACAATAAAGATAACTTTGATGCTAAATCTCACAAGTGTATACTAGTCAAGTGGTAAGTGGAGTGCTTCCCATTTCTTCCATAAGGTTTCCTCTTATGTGGACTACTTTGGGGTTCCTAAGAGCATCTCTATCATTATCTTAAGGCTTATGCCAAAGGTACTTATCCTAGTTCAAATCGGATGAGCCATAGCTCTTAACTAAAACTTACATATACAGTGTTTTGAATGTGGTGTATTTTCTTATCTTTGAACTTAATGTGGTTTTGTCGTAAACCGTTTGGAAACCTACATCAAACTATATTAGTAATTTTTTAGATTCTCCTTTCTTCGACAAGTGTATTTAGGTCTTGCATGCAAAGTTTAGTAGTTTTCCAAATGATTAAATCATCATAAAAAGAGGATAAAACATTGTTTCTGATTCTCAAGATTATCCTAAGACACAAGAGAAGAGCATACGCAACAAATAAATCCAACTAGTTAGCAAATAATGGAAAAACTTAACTTAAATGCACAAACCATTCATTTTAGCCAAATTGAAGTTCATTCCCTTAGTAAGAAGTTTAATGAAATGTATTGAAATCATGAAAAAGGTTTAGAATCATTTCTAATTCCCAAGATCACCTAGAAGGTGTGAGGGAAGAGCATACATGATCCTAGCCTCATAAATGAAAAATGTAACATTCATTAACTTAACCAAACAAATTAACACAAAGCATGATCAAATATACCCTAAAAATCAATAGTTATCCTTTAGAAAATCCCTACAAGGTGTTAGAAATATCAAAGACCAAATTTTACAAAGCATTTAGACATGTTAGAAATGACTAGTTTTCTAATAAAGAAAACCATAAATTTTCTATAAGTAAAAATCCTAATCTTATGTTTCCATTGCATATTTCTCTTCGATACCTTTCTAATGCAAAAAAATTGAGTCATTTCAAGTTTGGGAGAAAAATTTATGGCCTCTGGAAGATAGGTTATGCACACAGTTCAACATATACATGCCCTTGATGACATATGCATGCCCCTTTGTAACATATGTTCCCCCTAACTATGTATGCATGCCCCTAACAACATATATGCACCCCTAACAATGCATGCAAACCCCTATGTAAAAAAACATAGTAATGGTTGTGCTTGTGCATCTAGAATGACATATGCACGCCCTTTCTTATAGGTGACTAAAAACACGAGAATTTTCAAGAAAAATCTCAAAAAGCTTAAAATTTTAGTAATTTGGACAAAATTTGGCAGCACCTCCCTCCTTTGTTCTTACAAAGAGCATAAAAATGAAACAATCCTAACTAAACAAGTTAGAAAAACCTCATATTTATCTAAATTTGTAAAAAAGGTTAGCATGCCAAAAACTTGAAACAAATCTACAAAGCTTGAAATGAAAGAAAAGGACTAAGGATCTCATCCCACCAGTGTGCCCGAATTGTATGCATGAAAATCTAACTAAGTCATATGAATTTAAACTAACACCTAGTAGTTCCAAAATAAAACTAACTAAACAAGAACATCAAGATAAGAGCTTAAAAACTAACATGCAATATGAATGAAACAAACTAACATGTTAAGTCATTTTACTCTTTAGATTGTTAATCCACATGTGAACCTAGTTAGATCCTAAGCAATCAGTTTTGTGTTGTTTTCTCCAAGTGGTGAAGATATCTCTCTAAAATGGCTACAAGACCATGTTTAGATATTCTCCTACTAACCAAACATGAAGAATGGATGCAAGGTGAGAAAGTTATCCAACAATAGAGGATGGATGAAGATCAATTGTCTTATAGATTTAGCTAATACAAATGAGATGTCATACATTTCCAAAGTAAAAAGGTTTGTAAAGTGTTTGATATGATAATAAAGGTGTAAAGGTGTAGGATTAAAAGGGGTGCATTAGCCTTTTATTTATAGATTTCCATTTGGGAAAGAAGATAGGAATCCTAGTCCATGTGGGATAAAAGGGTAAAGAAAAATGCACTTTTTTATTATTTTAGGAGCTAATTAATATTTTAGGATTAATTATGGATCCTAAGTAGGCTTACAAAGATTTATGAACATGTATAAAGGGGTTTTTATGGATTTTGGAAGTTTTGGAAGTGATATTTAGCCAATAAGAAGGTTTATTTGGTTAAATGTAAGATTAGAGGCTTAATTAACATATAATTAGCTAATTAAGAGGATTATCACTAATCAAAATTTCATTAATTGGAATCTGAGTGAATTAGAAGCATAGTTAGATAATGAAGTGTCGTTATTTGACCAAGGCAAGAGAAAGTGAATATTTTTAGTGTAATATAAGTATTAAATTGTGTGAGTGGATTTTAGGTGTCTACAACATGTACCTTATTAATACAGGACTATTATTGGCCCATATTCCATTTGATCCCACTTTCCCGACATTGTGTGCTCACATGAACGTTTGGCCCACTTAGGATTTAAATTCGATGATATCCTTCCTTCATGGCATTCACCCCACCTATATCATGGATATGTTCTCATTATTACTTTATGACCTTCGTGTCTTCCACTTTCGGTCTTTCTTGTATGTACACACTATCCCTATCCACTCATTCTTAGGAAATCTTATCTTGACTAAATTGGTGGCACTCTTGATCCCAATCACATTGATATCTCATTTTCAATGCCTTTTAACCGTGATTCTATATGTAATGATTCATTCCTTGACTATACACAAAATCTCACTCGTTGGTAGCACATGATTGTCCATAACCTCCTTTTACTAATGAAGAATATGTTATGGGCATGTATAATTTATGTCATGTTGGCTCCCTCTATGATCAGCCTCATACTATCACCTACCAAGTCTCTAATCCAAATCCTATCAGTTACGACCGTGACACTGACGATCTTCTTGATGAGTTTACCTGATTCTTCACCACTTTCCCACTTGGAGGCATCACACTTCCCCCTTCTAACATTATCGCTTTTCTCTAATGTCTACTACTACACTAAATTCTTTATGTTTAATATCTAAATTTTATACACATTCTCACCTCTTGGTACACACATTGTATCATCATCACCCTATGACACACTTTAGTTCCATGATTCATACTCAACTCCTAAGGGTCTCATTCTGAAATGAAGCTCACATCCACTACACATTTCACATTTTTTGATTCGTGATACATCTTTCTAGCACCTTTTCTCAAACAACACATTACGTGATGACACATTCTTGTTTTATGGTTTATTCTTGACTATTGAGGGTTCCTATAAATGAAACTCATCTCATACACATTTTTGGGGACATGTTTCTCTTATCATCTTCACATTCTACATACCACACTATCACACTTAGACACAAAATTTACATATCTTGGTTATTTACATATCTTGGTTACATTTACTCTTGCTATTTTATTCTATTTACATGTTACACTTTTTTTTCCATGCTAGATGGATTATTAGTATGTCATTATCTTTTTATATATACACATGCATGTTCACTTGTTCTTTTGAGGTGAGTGTAGATCTCTTGCATATTTTTACATGTTGTAATGATGCTTGGCATTGTACCTTTTACCAGATCACACAAGGCTCTTGGGGCATTTAATTCCACTACTATCACGTACTACATAGGTCATGTTGTTACATTATTCCTTACTTCTCATTTCAATTACTTTACTTTTCATTGATATATGCATGTTTTGACATACTATATATCTTTCTAACATGATAATAGGTGTTTCATGTGTAGAATTGTATTTAAAAGACTATATCCAACCAAGGATATCTATCACATTTTTCTTGTTATTCTATAATATTGTTTATGGTCTATGCCCTATGTCTTGCTTATTCACTATATGTTTTGGCCTTTTCAGCCCTAATTGGCTTATGAAATTATGAGTGATGTTCCATGTTTTAAACTTAAATTTTGTGGTCCATCTTGTCTTACCACTTGTTTGTTACATTGTCTTCTCTTGCATGTCAGCTTTCACTACTAACACTTGTTACTAGCCCACTTTTTTTGCATGTTCCTTGATTTCTACCATGCAAGTATCCACTTTAGCCCAAAGAATGTCCTCTTATTTAGAATGCATTCTCCTACTATCGTCACATGTACCCCAAACAAGGGGGAAAACATTGGGTGAAAAAATCACCCCTAAGTAACTTAGAGCTACATTTAAGATCAGCACAACATAGAAAAATCACAAGAACATAGTCACGTAAAGTTCTAAAACAAACTTGAACCTTACACACAGAGAAAACACAAGCACTGGTATCATGCGGAACACTAGGTGTTTTTGTTCTCCACTAGGAATTAATTACTAGGGGGAAGACAGAAAATTTCTCATTACAACATAGTCTTGATAGTTTACGGGGCATTCCTATAGTAATGTGTACTAGCCTTTGGTTAGAAAATGCATTGTCTCCTAAAATCAATACAATCAAAACAAATCAGGACAAATGGAACAAATTGGGATATACCATCTACAGTGGTGCTTTTTAGGAAGATTCGTGGAAGGAGAGTAAAACTATACCTATCTCCCCAACACTTGCTCTCTGGTGTGAGATCATCCAACACACTCATACTTGTTGTGAGATCACCCAAAAAACTTGTACTTGGAGTGAGATCGCCCAAAAATTCATTCTTGGCGTGAGTCACCCAAAACCTCACCTTGAAGATCAAATCAAGCAACTTCAAGCAACATGACACTTTTCTATCTTTTAATCTCTTACATATCAGTGCACACTTTCCTTTTTACACACTTTTACACTCTTTACATACTTATACACATGTTTCTCTAATCTATCATATACAAAAATTTGACTACTTTCTTTCTCTTCTTTTATAGGTTTGTCCTTACAAGAAGCATCTCACACAAGCTACAACAACACGCTACAATACACACACTTCACCCCTAGGGTCCACTTCCCTTTTCTAGTCTCCACACTTCACTTTACCATCACTCCACGCTACACTTTTCCACATGACACACTATTTTCCCCACTCTCTATAGGATCATAAGGAACACATATTCTATATACTTTATGTTATCGAGTATTCACTCAAAAACATAAAGTAGGGAAAATGTAGACACAAAATCATGCACTTGGGTACATTTATAGGTCCAAAAACATACTAATGTATACATGAATCCTAAGCAAGAAAAACTATTGGGTGACAACTATATTTGGCATCTTTTATTTTTTTCTTACTTTCTCTTTAGTCTTACACACCCTACATCCCCGATACAACCTAACCATTTATCTTTTATAATCAGCAGACATTGGAACCCGGTTAAGACATTAGCACTCAAGCACTCACATCCATATTGGGTGCTCCTAACCCTTTCTTACCTTTACTCACTCTTTTTAGGTCTATTTTATCTTTTGGGAATATTTTTTACTTATGGTTCAGCCTTCCAGTTGTCAATTACAAAATTCAAACAAGGGAATCATATATATACTTAGTTACTTCTCAAAAATAAGGACCAAACACTAAGCATTACTATCATCACTTAATATTGCATCTAAAGGCACTAAAGCACTTCAAAGGCATCCATATATCATCCATTCAAGGTAAAATGGTTACATCAATTATGTATACACTACATAGGAGGAAATTCTACTCTATTCCATCCACACATGTTATACATTTCTACATTCTAGATCTAGCCCACTATCATTTGTGTAACTTTCACAAGGGCATCCTAGGGCATAATTTATACACACACACAAGAACTACATGGGGTCTGAGATGTAGTGAAACACTCAGCGATAAGTCCATTCTTTGAGTGACCTCTAGGTTCGATCTAACTCCACATTTTGTAACTTTTATTAGATTTGATGTGGTTTGTGGACATGTGCAGGTAGTAATTTTATTTTTCAGGTTACATGTACCCTCGATGATCATAGTGTGAATATAAAGCAACAAAAAAGAATAAAAGTGAAGACCTTATGACACGAAGAAATCAATTCCTAAGTATTTGTATAACCACCAACACCCGAGATCTAGTTTCCAGCACCCAGTGCCTCTGCCCTTCCATGGGAACTCATCTCCTATGTTATTCCTGAATTCTAGAACTTACGGTGAGAATTAATGATAATGTATACAATCTATTCATCACTTTTACCTTCCCGAGATCACCTCCAAAATCACCTAAGTATTCCTATCTCTCTTTTCTTCTTAGGGTTTCATATTGTACATGCTTGCTTTCTTGTGTCAAAACTATATTTTAGCATTCATACATTATTTATTATAGTAGTTACTCTTAAATATAGATTTAATTCAAATTAAATTAAATCAGATTTTTTTTATGAGCTCACTTTGCAGATGCGGTAAAACATAAAGAAGGAAGTGAAAAATATTGGATCACCTTTGGTGAATGAAAATACTTCAGCGAATAATCTTCTCAAGTGATTCGAGGAAGTGGTTATAAAATAGGTAAGATACCCCTTCTCCATCAATGATAACACCTTAAAATCTATTGAAAAGATCATATGTGATATTTCTAACATTGTGAAGGAGTATGAAGTCTGGTTCAAGAAATGTAAAAGCATCAACAATACTTCTAAGAATTGGCTTAATGTTTTAAGCTTCATGAACATTCCTCATGCATAGAAAGTATCACCCATAGTGGCTCATTTTAGCAAAGAGTTCAAAGGAGTTCATGAGAACTCTCCCAAAACCCTTCAGGAAGTGGATCTTCATCGAAATGCAACATCTTCTTTGGCATAGCTATTCTCCTTATTTCTTCCCCTCCCCCTTTATTTTCTCCTCTCATGTTCTAATTATTCATTAAGGGGATTGAATTTTCACTATTTGTCTTATTTATTTAAATATGACCTATGGAAAAACTTTGTAATGAGTTCCCTTTAATCAATAAAAAAGGGACTCGCTTTCTTTCTTAGGAATATGAAGGGTCACAAGTTGTAAGGGTAAGTGAAAATTCATGTGGGGGTTAGGTGAATAGTCTTTCTAAAAATCTATATATTGTATGACTCCCTCATTCCAAAGGGTTTTCAATTGTGAGTCTCTAAATATATAGTTATTGTACTACTGAAAATCAAGAGAAAGATAACATTCTTCCATTTATTTCTCTATGTTTCCTCCACATCTCTAATTTTCTACTTTGTACACATGACAATATTATGTACAATTAAGAAAGGTGTTAGAGACTTTGATGAATGGATTAATGAAATTTTGTGTTCATGATTCATTGTGTCTTTCCATTGATTAGAATTTTTTTTATTCTAATTATGTTTATATAAATTTTGATTAAAACTTGTAACAATATGCTTGTGCTTATTTATAGGATTAACCCCTCTCTCTAAGTTCTCACTCCCTTTACCTCACCTCTCAAGTGAATTCTTCCCTTGCACTAGGTGCAAGAAATTTTCCAAAGGTATAGTGGAGTAGTCATGTGTGATCCCCGACTTCATGGCCACCCATGATATTTATTTTATTTCATTCAATAAAGGGAGCCTTTACGTTCACAATCAAGAGGGACATAGTCCTAGAGCATGGTGGAAATCAACTAATTTTTCCTTGTGACAAATTATTTCACCAACATACACACCTAATTTTTCAATTTTTAGCTTTCATACATGTTACTAACAATTTCCTTGTGTAAATAAGGGTCACTGATGCATCTATTTCTATATTGAGTGCCTTAAAGGTCCTACCGAGAATGGGGAATGGCTATTTACATAACTATTATAGGTTAGAGATAGTACACAGAGAGAGTTTCACTATTTGGTCTTAGCCTTAGTTTTCCTTGCATTAGTCATCCTTGTCCCCTTAGGTCTCATAAATAGAATGACACTTTTCTTACATCTCATCATCTTGGCACCTTTTTCATCCACCTATTTGATCCATGACACTTATTTTTACTTCACATTGTGTTTTATCATCCATGGCCAACACAATCGTCCCACAGTGTGATTGTGTTAGCATTTTATTTTTCCTAGTCGACACAATTGCCCACAGGTGAATATGTAGAGTATATACACTGCACTCATTGACATTAAGAGAAAGGGAATCCAGAACCATTAAAAGTGAAATTTTCTCTACTCTTTCACATCATCTTCACACATGCTCGCCTAGCTCTTGGTTCGCTTTGCATCTTTCTTGGATTGGATTGGATATTCTTATTTTTGGATGGTTGTTTACACTATTAGGTCACCTATAGTGAGTTTACGACAATAATAGTGTTCCCCTTCTCCACATAATAGTTACCCTCTCTCAATTTGTTACTTCTCTAGAGAGATAGATGCATCGCTGACCACCCTATGGGTATAAGATGAGTACTCTAGCCATCTTTTGTCATTTTGCATAAATAAGTTCGTTTACTTTCCTCATTGTGTTATGTTAGCTTAGGATAACACATGTTTGGATTCTAGTTAGCATAGTGTTGTTATTAAATATCATCTCCTTATCTTTACATCATTTTCATTTCATTTATATCATACATCTTTTCTTCATTCATTATTGATTTGTACCTCTCCTCACCCAAATATTGATATCTCAGTAGTGTTCCTTCCTCTATCTTAACCTCGAGCCTTGAAAACCCTAGATCATCCTCATGTAGGGTTTAATACCCTCTAGATATTTGACCACTGGCACTCTTCATATCCCCTTAATTCTACCCTTTGTATGACATCACATGTTTTTTTCTTACTCATTTCCTCGATACCCTAGCATAATGGATGATTTAGAAGTGCAATTTATTGAGACACATATTTGGCTCCGCATACATTAGGTTACCAATGGAAGATTCTAAAGTCTTGGGATAAAATTGATGTTTCCACCATATGAAAAAATCAAAGATCTTTCCATTTCCTATATTTTTATCTTCCAACTCCTCCCGAGCTCTTAGAACCTTTGGTACAAATCTACTTTCTCCGTAAATTTGTTGCATTCCTTGCACCCAAAATGACCTTATTTTTCTTGGTTGACTCCACGACATCATATGGATCTGCGAATCCTATAAAACTACCTTGGATAAATTTATTACTCCTATGTATAACCTATATATAGGTCTTGTCCTTGATATCACCTTTTGAAGGATATTCTTTAGCTACAAAATGGCTAAATATAACACTTTTTACGCCTCCGGGAGAGATGTTCTTCCTTGTACCTCAATAAATTCCTCAATCCTCATAGGTATAATTCCCTACATATGAAACATAATTTAGAATAATGTTATCACATTCCTCTTATCCATAATGAAGATGACATTGTGGACATGTTGGCTAGAGGAAGAGTTTACAATGATTAGGAAAGGAAATTTTCAAGTGGGGGATTGTTTTTCATGACCAAAATTTTACATTTTACATGTTATACATTTAACATGACAATATTTGGCTCTAACTTTGGGAAATAGACTATAAGGGATGATGGAGGACTTCATAATTCTCATGGATAAGTAGACCAGTGCCTTGAAAATTTGGGCAATAAAGGTATTCCTTCACCAACTAGTACAAGCAACCACACACGACGAAAAAAGGGAAACACATAAAATAGGAAGGGAAACACACAATGGAAATGGAAACTATAGTATGCGGTTAGGGACAACCAACCTCACTACTTATAGAGATTCAAATGTTTCCCACTGCAAGGTAATCAGTAATGGGTCTCAATAAGATATGTGAGATAGCATGTGTTCTACTTCTCTCTGTAGAATTGCCTTATCTTGAAATTTATAAGCCAAAGAGAGTCATAATTTCCATCACTTCCTTTGGTTGGGATCATGTCTCTTGTCCCAAAGTATGATAATATCTTCAATTTGAAAGTTTCTATTATGTTCCTTTTGATCAAATAACTTATTTACTTTTTGTTTTGTTTTCTAGATACATCCACTACTACTTGTTTACCTTCATTCAATTCCTCTAAGTAGCATATCCTCATATATAGAACATATTTTTATTTTATGTTCTCTAAAACCTTCACCATTGTAAGGTAGGTAACTCTAGTGAAATTAGGATTTGAGATTCAATTTCCTACATTAGATAGAAAGGAGAAGTTTCAATGGCCTTCATGGGTGTTATTCAATCAACCTGCATGCATCATATAATATTTTATGTCAATATCTTTGATTAACATCTACCAATTTTTGAACAATAGTAATAATGTTCTTGTTACTAGACTCCATCGGCCATTACCTTGTGGGTAGTAATCAATAGAGTGTGATAGTAAAATACCATGGTAAAAAAACCATCAACTCAAAATAGGAGAAACAAGTAGTATTGTCGGTTATTATCTTATTTGGAAATCTGAACTGACAATGATATTTTCTTTCAATAAATTGCACATCTTCTTAGAGTTGGCATGCTTGGTTGAAATGTCTTCCACCCACTTTCTAAAATAATATGTGACAATGAGGACTTACATATGATGAGTGGGGATTCAATAACCAATGAATTATAAACCCCATTGTTGTAAAGGTTCCTCTATGGTCACAATCCAGAGTGATAAAGTAAAAAAATTGTTTTCCTATGAACTGTTGGCATTGATTACATTTTTCACCCATTTGTAGGAATATTGAAAGAGGGTAGGCCAATAATAGCCACCTCTCAAGATTTTGTGAGTTATTACCAATGCTAAGAAATGTCCTCTCCACGCTTAATCATGATATTATTTTAAAATATTATTATGTTGCTCTTCTTCAATGCATATTAGGAAAGTGTCATCCAATCCTTTCTTATACAATATTCTCTCCCAAATTACATACTTAACTACTTTCGGATGGAGAGTACGTATTTTTCTTATAATCACTGGATTTGGGGAAAATCACCATAGGTCAAGAAGTATGCTATATATGAACACCAGGGATTGGTAGTACTCACAAATAGCACAAGAGGAAGGTATTTGATCAAACAATCATAGTAAGTAGAAAAATCTTCCCATTCTTCTCTAGTAAGGAGTTCACACAAACCATTTCCTCATACCAGTTTAGAAGGTATAATATCAAGGTCATCCTCATGGATTTTGATACCCAATTTCCTCTCTTTGCACTATGATCTTACTACATTAAAATGGAATTGACAGTTGTACTAGGAACCATGACAATAGTATGTGAGTTCAAGAGATAAAACCTAAAAAAATTCAAAGCCTTGACCACCACATATGCATGTGTTCCATGTTATGAATTGTTAAGTTCATGTGCCTTCAAAGTTGCACTCATAAATGTAATGGGTGACTAAAATTTCTCTTCATTCTCTTGAATGAGGATAACTAAAATGGTTTTCTTAGAGGTGTAACAGAAAAAATGAATTCCTTGTTGAATTCTGGATGGACCATAGTGGGTACCTTTACAATGGAAACTTTTATTGATTCAAAATCTTCCTTACCTTCCTTTCTCCATCAAAACAATTCTTTGGGGCTTCATCATATTGATAATTTCCTTAGTGAGATTGGTAAATTCAGGAACAAACCTTCTTAATAAATTTACCTTACTAAAGAAAGAATGTACACTGGGTTTACTCATGGGTAGAGACAATATTTGGATGGCTTTAACTCTTTCTGGATCAATTTTTATACCCTCCTTTCTCACAATATGACCAATGATATTTCCTTTAATTACACCAAATATTGACTTCTTCAAGTTAAGAGAGATGTGATGTTTTCTATAGAAGATCAATACCTACTCCAATTATTTTTGATGTTCCTCCCTTCTCGTGAATATATTGTGAGATCATCCAAACACACCACTATGCATTTCCCTCTCAAATATTTGAAATCTAAATCCATATCCCTCTATAAAATGGCACCCGCATTGATTAACATGAAGGGCATATGGTGATATACAAATGTGCCTCAAGGGGTGGAAAAACATTTTTGAACTAATACTCCTTAACTACTTCAATTTGGTTGTATCTTGTGAATCCATCTAACATAGATACCATATTTGAACCATTAATTGCCTAAAGATATGATCCATGATTGGTAAGGGTGTTTATCCTTTAGGGAAGCTTGATTTAAATTTTAGAAATCCACACAAATATGAATTTCACCACTTTTATTTTAGACCGGTACAATTTTTTCTATCCATGTTAAGTTATGGATAGGGAAGATGATAAAAATATTTAGTAGCTTTTTAACCTCCTCTTTTATGGTTATAGAAATTTTGGGATTATATTGTCTCTAATATTTTAGAAGGAATTCACATCAGGATTCATGGTAATAGAGTGTTCCATGTATTTTTGTTGAAAGGATTTACTATCATCGTATGAATATGATAGTACATTAGAATACTTATTCAACAGAGTTGATAAGTTTCTATATTCCTCATTTGAACACCATGTTGAACTTTGTCTTGATGTTGTTTTCATTGATGACATGGTGCATTGATGGAAAAGAGTGATTGATGAGGTGTCAACTCTTCAAGGGCATGAAGTTTTATTAGTATTGCATTCACAATATGGTTTTAGTGTCTTTCTTGAGGAGTCATGGTGATTTCGGTGGTGTCTAGTGCTTGGTTGGTATCCATTGGGTGTATGGATATTCTTAGTGTACACTTATTAGGTATCCTAGGGGTCTACAATGCTGATTCAAGAGTGTTTTAAGACTTCTATGATGGATAATAGGGAAATCATGATGGATCATATTTGAAACAAACACATTTAGGTCTAGTCTAAGGACCTAGTGCTAGTTCTTATAGGTGTATGAGGTAATTCAAGCTATGAAAAGCCAATGCAAGTATGAGAGGTATGTAGGGACCTTTCCTAGAGTCATTATATGAAGCTATAGGTCATACATCATCTTTTGGAGGCATGTATGGGGTCCTTTCTATGACTATCCTTGAGAATAATCAAGAAATCATGCACAAATGTTTTTGGCCAAGAAGTTACAGTGCATTTATGAGAAACCAAGCCTTGGGACATGTAGAGGAATGTGTTACAAAGCTAAAGACCAAGTTTCATGAAAAAAATTGATGAATTTTTCTCAAGTTAGAATGTTTTTAGCTCTACCAAGCTCTTAAAATGCACTCTCCCAACTCGAGGGTCATCTTTCAAGAGCTCAAAGGTACGTAAATCTTATGCATGGTGTCCAAAAATCTTCACCAATGATAGAGAATTGAGTCAAGAAAATTTTAGAGGTGGAATGAATTAAAATGGTGGCTTAATCTTTATGAACAATCCTTAAGAGTGGAAGTCACTTCAAACCCTCCCCAAACCCTAAAACTAAAGTGATGGAAAAAATGAAGTTTTTGGTCTTCAAACCTCATGGAAATGTAAATGTGATCATCTAGGGTTGTAGAGGACTCCTATTTTATTTTTGCATTGGTGGCATACTTTACGTCACCTACTACATTATAATTTTTTCTCTTGTTTTGAATCAAATGAACAATACGAGCATGCTTGGAAGAGTTTCATGTGAAAACATTGATGTGGAAGCTTGTATAGGAAGTGTACTTCATGTTCATTAAAATACCCAGATAGGTTCTTTGCACATTTTTGTGATCCCAACAATATTTCTCACCTACTTGCTAAAGAGTAAGAAAGCCAAAAATAGTCTTTGTGTATGATAGAGATTTGAGTTATAGGCATAGTGTGGGAGTAAAAATGAGTTTTAATAGGTATATGAATCCCAATGTAACATTCCTGAGCTAAAAACTTAGTGTGTAATAGGGTTTTTGTCAACTAGCTCTAAAGGTCCAAACCTGTCATAGTAAGAAAGCCAAGAAGGACTATGGAATGGGCATTCAATCATGAAATTATCCACACAACATATGCAAAGGAGTTTTTAAAATTAAATTATGTGTATGTGTTAAATTTATCCTACTATTTCTTGGCATCAAAATGAAGGGTTAAGTGTTTGAGGACTTCTTGTCTCGAATGGGTCTTGGAGCTTAAAACTTAGCTTAAGTGGTTCTTGAAAACTAAGTTTGTGTGATCCCTTTGATCTGATATGAATCAATCCATGGACCTAGTAAATTTTTCAAGACATAGAACCTTCAATAAATGATACTTTGGATCCATGAAGGAGTGGTTAAGTGCATGATCAAGATTACTTTGTAAAGGCCAAATTTCTAAGTTTGAAGATTTGTGTGTTGCTTGCTCAAATCAATACCTTCTTTCTTGAATAAGAATTGTAGGGTTAATCATTGCATCTTAAGATGATATAGAGACCACTCACCACATCTTCAAAACTTTGAAAATCTCTTAGGTCTCATTTGTTTGGTCATTCAAGCTCAACCATGACTGGTATCTCGATGCTTCATGATTGTGCATACAAGGTTGTAAAGAAGGGTTTAAAGAAGGCTCCAATCCCTATTTTTTTAATCCAAAAAACCATGGTGATGATTTATATCCTTTGAAGATACACATCTCCTGAATGCATGAAAATATTTGGTTTCATAAGTCTCCTTATTCATCTAAGTTGAAAACTTTGCTTACTAGCACTTGCACCTAGTTGTGCATATGAGGTCAAGGGAAGTCTTTAACAATGAAATGGTGAGATGTGTATCATTTAAAGGAGTTAAAGATTTAAAATAAGGTATGTATGACATTCTTGCATGTTCATGACACTTTGTAAATTATTCCTTTTTCTACAAGACAAGATTCATTCATTGGAGAATAGGACAAAAGCTTACATAATCGTTTCAAGTCGGTGAATACAAGGGTTAGAAAGGATTATTAACAAGTGAAGCCAGAAAGGTATGGGATTTTGGGAGCCTCTTATGATCATCATTTACATCAAATCATCTTGACATGACCTGAAAATTCTATACATGAAACTAACAACAAGGTCAAAGCAATGATGCAAAATGACAATTTTGTAAGTGATGTTACATATCTTCCTTGAATGAGTCCAAATTTGAGTGAGTGGAAGGTTTATGGAAGGTGAAGCACAAAGAGTCTTTTGAGGATGTATTCCTTGATGATATAAACACCTTATTGTGCATGAAAATGGATTGATGAAGATAGAGTTGACAAGGTGTGAGGATAAGTGAAAATAGGTGAGTGAAGGTGCATGAGAGTGAATGAGCTAATTTAGAGATCACTATTTGTTGTTTAAGTAACTATGTCAAAAGAGTGATTAAAAAATTTCAAGTATAATTAGAGCTTATAAATTTGATAAGTAGTTACTTCTATGAAATTTGTAGCTTGCAAAATTTTCAAGTAGGTGCTTGATCAGATTTTAGAGTTGGTGCTCAAGTTGAGTAGGTGCTCAACAAGTTAGAAATATTTATAATTTCTCATTAGAAAAATTGTCCAACTTAGTACATTGGTTTCAGTAGATTTTTCTCCCTTCGAGGGTTTCCCACATTAATTTTTTTCTCTCTATGTGCTCTCATGTTGATTGCTTGTGAATAGTGTTGGTATTTCTTCATAATAAAGTAAAGCATATTGAATTGTGTTTAAAATTTTAAATTAGCACCATTCACCTCCCCTCTTAGTGCCTATATTTTCCAACACAACACTTGTAAATGTTCACCATCCTTGGCTGCTCACTTGTCCCAATATTTATTTTCTCATATTCAACAGAATATCTAGGTTGATCCTTGGATTTTTCATGGATAAACCTATCATGTTTGTCAAATAATTCCTCTAGTGACACTAGCCCATTCAAAATTTTGTTATCTTTTTATTTAATCACTCCATCTTCATCTACTTGATCACCTTTGGCACTATCATTATTATTAGTAGTAAACTCTTGTGGGAGTGTGTCACTTCCTTCAAAATATATAGACTTGAAATCACCTGTCTACTGCAAGAATGAAAATGTGGTCATAATTATTGCACACTTGTCGGTTCTCTGATTTTTCTCGGCACATTTGAATGGAAAATCATTTCCACCAAAAACTTTTTCTACTAAAATCATGATGTGTAATCATTAGATAAGTGGACACTACCAATGAATCATCTCCATTATTTTGGTTACAAGGGACTTCCTTGATATCAAATGCATCAAAGGATTCTAGACAATCCCATACTCTATTTCTATAGTGGTAAAGATGAGATTTTTTACTTGAAATAAATTCCTTACCTATTTCACAATCATCTCCACATCTCCTTGTAAGGAAATATTATTAATTTCCATTTCTTTAAAACTTTGCAACTTGAGAAATAAATCTTTGTATTCAATAGTATTATTTGTATTAGAGAATACTAGCTTATATGATGAAGGAAACAAATCACCTTGCAGAGAAGCCAAGATAATTCTCAAAACTGACCTGTTGAAGAAAAACTTCCATCAAACTCCATACTTCACACCTTGTTAGTAATTCATGTTGGTATTTCCTCTAGAATAGGTAGCTCTTCACTTCATTCAGAACTCATGAAATAGTTCCCATTACCTCTTTCCTCAAATGGAACATTTCCATTCTCCTTATCCTAGAATAGGATGTGTACTCTTGGGTCATCATATTTATGAACCGTATACTTCATTTTTGGCTCAAGGAGAAGCTTTTTCATTTCATTCTTGACTGGTATTAAAGAAAAATACCGGTATAATTATATTTCATCCCCCATATCCTATTAAAAACTTCTACTAAGAAGCATACCATAGGTAGTTGGCATGTCTGCCACCAAAATTATTGCCTTGATCTACTTTTTGGAAAATCCATGAAACCAAGTTGTGTGTCCTTGATCCTACCAAAAAGAGGAACTTCCTTTTTTCCATGGAGCAACATTGACAAAATGCCTGGAGAGACTCAAACCAAGAGTTTGGGTAATCTTAGTAGGAATGAAATTATCCGAAGCACCAAAATCAATAATGCAATTATTTAGTTGGTACCCATTGATTAATAAGGAAACATAAAAGGATCAATCTTTCCACTAGATGAAAGGGTAGAGGCTAAAAATTCTAGCTTTTACTTTGCATAGTAGTGGGAAGTAATCCTTTGGAAGTGGATGGTACATTAGATTTTAAACTACCACCTTTGATAAATTTAACTAACTTATTAAATTATTTAGGATGCGTTTATAGATATTCTTATTCAAAAATATGAAATTTGGATTTCTTTATGTGATGTTTATTCTTATTCAATAATATAAAAGTGGAGGAAGAGCTCTCATGAGCATTGGAAAAAGTTGACTTGCATTAGAGGAAATAGATGCAAATTTTTCACTAATCTTTTGAGATGCATTGGAAGAAGAACTATTTTTAGAACGAGTGGAACTATTTGACTTACCCAAAATAGAGGATGTCTTAAGGGAAAATGTAGATTCAAGCTTCTTCTTAGATGAATCCAAATAATCTAAAAGTCAAGAACCTCTCTTAGTTACTATTATTTCTATTTGTAGAGTCACCGGTTAGGGTCCTCTTTCTTTTCTCTTTCTCTTTCTCTTTCTCTTTCTCTTTGTGCTTAGATGGTTTCTATTTCTCAAAAGTTTTTAAACATGTAAAAACAACACAATAATGGTTGTTCATGTCAACTATGGTATCCTCATATTCATCCTCGAAATAAGATGCATATTCAAAGAAACCAACTTTTCTGCAGATCCTATTTCTTCAATCATCATTTCACCTTCTTCTCCTTCATCTTCTAAATTATCCTCTTCTT
Source organism: Taxus wallichiana var. yunnanensis (assembly GCA_018340775.1). Classification (NCBI taxonomy): domain Eukaryota; kingdom Viridiplantae; phylum Streptophyta; class Pinopsida; order Cupressales; family Taxaceae; genus Taxus; species Taxus wallichiana. Next base: position 53,809,366 of record CM031242.1, on the reverse strand, counting down.
CTTTTCATCATATGATCGGTCCCACAAGTTGTGTTCGCATGTGAATCCTCAAGAGAAAATATTTGAGTTGTAGCAATAATTATTTTCTAATTTGGGAAGTTCTTCCTTAGAATATCTTTATATGGGGTACTCTAAGTAAGTTTCTTCTTGAGAGAAAGTACATCATTAGAAAGTTTTTACACCAAAGAATCTATAGATCCAAAAATTGAGATTTGAGCATTGTCCTTGCTTGATCCTTTCTTAATTTTTCCAAACATAATGAGGTCATCTTCCACATCCACCACAAGTTCTTGGGCCTCATCCATAGTAGTAGGTTGACTTCTTCTCAAAATAAATTTGACCTTTGGTAATTGGGAATTGGTGAATAATCATAGCTAGGCCTTACAACCTCTAGAATTTTGTAGAGCAACATGTTGAACTTAGCAACAAATTCCCTCATAGGTTCATGTGGTTCCTTCTTCAGTTGGGACCATTATGCAAATAGGGCATGGGAATCTTCAACAAGATTGAATCTAGCCTCAAACTTAGATTTCATTTGTGCCTAATTTCTGATGGATTGCATTAGAAAGTGGTATAACCAATTAGTAACAACTTCCTACAATGGTTACACAAAAAGAACCAATAAACCTTTGGATTCAACTCTTAATACACCACAAGTTGTGATGAATGCTAAAGTATGTTCACCCAAATGTTGTTTACCATCTCCTCTAAATTTGGGGAAGTTCTTCCTAGACCCTTTTGAAATTCATGAAGTGAAGGAGGTAGGGCCAATGGGATTGTATTATGTCCCCATGACTCATGAGTGGCCATTTCTTATTCCTCTTCTCTTTCCTCTTCTCTTTCCTCTTCTTTTTCTTATTCTTCTTATTCTAGAGGAATGAGATCTAACAATGCTGCAAACTAGTTCTTCAAGAGGAAAATCAAGGTTAAATTTAGGGAAGAATTCTCACCCAACTTGTCTTGTTGTTTGGATAATAGGAAGTCTAAAATAATCTTGTTGTTTTTCTTCTAATGCAAGATAAATTATGCCACTTTCTTGATTATCTCTTGTATAACTTCTTTCCACCAAACTTACAAGATTTTTTAAATAGAAATATGGAATTTTAAGCTTAGAACAAGGAAGGTTTATGCAGAAATTAGCAATGAACTTCTTAACTTATGAGCTTCTATTTTAAGACTTTTTTATTTTGTAATATTATATATATATATATATATGATTTTTATGATTTTCTAGATATTTATAAGGTGTAGAAACAGAAAATTTGCCCCATGGTGGGTGCCAAAATTATTAGCAAAATAATTTTTGCAAGGGAAAATTATTGATTTTTCACCATCGTCTGGGACTAGGTCTCTCCTCTTGGGAATTGGGATGCTCCCATTTATTGAATGTAGGAAATGTAAAAATTTTGGTAACCATTAGACCGGGGATCACATAGAATACTCAACTAAACATGTGACAATTTTTGTATAGATTATAAAGAATAATTTTTCTTATAAAGAGAGTGAAGGGAAGATAAGAATATAGAGGGGGATTAATGTAATGAATAGGCACTTGCAAATTCACTAGCATTAACCAGACTAGGTCCACATCCAACAAGAAGAACATAGCCATGTAAGCAATAACAAGATTAAAAAATCAAAGACACAAAGTTCAATTGATTTATTCCTCAAAGATACAAATTTCTTTCTTGGTTATTCAATATTACAATGCTTGCAAAGTTGAAAATAGGAAGTAGAAGAACATAGACAATAAAATAGAAGAAATAAATTTTTTTCTTGTAGTGAGAGAACAATAGCTATCAACCCCTTGGAATGGAGAATCCACCCCAATATATAGCTTTACAATATGTCTCTTCATCTTCCCCACACAATTTTCACATCCCCATCACTTGTGACCTTTCATATTCCTATAGGAATAAAAATAACTCCTTTCTTATCAATGAAAGAGAACTTTTACAATGTCAAATTAAAAGGTCACTTAAGTGAATAAGATGAAAAATTCAAAAATTACATTCCCAATAAAGAATTAGAATATAGAGAGATAAGGGAAGAAGATATAATAAAGAGAGTGATGAATTTGAGGAAAAATAATCTTTCAATGATGAAGAAAATGATCCTTATGAACTATGACTCATATAGAATGAGCTCCTCACCTTCACTTCGTTGCTAAAATGAGTTATTGTAAGTGACACCCTCTATGTCTATGTAATGGAAACACATACCAAAGCATTGATCCAAGTATTGAGAACATAACTAAGGGTCCTACATTGGTTGAACTATACTTGATGATATTTTTAGTAATAGAGATTGAGCCTCTAATTTCCATGAGGAATTCTAAAGAATATTCATTAAAAGAGAATGGATCTCTTGCTTTTTTCTTGACTAGATCTTGAAAATACTTAAGGAGATCTTCTAAGGACGATTTCTCACTAATTGGAGGTGATCTAAGCTTATGCACATTATTTTTTTACATGTCCAAGATCTCATATGCATGTTCTCCACAAGACTTGAGTTCTAGATAACATCATTTATCATATCATATCTAACACTCATTGTGCGAGACCATATGGGAGACAAATTGTCTAAGATAGAAATGAATACATTCTTTCTCACTAAGGAGTGAGAATCAAGACAACCCATCTTAGACACCAATGGGAACACACTATCCCAATGGGCCTTTTCTTTCTCAATATCCTCCTTGGTCATTTTCACCTTAGAAATAATGGAAAGGGAAAATTTGAATAAAGAGAGAACCTCAGGTAGTAGTACCTTTCCCTTTTCCAGAATCTTCTCCACCCATTTTCATTATCTCTCCCTTGCATGGTGTACCCTTGAGCTCTCTTGATCACTTGAGGATCAAAATTATTGATGGGAGAGATATCCTCTACCAGAGGAAGTGGTACTGCATTGGGTTCTAAGAAGGATTATACATAGGAAGTGAGGGTTCTCACATGCTCTTCTAGTTGCTCCATTATCTATTTGTTTTCTTCATTTCTAGTAAGTGGGCTCTGAGACTCTTTGAATAGGTTTACATCTCCCTCGTGTGTGGATTTTCCCAAGAAAACCTAGTAATTTTATGTCATGTATCCCATGATTTTACAAATTTTGGTTATGTAAATTCCATATACTAAGATCAAAATCCCTAGTAAAGAAATGAGAATTTGTTTGTGCTTTCTTAGTTTGCCTGTTCTTGATGTATTTTGAGATGGTCTCAAAATTAGGTGTTGTATTTTTCTACACCATTCTAGATTCACATCCAAGTAACTCATGTTCCCATGGGAAGGTTTCTACATGCATGAACACAAAGTCGGCATAGGAGAATATTTAGGCACTTGATAAGGAATCACATCCTGCCCAAAATGAGAAGATTCTCGATGTCGAGGAGGGCACACTTGGATTTTGAAGATGGATAGGAGATTATGATGGATCAATTTATCCTAATTCAAGGGGATTAATGGTATTTTCAATGATATTTTCCCTCTTATGAAGCCTCATAGGGGAGAAACTTTAGTGTACTATGTTTCCACAAGTTTCCTCTTGGAAGATTCCTTTGAATGAGTAGATCCTATGGCTTTCTCAGACGCCTTGGGAGAAGAAGTGTGAGACACTTGCCTAAAAAAAATAGAAGACCACCAAACTTATAGAAATTATCCCTCTTTAATTTAAAACAATCCTTTGACCTTTGAATTATTTTCATGGTTCTTTATTTGATGTCACCTAACTCTCAGTTATTTCATGGAGAGGGAGGAAGAGGGGATGATTCAAGATCAAAAATTTCTAACCTATCATCTTTTATTCCATCCACAAACCATTAAAACTTCATGTCTCATATCTTACCCACCAGTATTCACATATAATCCCATTTCTTGACCTCAAATTCATCTATGTAGTAGACCCAATAATCCTTAATTTGTGGAACATGATGTAGTCTTGGAAAGATTAAATTCTCTAGATTCTTCTTAATATCAAAGTTAGACCGAGATATGTAGGAATATAAACTAAGATCAGCGAAGGATGTTTCGATGTTTGTCACATATGTGATATTCTTGCATGAGTATATTCCTAGATAGATATGAAAGGAAACACCTTTCTTCTTAGCATTTTTCCACTTGGTATGTGTTGGAGCTCAAAATTGTACCTTTATCCGAATCATAAAAGATCCAAAATATTGAGAAAATATGTTACTATCTTCAAGTGTGGGACTTGTTGCTTGAGATGGACCTCTGAGAAGGTCTACTTCCTTATTCGTGGATTTGGAAGACCTATAAAACACAACCTACTTCTAGTACTAAAAATACTCCTATAAATAATCCTACTCTAACACTTCCAAGAGACCATGGAAAGAGAGGGAAAGAGAAATGTAAAATCTAATAAAACCAAAAATAAAGTGGGACTTTCCCAATTTCGTGTGAAACCCATGCAATTTCATGAGATTGGACTATGAGATGCACGCAATTCTAATGAAAGAAAGTAAACTAATATGAAATACGCAAGAGGGCATAACATTCACACCAAACACAAAGTATTTGAAGGAAATAAATAAAATAAATTTACATTAATCAATCTTTTACATATTACATATAGATTTGAGGTAAGAAAATATTCATTCATGAGTTACAGAGGTCAATGTATAAATTTTTCAAGTTTCACTAGGAAGATCTAAAAATTTTGTTAAGGGAGAAAAGGGAGAAGACACTTATAAAGTGTACAAGCACTTATATTTATATAATTCATGGAATGAAGAAAGAGATAGAGAGGTAGAGAAGAAAGAACAACCGAGATGGAATCGGCCCCTAAAAGTGTGTTAAATAAGCATGGGCACCATGATTTCTTGTAGAGTTTACTTGTAGTACAGAAATAAGCACCAAGTAATTAAATCCAAAACCACAACATGACCCTTTGATTCTATTGTACCTATTAGACCATGCAACATGGATCCATGCTTCATTAAATTTTGGTGGATGTGGTTGTTGGTATTTTGGTTCGATTCTGGTATGAATTTGAGACTTTTCACATATATACCTTCATGCTCGAGACCTACAACAAACTATTGCCTTGTCCCATGGCTCACCCTAGATTTTGAAATTTCCTTCCTTTTTGGACCTTTGTGGCTATCTTCTCTACTTATCCTAATGTGTGGGAATTCCTTGTAACATCCATGAAGGCTTGGTCCTTTGATTCACTAATTTTGAATTTAGTTGATTTCTCCAACTCCTCGTAGATATGTAACTCGTGGTATTTTATTAAGCTTTATCCTATGAGTGAATTATCTCATTATTACTGCAAAGATTTAAAATTTCCAAAGAATGCTAAAATTACCAAAATTCACCTAAGTCCTTGAATCTCTCATTCCTTTATTTTGTGGGTTAGGGAACCCATCGAACATTGCATTCTTGCATTTTATGGAAGACTGAATCAATGTCTCGTGGATTTTTTTTTGGAGCCCCAAAATGACAAAGTCCTTTTGATAAGTTGTTCAAAATTACATGGGATATAATTTTGGAAACCAATTTGGAAATCTCCAAGGGACATCTTCTTGCTAGATGATGAATACCGATTTCCATGAAGCATCCATTAGGCATCGAGTCAAATGTAATCTTGAAAACTGGTCTCAAATTTTTAACATGTCTCATGTATCCACTTGAAATTAACACTAATTGAATATTTCCTATGGAACTAGAAAATAAAATTTAGAAACTTCTCCAACTATCTTATTTTTCCATGGGATTGGCTCTTAGATGACCCAAAAAGATTGCAAAGGGCTCCCAAAACTATATATAAAAGGGAAGATCATACATGCTTCAATTGAAACATGAATAGAGTGTACACCATTGATTACAACCACAAGGACTAAGGAAACTTTACTCAGTCATTGATCAACACCAACACAAGGAGGAGACCAACAACACACAAAACACGGTATTTAGAAGATGCAATGGGACAATTTAGTAAGACTATTTGAGATTGATCGATTGACAGGATTTTGGAATACATCTCTATTAAGATTAAACAACTCAAAAGATTCATCCTCTCTACAAATATTGATGATGTATGGCCCACTCCAAAATACATCAAACTTGGAATGTCACTCTAGTTTATCTCTATTTTCATCCCCGTTGAGGACTAGATCACCTACTTTTAAACCCTTCTTTAGATTTCCTATCAAACCATTGTTTCGTTGACTTCTAATGTTCTTCTAGTTTGACCATGGCATATTTTATCCATTCTGATTATACTTTGATTTGCTTCCTCAATTTCCAATTTACGAGCCAATAGAGACACCACTTCCTCACTCCTAGGTGACTCAAAACACATCAATCAAATTATCATAAACATCATTATTATCACTATCCTAAGTACACTTCAAAATCACTATCATAAAATATAAATCACCAGTGTAAATCCCATTTAACCTCTCCTAACCACTCAAAACCAACCTAATCTAATTTACCCTACCCATCCTAACAACCTAATCTCTCACAACCCGAATCCCTAACCTCCCATCGTTCACCTAACAACCTAAAACCTCATATGGAAAGTGGTTTTAACAATTTCCCATCTTTTACCTTGTTGGTTTGTAACCTCTTGGAAAAAATCAACGGTGATCCACAATCACCAGCAATCATTGTGGATGACATTGATTCTATTTAGACAACCTTTGGATTCCTTTCCCGAGTTAGTTAGGACCTATGCATGATGATGAAATGTTGCACCTATGAAAACATCTCGATGCTTAGGATTATCAACACTTTGTTTCCAATACCTTCAGGGACTCTCTTAGATCATCAATTGGTCTTTTAGGAACTCTATCATCTATACAAATAATTATCAAGGTTATACCTCCTTTTCTTCCATTTTATCATCTTGTTTTACATTGGTCATAACCTACAACCTATCATCAATATCATCTTGCATAGTCTTTTCAATCCCTATTTCTTAGTCATTCATTAGCCAACCTTTGGAATACTTTGAAATTTACATAGAGATCATCATCAATCAGTCCCTTTACCTCTTTTCCTTCATTACCCTTCTAATCACTTCCAAATCTCTATTTCCGAAGTCTTATAGGATCCCAAAATCCTTCTGGTTTACCTCTACATTTTAAAACATGTTCTTCATTAGTTAGTACTTGTTTTATCAGTTGTTTGTTAAATATTAGCAATTTTCTCCCCAATTGTCATCGGATCCTAATCATCATCGATCAATATCCATAACCTCTTGTTTCACTATTGGCCTTACAAACACATATGAATATATGTTTTGTGATTTTTACAGACTTCTAGATTTCTTCTAGTATGTTCTAGCATCATTACCTTGTCTCAAGCATTTATTATTATCTTTATCAAATATTCTATCAAAACAAGTATTTTTCTCTAATCATTGTCAATCCTTGTCATTTGTTATCATTTTTGGCATTCTCATATTTATAGCTTTATAATTATGTCTAATAAGTTATTTGCAATATTAATCTTTTGTAGATGACTATTCTAGGTCTATCTCACCCAATCACTAGAATATATGATCTTTCAATCATCCATCGACCATTCGTGTGGGAAAATTTGACATTGTCCACAAACTTAACTTGTGCACCATTATACCTTCTCCCACCATCAAGGATATTTAGGAGTAGATTGAAACCATTCTATAAGCACGAGAAACCAATGAATAATTCTAGTACGATTACTTCGAGGACTTCAGATTGTCCCTACCTAGCACGGGCCACTTACAAATTTGTATATGGCCTTACTATCCCCCTTGAGTTTTAAATCAATGTTTTCATTATATTCTACCATTATCAAATCAACTTAATTGTATCAAACGAGTTGACATCCTTCAAGGAAGTCCCTTTGGATTCGTAGGATCAACATTCCTTGAGTAACTTGTTATCATATTTATTTAATATCTTTGATTTTAGTTTTCATTGCTTATGGGTCTTCTCACTCGGAAAAATGGGAAGATTTTCACATAGTCTATACATAATCATTTTGACATTGTGATTGTTAGCATAGCTATTGGTAAACCATGATTATTTGAGTTTTATTTATTTTTAGCACGAATAATACCTAACCAAAAACACCTTAAACATCATGGCACACCTCGGTGGGACCCTTTATTCCCTTTTTCATTTATATTTGGTATATTTTATTTATTTTTTCTTCTATTTTATCTAACCTTTTAGCTTGGAGCACTTCATCATTGACGTTGCTTAAAAACTTAAAAATTAAAAATTAAAAAAAAGAAAAGTGATTACAGGTACGCTCTTCTCTATCATCATTTTATTTTAGTATCACATTTTTGTGTTTATTTTAATCAAATTAAAACATTTACTTTGGATCTTAAAATGAACACTCGTATATGCATGCTCACTTATCTTAATTAGGAGTTTAAGGAATTACATTCACAAAACTCCCTTCACACACAACCAAACCACATCAAACATAACTTGCATCTAAACATTCCTTCCCATGTGGACCTACTTGGATTTCATCACCAAGAGGATAAGTCAACTTAGTGTTCTAGTTGAGTATAAAAAATTGGTAGGTAGTATATCGGCTAAGAAACTGACACCCTTATAGATGCGGGACCATGAAATGAGGGGTAGGCCCTAATACCACGCCTCGTAATAACACCAACATAGATTTTGGCCTCACTTACCTTTAGGTATATTAAGTACTCCATCCTTTAACATTACCTGAAACCAGCCTTAAAATACCTTCTCTTAGTACCATGTTTAGTCATTTTTCACATTTCACGCCTTTTCTAAATTTAATCAAGGTAACTAAAATTATCTTTTGTGAATTGTTTGTGTTATTCTAATCAACCATCTAGAATTTTTTTATTTAGTGATTGTTTTTTTAAATCCATGGTTCTAACCAAACAACAATCTCACCTTCAAAACTATGACAATATGATTGATCATCTTCAACAATCTCTAGATAATATTCAGACTCACCTTCAAGAAATCCCAGGTGTGATTGATCAATTTTGATCACCTTTAGCAAACAATCAAGAACCTCCTCATTCTCCTAGTTCTCAATTAGCCACATTATAAATCTCATATCCCTCGAGTCCATGCTTCTTTAATAAGCGGTGATCCAAGATTCACATAAATTCAGATTCAAACCTTGCAGCCCTTAAAACTTATCTCACTTCCCAAGGTGTATTCCTCTAACAACCAACATATAAACAACAACATCTCATCACTACCATCACTTTTTACACTTCCTAATTATTGACCCTAAACACAATCCATTCATCTAACAAATCCATCCCTACTCCGCTTCTTGGATAAATGGAGGTGTCATCCCACACATCGTCATTATTATTCATCACATTTGACCTTAATTTTGTCTCATCACAAGCCACCAATCAACAATCATCCTCTTTATCAAATCCTTCATCGGGCTCATCATATTCACAAAACAACACTAATGCATCCCCTTCCACCTCTAGTGTTTACTAAACACCCCATGTAAGTTTAGTTTCCATTCCCAACACAACCCCTCTCATCCCCTCACAACAACCCACGTGCATTATCTAAAATGTAGTCATGTCCATCCCCACATCTATACCCCTCATCAACACTAGTTACATTGCTAGTAATCATCCCTCTTCACAAAAGGAATTCATCACTCTTGTCTCACAAATTCATTCTCAATACATCCCACAGCCATCCCAACTACTCATCAACACTTATATCCCATCTTAGTATATTCTTTAGCCATCTCAACCTCTTATCAACCCATTTATTTCTATCTCATCTCAATATATACCCCAACCATCTCAACCCCTTATAAATACATCTATTGTTATCCCCTACCAATATATCCAACCATCACAACCATTTATTTCACAACCTACTTATAATATTCCCACGAACATTCCTCTTCAGCATAGTGTCTCGTTACATTATCGTTTGTATCAACAATGCCAAACCCACATGTCCAAAATCAACCTATCTTGTCATCATTCAATCCCTAACAATCATCACAAAATGGTCCTTTACAAGCATTTATTAATATGATCTCTAGTCTTGAAGCCACATCCATGGGTCCTAAAAACACCCTAATATATGAACAAATATGCAATGAATATATTCATCCATCAATGCCCTACAAATCCTATCCTTGGCATTGGGAACTCCCGAGTTTATTAAATTCTACAATAAGGAGGACCCTCAACATCACATATGAGCCTTCCATCACACATTCTACCTTATCGCACATGATCAAGATCTCATGTTGAGGACATTTCCTACATCCTTAGCAAGGCTCATGCTCGACTAGTATAATATTATCCCATAATATTCTCTCTTTTCATTTTCACAACTAGTACTCTTATTTTTAGAACACTTCTCCATCAATATCACCTATAATATTTCTATTATAGACCTTTATGCTATCAAATAGTTTTAAGATGAATATGTTGTATAATTCTTTGTCCACTTTGATCTTGGATCATCAACCAATTATCCTTCTCAGTCCCAAAAATTGAATTGACCAAGTTATTCACTCGGTCATGATCTAAACATATATCATCTACACTTCAAATTCAATCTTTCCAAACATTTGACTAAGCCTTTACCATGTCCCATAAGTTTTAATTTTTTTCCCTCGAGGATGGTAAAGTCAAACTCCAATTTAATAAACTGAAACCTAAGTCTTCATTAAAACCTTCTTCCAAAGTAATGACAAGTCTAAAGACTCAGTAAAGGAGTTCTTCATAAAAACCACATCCAAGGTTCATTCATATTCTGAACCCACTTTCCCTCAATGAAATTATATTCCCATTAGATAATCCTACAGTGTAGTCTTCGATAAGCTTCTACAGCTACATGTATGATCAAACTTCCTCTTATTTGCCCCATCGACACATCTATTTCTAAACTCTCATGGTATCTAGAAAATTATTATTGTAAATACCATTAGTTTTGAGGTCACGACATCAAAATATGTCTCTCTTTTAGAAATGTCCTCCAAGATATTATCGATTGAGGTGACTTACAAGTTGATAATTTGAATGCACCTCCAAATCAAAATCTTGACGTATTTAAACAAACCTTTCCTAATCACACCCCATCCACCAATAAACCCCAATAAAATGGCATCAACTCTTGCCACACCATAAAAAATATCAAATATCTCCCACCTACACTTCAATACCTAATGACTATGTTAGTGAAGTACCTCATCTAACTCCTCTAGTCTTATCACCGACAAAAACACAAACCTCTCTACAACTACCACATCCACTTTGAACCCATATGTGGCCTCCTTAAAATTTTTAGAAAAGAAAATTTTCATCAAAATCACTAAGATATCTTTCGATAACCATTTCACCCAACATCACTTGTAAAAACTTAACAAATCCACTATACAACCCACAAATCACCCATCTAGAAAAATAAAAATTATGTCACAAAATAATCAAACTACCTCATCGCAACATACAAAACCCTTTTCTTCCATCGTAGGGCCTTGTCCTTTATCCAAATTCACAATCATTGTCACAAAATTTAATTTCATCCCTTGATGAAACCTAAATGAGCCACATAAAAAATGACCTCATCCACCCTACTTTCCAAGCCATCAAACGAAACACAAATTCTTCAACATTAGATTCAACAGGTACTATACAAGAATCCTTGAAAATTTATTCCAACTATCCATCATAGCATTACCTCCACTCAAATCATCTATCCCTCGATGGTGGAAACCCTCTTGGTATAACTTCAATCAATCTCTAGGTATCATCATACTTTAGGATATTCTAACGAGGACTATAAATCCCTCCATGTTGTCATTCACGGTATTGTTAAAAATTTATCATGGTTGTAGATCTATAATATCCAAATAAAAAACAAACTCATCCAACCCCTAAATTTGTACTCTCTAAACCACCATTTAACATCACATCCATATCCAACAAAAGTGGGGCCTCTTCTAGTAAGATCTCACTCCATCGATCATTTCATTGGTATAACTACCGAGAGCCCACACTCAAGACCCTAAGTATTTAGATCAAAATAGATCTAAGGTATCCATACCTCTTGCACCAATCACCTAATCCTCCACCCTCTTATAAGGCTAAGGTATCCATCCTTGCCACTCCACACACTTAATCACCTCCTATGTAAAAATACCATCATCAAACATCCGTGAAGACGTCCCTCTACAAAATTTTCAAAACCTATTTGTAACATCGACAAGCAATGATTAAGGCCCTCTAATATATATCAAGGTAACATCCGAAAATATATAACCATTCATAAATCAGGTCGGCACCCTCAAAAATTCTACCGATGTCAATTTTGATGAATTTTAGATCCCTTCCATAGAGCCCAAAGATCATGATCTCCCACTATTTGTCAAATCCCAAATCTATGATACTCTCATAAAAGAGTTATGATCAACAAAAATGCTAACATTAACATCATCTCATCTCATGCTTCAACCAATTTTAACTTCCTAACACTATTGTCTCATGACCACCTACAATATTGTGTGCCTTTAACGACACTATTTCCCCTACTTTAGGAATGGTTATCTTACCTATTAAAGTAGGTGTTAAATGTCTTCACAAACTCTTCTATATTGTAGAAGGATATTTTCAATAAAAATATGTTGTTATAATTCCCTTAGATATGTGCCATGTGTTGTATCCAATTCACTCTACATCATTTTCTCAAATATGAACATGAAGGTAAGACCTTCACTATTCCTGTTGACCCGAACCCCTCTAAATAATGCCACATGAATTACCAACCAAATGATGTACTCATTCCTAAAAAAATTGAGTTCCTCTAATCAGGATTCTACTAGTTCTTCCATCTCCGCGTCTAATTTACTAGATGACACCTCTTTTGAGGATGTTATGCAACAAATGTTGCTAGGATAATATCACCTCTTAAGACTTAATTTATTTCCTACACCAAACATGTATGGAAGGCATGATAACCAACCAATGTACGAACCCAACATTGGATAAATCATCTCCTTTTTCCCTCCTCATCTTAAAACTAATCAATTGTTCTTCCCCATATCACGACAATCAACACCATGTTAAACCTTTAATGTTTGATTTTGCATTCTTCTACAATCAATCCTTCACACATATTCATCTCCATTGTTCTTCCTATAAAGGCTTCAACCTATGACGTTATGAACAGGAATACATTACTTGGTCTTTGACTAGTCTCCACAAGCCTCATGAAAAATACAAGCTAGGTTTTGACAAACCCTCCTTAGGAACTTCCATAAGCAATACCTCGAACCCATAATAGAACCAGAGTCACCTTCCTTGTTATCCTCATATGACCACTCTATCAACATAGATGATGTTATTTCCATTCCATGTGACTTTTTTAATCAACATGATCACCTTAGGACCACTTACATATCAAACTAATGATGACACTAAGACCATTCCACTAGTATTACTAGAAATGGTAGAAGAAGATTCCCCTACCATCATGTTCTTCAATGTCACGATGACCAATCCATCTTATCCTATATGGGGCAAAGGATCATTACCTTCAAAATACCCTATCAACTAATACATCAACACTTCTTAACGAATCTACCATCGATGTCAACATAAGGACTTCACAAGACCCTTACATAGTTAAAGTTGGACAATCCTTAAATTTAGAAGAATTAAAGGAATTTACTTCTTTTCTTTCCAAACATAGTCAATCCTTTGTATGGTCATATAGTGACATGTCGGGTATTGACCCTAATATCATCTTCCACAACATTGTCACAATCCCCAATGCCAAGCATGTCAAATTAAAACTATTTTAGATGTACCCTCATGTAGCCCTTCTCATCAAAGAATAGCTCCAACATCTTTTTTTTGATAACTTTATATTACCCATTGATTATCCACAATGGGTTTTTAATATCGTACTTGTAATAAAATCATATATAAAATTACATATTTACATAGACTTTAGATATCCTAATCTCACTTGTCCAAAAGATGATTTCCCTCCTCCCAACATCAACCAGCTCATCAATCTTACCATAAGCCATAAAATGGTATTTCTTATAGATAGATTATCTAGCTATAATCAAATCCTTATTACAACAGATGACCAATATAATATTTCATTCATTACTCCTTTGTGGAATTTATACTACCGTGTCATACCATTCATAATTAAAAGTGTAGGGGCCACATATCAATGCACAATGACATACATCTTCCATGATCTCATTCATAAGACTGGAATACTATGTTGATGACCTATTAGGAAAATCTAAACAATGCAAAGATTATATTGTTTTCTTTGATGTCATCTTTACTTGTCTCATACAATACTTCCTCCACCTTAACCCCGCTAAGTGTGTGTTCAGTTTTCTCATCGGAAATCTCTTAGGGTTTATAGTTTCTATCAAGGGAATTAAAGTGTACCCTACCAAAATCAAATCCATCATGGAGATGCCACCACATTCTAATATAAAACATATCTATAGTCTTTAAGGAAGACTTCAATCAGTTTATCATTTCATCTCATAGATTTTAGACAATTTTCAATCTTTTCACCATCTTCTTCAAAAGGATGTCCATTTTAAATGGGATCACAACTATCAAAAGGCCTTCAAAGACCTCAAAAATACCTTCTATTGCCACTTGTTCTCACACCTCCAAGTGAGGGGGAGAAATTATATCCATACATATTGGCTACTAACCATGCCCTAGGTGTTATGCTAGCTCATCAAGATGAGCATGGTAGAGAATATGTTGTTTACTATACAAACCACACACTCGTGACTACAAAACCCATTACACCGAATCTAAAAATTTGTGTTATGCCTTGTACTTCGTAGCTTTAAAAAATTTCCACTATCTACTTAATCATAAAACTTATGTTGTCACCAACTTCAATCCCCTTAAATCCATACATTCTAAATCATACCACAGTGACCGTATCACTTGGTGGCTCATGCTTATGACTAATTTTGACCTATAATTCATCTCAAAAAAATGTATCAAAGGGAAATCCACCATCGATCATCTCGCAAAGCTCCCCTCCCTTACAATCAACTAAAACAGAAATGATTTCTCGACGAATCCATCAATAACATTGATCAAGAGTATACTCATATTAGAATGACACTCTTCTTTGATGGGTCTCAATGTCAATACGGGTGCCGATATTATCATCATACCTCCCTAGGGGACACCCTCTATTGTTTAAACTAAACTTCAAATGTGCTAATTACATGGCCGAATATAAAGTAATCATCATGGGTATCCAAACTTTGCCTATCATGTTTGGTGTTCAAATTATAACATTATAGACACAAAATCACACACATATTAATATTTTACTATGTCGTCAAGTATGTTTTTATATGGATGGATCTTAAGAAAGAAAAATATTCACTAGTGACACAATCCTTTGTCTATCCCACTTGTTTAATTTTTTCTATTTTCTTTCTCTCTCACATCTGTCATTTTTGTACCCAATTCTGGTTAGGTCATAGGGATCCATGTTTGTCATTATTTTCACATATGTCATCATTTATCCCAAGACACTAGCACCTAGGCACTCCTATCCATTTTAGGTGCTCTTGTCCTCTTTGTTATTTTTACACTTTTTGACATTTTTGGTTGGCCTTTTTAGTTTTCTTATCCTTATCCCAAGATCATATTTAGCCTTTTGTGTCATTGGTGTCAAAATTCAAACAAGAGATCCATATATATACATAACATAAACTCTATTATTCTAGATGGAAATTCTATGGGAAATCACATCTACATAATATCACTACCATCAAAGGGACTACATTTTTGGGCTGCATACACTGTATAGGAAGGGGAAGTTCTTAATTTCATATCACACATTTACATCATATCTAGCTACAATCCCACTTGGTGAGACCAAAATAAGTTGTATCCATTACATGAGATAACATTATTCCATCTCTTCTAAAGTGTATTTAGATGTAGTCTTAAGAACTAGATAGTTAATTTAAGATTAAATGTATAATATATTTGATCTATCCTTGAAAATTTCATTGTAATCTAAATTTTTTCATTTCCTAATGAAAGCACCCTAAACTCTACAAAGCAAATAACATGACTAATTAAGGGAGGCTAACACCATTTCCATCTATAGCCAAGGCTTTAAGTCTAGGAATGTAACACTAAAGATAAAAGCTTAATGGAATGTTAACTAACATGAATATAATTCAAAATCTAGCTAATCATGCCTACTAATATATTGAATTGCTAAACTAACAAAGACCTAAATAGATCTAAGAGGGAAATCAAATTGGTATGGTTGCTACTCCAAACAAGGTGAAATGGCCTCTCCAAATGACTACATGGTCATTTTGGATATCCATCTACTAACCCCATTGAAGACTTTAGGCAAGGATTGAGCTTGGCTATAAATCATATTTCTTATATGAGATGCAAATCAAAGCATGGTGTAAAGTTGGAAGATAGTACTTAGTCTTATTTATAGTTTTTCATTTGAGGAAAACTTGCATCTTGGTGCATGTGGGACTAAAAGTACAAAGAAGATTAAGAATTTTTAATCATGATTAAGCTTTGTTAATCACAATTAGTGAATTATCAAGTGATTAGGATGTGAGGAGCCTTAATCAACCACTTAGGGTCAATTAGGAGGCTAGGATAGGCTTTTGAAGCCTTCTAAGATGTTGTGGAAGGAAGTGGGGTGATTTTGAGTGGTTAGAAGAGGGGTTTGAGCCAATAGTAGGGTATATTGACCAAAACAAGAGTAAAATAGGCTTAATTAGCTAATAATCACTAATTATCTATTCAAAAGAAGATTTTGACTTACGATTCATCGTAAAGTGGCATCCTGAATGTGAAAGAGGATAGGTAATCAAAAATGTGTTGTGAATTGACCAAAAAGGTAAGAAACATTAGTTAATTAGTGGAAATTGCTAAGTGATTTGTTTACATTTGGTAATAAGATTGTGAAAGTGGAATTTAGGTGTCTACATTTACCCCTATTTGAGGTGAAGTAAGTGACTTCACTTCAAATACATAAGTAGACAAGTATAAACAAAAAATAATTGAATAAAAATTATCAAAATGAAGGATTTCCCCTTGAGTGTCGATGGGGTGATAAAAGAATTCAATCGACAATCGAAAACGTGATTGAAACATATAGAAGAAGTAAGGATAGGGATAAACATGGTTGTCTATTTCCCCAGGTGATTTGGAAGAAAAATTAGTAATGATAAAAAACAACAATGGAGAAGAAATGAGAATGGAGAATATAGGACAAGCCCAATATTTCTATCTAATATTTCAATAATAAATTGTGTTGTATCATTTTTCCCCTAAATCTACATCATCGGACTTTATTAAAATAAAAAAAGTGCAAATAACATGAAAATTTATATTACAAACAATTATTTACGGATAAAAATGTGTAACTCCATCCAACATACATAACGTAATGCAATATGAGAAAGTAAAATGATGCTTAACTCCATGCAACATACGAATATAATGCAATAGAAGAAATTAAACTAGCTAACCTAATAGATAAACAAGTACAATCACACATACTCAAACAAACAACGTTCAAATAGTTGCACTAATGTTTTTTTATCAAGCTTCGCTTCCGAATGTTTGTGTTATAATAAGGGCTAAAAATGGTGCCCCAAGCAAGGATACATGTTGAGGGAGAAAATGGAGGACACAATTAGTCAAATGGAAAGCATTCTTGCACAATGACACGACATCTCTGAAACTCATTATTACACAAGAGTACCGACATAGTAAGCGGGCCCAAATTTGTTAATGGAGGTAGATAACGGTGATATGCAAGTCATTTGAGACAAGAACAAAAAATAACCTGAAAATGATGTTTTTGTAGGACAAATTTCAATGTTTGAGGGCCATGCATTTGATACAGATTTTAGCAAGCATGTTGTTTATCAATTTTGAAAAAAAAATGAATTTTTGCAATTTTTTGGATTTTTAATGATTTTACTTGAAAAAAAAAAATGGGTTTTGAAAAATTTATATAGTTTTGAATTTTTGAATTTTTGGAAGAAAATATTGTAGAAGACATAACAAATTCATGGGACCTTACTAAAAATGGACGCAAGGAAACTATATGCCCCAGGTAGTAGAAAAGGTCATTTGAAAGCAAAAATATGCCCTAGCGTAGGAAAAACGGGTGAAAAAATAATTATTTATTAAAAATAATCATCACGGAGTTGTAGAAGAATGTAGAAGAACCATGATGGCTCTAGGGTGCCTCGGGGATGAGAAACATGTCGTGGGGGTAAAAATGGGTATATAAGCCATTGCGGCCAATTTATTTACCACATTCACTTACCATTTTACTACTGATTTGAGCTCTAACCTACGGAGGAAATGGTGAGGGTGCAGGATCGAAGACACCATGCGGATCACATGAGAGACTACATGAGGCTCCCAACAGATGGACCACAGTACACAAAGCTTCCCTTTTTACCCTCATTTTTTAAAGCATTTAATTTTTGTTAAAATGCATTTTTAGGGTTAAAATAGGGTAAAAATGGGTTAGTACACTGATGTTGGCGCATGCATGGGTGCATATGCATTTGTGCACAAATACATGCACCTATGCATTGTCTTGTTTTTTTCATTTTTGTATTTTCTTTTTTCTTTTTTTTTTCTTTTTGCGAGGGTGCACATGTGCTAGTGTATAAAGGGTATGTGTGGGCATGCGTGTGCTAGTGCAAAAGGGTATGTGTGGGCACACGTTTGTTGGTGCACAAAGGCATGTGCTAATGCACACTCTGCTCTCTTTTCTTTTTTTCTAGTAGAACGTGGGCACACGTGTGCTAGTGCACAAAGGCATACGCCTATGTAAAGTTTCTCAAGTGCAGCATGGGCACACATGTGTTAGTGCAAAAAGGCATGTACCTATGCAAATTTTCTTAGTGCAGCGTGTGCACATGTGTGCTAGTGCACAAAGGCATGTGCCTATGAAAATTTTCTATGTGCAACGTGGTGACGAGTGTGTTGGTGCACAAAGGCATGCGCCTATACACAAAAGGCACTTTGAAATGTTTTTAGTAGAAAATGAAGGTTGTTAGGAAAACCTAGATGGTAAAAATAGATGGATTGGATAATAAAATAGAATAATTTAATGATAGAATAGGATAATAACATAGTAAAATAGAATAATAAGATAATAATAAATGACCTTCCTGACCTTATAGATAGACACGGGGTGATTAGTGATACACGGTGGCTTCGAGCTTATGAGGCAACATTCGGACATCGGGACTAGATTTTTTGGAGATCACATTGGAGGTGATGGGTTTATCATATGTGGCCCGCATGCCACAGATTACCTTAGACCATAGTCTACTCACAACCTTAGCTGAGAGATGGCGGAGTGAGAGTCAAACATTTTGTCTTCCTACTAGCGAGATGAGCATCACTTTAGAGGATGTGTGGTAGATTTTGTGAGTTCCTATCCAAGGTCACTTGATTACATATGATGGTCACCAGGACCGTATTGAGTGATGCATAGCTGAGATGTTTGGAGTGGTAGACATACCCCACCAGGGTATGAATACCAATATTAGGAGGTGAATGAACGATCGGCGGTTGGGACGGGTACTTGTATTTCTACTAGCTCTTGTCAGAAGCATATTGTTTCTGAAAAGACCGGTGTTCAATTCCCTTTAGCCTTATTGGAGTGATTCATGGTCTTCTACATGGAGAGGTTTATTGCTTGAGGTCAGTGTATATTGGCTCATTTATATGCATATTTTCACTTGATAGCTTACCATGGACAGAGGTTTGTGGGTCCTACCACATTGTTACAGATATGGGCCTAGGACCATATTACGATTGGATGTCCCATAGGAGCATTGAGAGCTCGAGTTATTGGAGAGCCATTTGTCATGGGTTGGGTTCCAGATGGGGATGATATTCATGGCCACAGGGGAGACAGATTATTATAGGTGAGAGTTTGATGAGGTACAACCTCACATGATCACATGGTGTCCCTACAAGTTGTATCAATGGCCTTAAGATGTAGTTGAGTTGAGTCTTTGCAATAGTGGAACATTTCATCCTTGGGAGCATGAGTCATATACTGGAGTGGTACAGTGGACAAGGTCTAGCGGTAGTTTGGTCTCATCCAGGGGATTCCTGGTGATGAGATTTGGTATACAAGTAGATTCAGAGATACCTTCCATATGGGGCCTTAAATCAGCTTAGGACGGGCCCACACCAACTTCTTACAAGTGGTTCCATAGCCTTGGGTACAACTAACATAGATAGGGAATCCAGGGGATGACCCCATATTATGCAATATGGTATTTGACTTTGTTGCCATAGAGATTGACTATACCATATAAGGAATTAGATGCAGCGATACAAGGGTTACATGACCCAACTCCTAGGGCATAAGTACATGCACAAGTATATCCACAGGGAGGACCATAGATAGGGGTACCATCACATCGGGTATTTTTCCAATAGTGGTTTCTAGTGTAGCGGTAGGTAGTGGTACAACGATAGGTAGTGGCACCACAGATGCCCCTTTGTGTTCCATTATAGGTACCCTTATAGGCACCTCCATCACCCCCTCATATGAGTCCATGACACAATCCATCAAGAGGTAGAGGATATGGCGGGGTGGTGAGGATATGGAAGAGGATGTTCAAGACGTATAGGCTGGTGGGTAGGTGGTTTCCTTACGGCAGCAGCAACTACAACTATTGATAGCTCTATAGCTCCAGGTTATAACGAGAGGGATCATGTCATGACACGAGAGACTAGGCTATCGCAAAGGGTGATCAACTCATGGTAGAGATATCAAGCTAGGACAAAGAGATACATGCCATGAATGAGAGAGATTGGGTGATCATAGATAGTCTACAACTACAAGAAAATAGGGATCTTCTAGTGGTCGATCGGGTTTAGTGGATGGAAGATCTCACACATGTTCGAGGAGACATAGCCAAAATGATAGCAGAGTGTGATGCCCTACATGGGCATCATCGGCATCGGGGATGCTAAACATATTAGCAAATACCATGAGAGCTAGTGGTGAGGCCTCCTACTACAAGGCATTATACCACCAGGCCATCCCAAAGGGACAGAGGGCTACCCCATTTGATCAGTTAGACATTAGCAGGTCCAGATCTAGATCCCAGAGGACCTCACAATCAACCAAATCAGTTCGGCGCCTATATTGTAACAAAGCACAGTGGCCTCTGTAAGACCATCACATCAGCATCTTCCTCCTCAAGGCCCTAGGCCAGAAGTCCCAAAGAGGGTGAGAGTCATGGTTGACTCTCTTATTGATGTACTAGATGTATATTTTTGGTGTATCGCCTTGATATGAAGGCATAATTTTGTATGGATGTATATGTATTATTTTTTATCATGCCTCGTGATGAAGGCACATTTTTGTATAGATGACCATGATGGATCATTGTATTGAACATACTTTTGAGACACACTATTTTATACATGGACATTTATATTATGATGATGTATGATGATTCGATGGACTACCGATGTATCACATTTTGTTTATGAGATATCATGTTTAATCTTGTATGTTTATGTTTGTATCACATGTTTTTAGATGTATGAGATAGCCTTAGTTTATGTCATATTGCATGTTGATGAGATATTTTTAAGTAAAACATGTTTTTATTTGTGATATTGGTGTGGGGGGATAGATTTGTGATCATGTGTAACCCCTCTTACCCCATTGATGATACGGTATTTGATGATTAGCTTTTAGCATACATGTATGATGTATAGATGTGATGGTTTCTTTGATATGATGATGAAATGGTAACAAAATGTACAAATATAAATAATAATCACAAGTTAAGAAAATCTAATCAAAGTAACACATTTATCTACAAGTATGCAAGATAAAAAGAACTCAATGCAATGCACCACAAATGAAAGTAACATTCAATCTAAGTAAGCAAGTGAATTCAATTTAAAGCATACATGAAAAATAATGCAATCTAAAACCATACAAACCAACAACTAAAAGTAAGTAAACTACTAAAAAATAAATTGTGGGACAGTTTTGGGACATTTTTCATTGTTTTTGGGATTATCTCAAGATAATTTTCCATTGTTTTAGGGTTTTCTGTGAAACATATTTGAATATTTTGATTTTTTCAAACAGTTATATGAATGTTTTTATGTTTTCCAAGAAATTTTCCAAAGTGAACATGCAAGGAAATGAAGAAACATGGATGCCCCCAGTGTTAGATGGGATGTACAAGGGTAGAATGCCACATACTATGTGTAAGAAGGTGATGATGTGAAGTTTCCCCTGGCATGAGCTAGGAATATTCAAATTCAAACTCTTCACATTCAAAGGTAGGATTATATGGATCAATGAAAAGAGGGATAGGCTCACAAGGGACACAGATGAAGACAAATACCCACTTAAGACAAAGCTATCACACTCTTAGACTTGAAATTCTTATGAACAACGGGCCCTCTAATGGTACTGGAAACCAGTGTTCACCAAAGGACTTGTCCAAAGTGCCATCATTATGTGGTTTTCACTATTGAACGCACATGTTTGTTTCTCTTTTTCTTTTTTTTTGTTTTTATACTTACTTTTTTTACTTTTCTGATATTATAGGGACCCCGCACCTAAGCATATAACCATTTAAGGTGCATTGTGTTCATGAGTTCCTGAAGCTCTTGGCAATGTGAATAGGCCAGCTTATAGGCACCTGAACCAAACTTGGCAACCACAACATATGGTCCTAGCCAATTGGACTCAAATTTCCCTTTCTTTTCTTGATCCCTATTGGTGTTCTTTTGATTCTCTTTTAACACCAAATCTCCTACCTAAAATTTACAAGGTATTACTCTTTTATTATAGGTTCACCGCACTCAATCCTAATATACTTTAAGGTGATTGAGGGCGCAAAGATGTTTCTCATCTAAAATCTCCAAATCTTCCACCCGAGATACTCTATATTCTTCCTCTTCATTCGGTAATCCCTTAGCTCAATGCACAAAGAAATGATATTAATTTCTAATGGTAGTACAACTTCGTGTCAAATACTAAGGGGTGTGGAGTGGCACATGTGGGGTATGGATAAAATTTTGAATTCCCAAAGGGCAAGGTGAATTTGTAGATGCCAATCACAACCTATCTTGCTCACCATCTTCTCCATAATGTGAATGAGGGTTTTATTGGAAGCTTCATCTTTCCCATTACCTTGAGGGTAATAAGGGGTCAAGAACTTAAGGGAGATTTGAAAGCATTTGCAGAGTGCTTTCACAATTTTATTTTTAAATGGATTACCATTATCAGTGATAATAGCATAAGGGATACCATATCAATAGATGATATGGTTCATGATAAATTTAGAGATTTGGGAACCTTCAACATAGGTGAGAGGAACAACCTCTACCCATTTCGTAAAGTATTCAGTTGTAGTAATGATGAATTTATGACCATATAAAGAGACAAGGTTAAGTTTTCCTATTAGATTGATATCCCACTTTGAGAACAGGATAAGGGGTTGTGATAGGTGTAAGGATTGCACCGATGTATGTATCAATTTGTTGTACTTTTGAATATCCATGCATTTCTTCACATGTTGACAGCAATCATGCTCCATGGTAGGCCAATAGTAGCCTACTTTGAATATTTTCTTTGCAAGGAAAATCCCATTAGTATGAGCCCCATAGATGCCTTCATGCACCTCCTTGATTTCTTGAATATACTCATCTAAATTTAGACAAATATAATAGATTCTGTCATAGCCTCGACGGAAGAGTGTGCCCCAAATAGGGTATAGTGGGCTATACACTAGATGAGGTTGCACTTTTAACACATGAAATGTTTATAGGGAAGGTTCCATCATAGAGGTAATTAAATATTTCAACGTACCATGGGGAAAAGGGACCAACAACATCACACACCAAACAAGATTCTAGTACATCATATCTTTGGTGTTTATAGATTTTCAACAAAAATGGCATATCATTATTCCCTAGTGGAATTTTCAACATGGACCCTACTGTAGCCATATCATTAGTCATTTTGTTCTATACTCGTTGTATTTATTAAAACATGATCTGCTCAAAGAACTCCTTCAAAGAATCAACCATTCTTTTATATGGAAAAAGTTTCTCATCTTTTACCTTGTATTCATATGTGACCTATTTGATAATGAACATTGAATCACCAATGCAATTGACTTGTCTAATATCCCATTTGATGGCTAGCTTCATCCTTGTGATGAGAGATTCATACTCCGCTATA
Source organism: Taxus wallichiana var. yunnanensis (assembly GCA_018340775.1). NCBI lineage: Eukaryota > Viridiplantae > Streptophyta > Pinopsida > Cupressales > Taxaceae > Taxus > Taxus wallichiana. Next base: position 53,785,098 of record CM031242.1, on the reverse strand, counting down.
TTATTCATGCATGGGAACTGAGCTAGAAAACTTGGGGAATCAAGTCTCCCATAGGAGTGATTAACACAACTCCAACACTTGAACCATGAAAGGTAAGTGAACCATAAAAATATAGTTTCCAAATGATAGATTCCTCAAGGTACATGATGGGTACATTTGGTAGTACCAAACTCAAAGGTTTGGTACCTAGTAGTGGAGCTTCTGCTAGCTGATCTACTAAGACTTGTCCTTTCACTGAATTTTTATGCACATACTCAATGTCGAATTCGTTTAATAAGATGATCTAATTAGCCATCTTTTCAATTAGGGTGGGTTCTAAAAGTAATTATTTTAAAGGATCAACCTTCGAAATAATCTTGACTTTATTATTGAGTAAATAGTGGTGTAGCTTCGGAAAGAAAACACTATGGCTAGGAAATCCTTTTTTATCTATGGATAGTTGAGCTCATATGTTATTAATGTTCTACTCAAGTAGTATATAGCTTTTTCTCTCTGCTCTTTATCATACTAGGCCAATACTGCCCAATTACAAAATGTGTAGCAGAATTGTAAAGTAACAAGGGTTCTCTGTCATGGGCGAATGAGAACAAAGGTTTTACCTAAGTATTATTTTATTAGAGTAGATGTTTGTTGTTTTTCTGGCCCCTAGGTGAAATTAACATCTTTCTTAAGAAGATGTGTGAATGTATGACACTTTTCTGCTAGCTATGAAATAAACCTTCTGATGGTCTAAATTTTCCCTTTTAAGTTATGTAGTTGTCTAATATTTTTAGGAGGAGGCATTTATGTGATAGCAGTGACCTTTGTGGGGTCTAATTATATTCCTCTCCTTAACACATTGAATCCTTGTAATTTCCTAGATAGCACATTAATGACACATTTCTTCGAGTTAAGGTAGACCTTGTAGTCCCTTAATCAACTGAAATATGTGTCGTAGAATATTTATTGTAAGTTGGAGTGCAATATTGTGTATGAGCAACTTATTTTATCTCTAGAATGTACTGGAGCAAGTGCAAGACTCACATAGCAAGATCACATGACTCACAAAGATCGCAACACTCATAAATCTAGGAGCGCATGACTCACATAAATAAGAGTGCAAACTCACAAATAGTTCAAGAATGTAATGAAATTACTAGTATAATTCAAATTATGAGCAAAATAGAACACCAAATAACACAATATTTCATAATAATGATCTCAATATGCAATTATAATAGCTTTGCCACTTCGATGGGGCAGCAGCCTCCAAACCATATAATAAGACTCAAATTCTCAAATGATAATGAACTACTACCTACAATCCCCTATATATACTATTCATATGTTATGGCCATCACCAAGGCCGACCTATTAAGCATGATAAAGTATAAATGATATAATAAAATGATATGGTAAGCCACAAGTCAGCTACTCATATCCTAATACAAATAATAGGTTAAGGGTGTAGCAAGGAATCATAATACATAAAGCATAGGACTCACAATTCATAGATCATAGGACTCGAGAGAACTAGAGCAGGACTTGCAAAATTAGAGTAGAACTTGCTATACCTAAAATTTCAAAACTCCAAATGATATTATTAGATTATTTTTTGTTCCTCTTATTTCTAGGAGGAAAAATCTCTCTCCATGTTTACACAGAAATAATAGTTTTGAAGATATCATCATTTAAAGAAGAAGGTTTTCAAGTGCAATACTAGTGAAACAAAGACAAGAATCCCTCTAACTAAAATTTATAAACTTTAAATGGGAATATGAGATAGGTTTTTGTTCCTCTTATTTCTAGTAGGAAAAAACCTCTCTCCATTTTTACACAGAAATAATGGTTTTGAAGATATCATCATTTGAAACATAAGGTTTTCAAGTGTAGGACTTGCACAAGTAGCATCAGATTCACTCTAACCAAAGTTGAAGATCTCCAAATGAGAATCTAAGAGATTTTTGTTCCTCTTATTGTTAGGAGGAAAAAACTCTCTCCATTTTTACACAAAGAGCAATAATTTAGGAGATATCTTCATTTTAAGTTTCAGCAAAATAAGGTTGGAGGAAAGTAAATAAGACAAAAACACAAGTTCAGTAAAACTATGATATCTCCCTCATTTCTCAACAAAAATAATAATTTCAAGATGTTTTGGAAATCTTACAACAAGGAGCACCAAACCCAGAAAAGGTTTGAAAATATTCTTCCAATTTAATTCACATAACGATCAGAAAATTAGGGATGAGAATATGGTGGGACAACTATCATGTTGAAATATTCAATCATGCAAGAGCAAACTTATAAAATGAAAATAATTAGTTAACTGCATGTGGAAGAGATATTTCAATTTATAGTTTTAATATTTGATTAATTCTCTTCTAGTTTTCTCTCCTTTTCAAGTGAAAGAAATAGTAGTTCAATCTAGAGTTGTAGTGTTTGATTAAATCTCTTCCAAATGTGTCTCCTTGTCAAGTAGGAGAAGTAGTTGAATGCAAGTAGTTAAACTTGGAGTTGTAGTGTTTAAATAAATTCCTTCCACATTTATCTCATTGTAAAGTGGAAGATGTATTCAAGTCTTTCCCAAGATTATAGGTAGGTAGTTCTATAATCTTGGAGTAGGGATGAGTTATAAATATCTCTCCAAAGCACTCAATACAACAGTGGTAGGAGATGGATGATTTTTGTAACATCATTTCTGATTAATAAAATCCATAGTTCAACTTTCTTCGTAGAATCTTATTTTTAGTTTTATTAACCTAACTATGAGGGAAGAGTAAGGGCCCACTCTTACCCAAGGAGGAGGATGGTTTATTATTTTTTTTAGAATAGATCATTATTATTTTACTTAGTTTTTTTAAATCTGCTTTGTGTGTTTTATTTTTGTTTGTTTGTGAAGCTTCACTTTTATTTTTTTACTTGTCATTTATTTGTTTTTAGTTTGTCATTTCAGTTTGTTAGATTAGATTTTATTTTAGTTATATATTTCAATTTTTAGAATAGATTAAATTTTAGTTATTGCATTTCTTTTCATACATTTTCAATTCTAGAGTAAAGAACTATAAAATCATTATTTCCTTTAGCCCCTTTTGCAAATAGACTTATACACCGCCTAGTTTTGACATTATTTTTTATTAAATGATGAGGATTTCAATGACTCTCATCATCACTATCTTGGAATCATTGACATGAGGGGCCTAAGGACATTATTTCAGACACAAGCACAAAGAACTACATGGAGTTTGGAATGTAGTACAAATGGCGTTCGGTCATAAGTTCGGTCATCGGGTGACCATTGGGGTCAGTCTAATTTCACATATTACATTTTTCATTTTGATTTGATGTTTTTCTGAGCTTGTGTAGGTAGCTAGGTTCATTTTACATGTTACAAGACCCTCAGTGATCAAAGAGTGAATATCAAGCAATGATAGGAAGTGATAGTGAAATCCTAACGATATAAAAGAAAGAAAATTCTGACCTTCTATGTAGTCACCAACACCTAGGAATGGTCACTAGTGCCTAGGCGTCCCTATCTCGACACCGGTTGTCGTGTCCAAAGCATCATTCTTAGAATCCATATTTAACAAAAATTGGTTGTGACACTATTCTAATATTTTTCAACACTTTACACTACCCATATCAGTTCTAGATTGCGTGCAGTTCAAATAAGTCATCTATCTCCCTTATTTACGTTTAGTTTTTCATTGTTTGAGTGCTTAGCATTTGTATATCTATTACATTTTAGGATAGCAATTACTTTGTAATTATATTTAATTTATATTTTATTAAATCATTTGGTGAATCTTCTCTTCTTTGAAATTCTTTCCCTAGGATCCCCAAAACCCTCGTGGCTAGAAAAGAGGTCCTTATCTCCCAAGCATGATATGGTGATACATGCTTGTAAAATTTTTGATGATATTGTTACAGAATCTAAATTTTGTGAAATTTATTGTAATCCTAAATGTGATTTTTTTTTCTTCAAAACTTCTTGCTTCCAAGACACTCGTCCTATTAGCCACAATACCCCTAACATTTACATAGTCTCCCCTGACAAAAAATTTGCTTCATGTTCTCCTTCATCTTCTATAGTCACCCATGTTGTTGTACCTTCTTCTACTCCTATTATAACACATGATAATACTATTGTAGATTCTTTGTTTGATCATTTTCTTATTTGTGCCAATATGGGTACTAATAGTGATGCTAATGTCAAAAATGTAAATGTGCATGATGTTGTTTCTCTTAGTAGTCAAGATGAATGTAAAGTTGTATCTCCTACTCTTCCTACTTCTAAAAGTGCTTCTAATGAATGCAATGATAAATATGATATTAGTACTCCTATCACTTCTTTGTATGTTGATGATAGTCTTGATGAAATACTTGCTTGTGAAAATATGACTGATAGTGATGTTGATTATGTTTCTGATCATGAACATGTTAATGATGATGTTACTTCTCTTAAGACTGTTGAATGTGAATTTACTACTCCTTTTTCTTCTACTTCTAAATTTTTTTCTCATGATGATTCTACTCCTACCACTAGTACACCTCTCATTGTATCTCCTGATTCTACATCTAGCATTCCCATATAGCCTCCATGTTCTTCTCCTCCTTTCCACCCAATCCTTCTTCTCACATTCCCATGATCACCCACAATGGAAAGATCTAACCTCTAAAATGCCTCTTAATTCACCATCCATTCCTTCACATGATATTCTATCTCTCATGCATGTTGCCAAAACTTTCCAATCTCAAGTTCATACACTCACTCTTGACAATAAAGCCTATTATGATTCCATTGACAATAATTCTTTGCATGGAAATCCTATTCCTAAAAATATTCACAATTTTTCTTTCCCAAAGTACTTCATCATGCCTAATTTCTCATGTTTTGATGGCATTATCAATCCTTATTTACATCTCAAGCATTATCATTTAGCCATGTTTTCTTATTCTAATGATCACTTGTTACTCAAATATTTTCATCATAGTCTTGTTGATCATGCTCTCCAATGGTATACTCATTTTCCTTATGGATCCATTAGTATTTATTATGATATGGAGGATGTTTTTCTTGGACATTTTATTTCTAGCAATGGTCCTAAAGTCACATATGAATGTTTTCCTTCATTGCATCAAGGAAATAAAGAACCAATTGTAGATTACATTTTATGCTTCAATTATTGCATGCATCAGTTATTATTTCAGCCCATTAATTTAGAAAATCAATTTATCTTTTTTGTGGCTTAATTCTTGCATTGAAAGAAAAACTATTATATGATACATGTGAATCTTTTACTCTCTTATGTTACAAAGTCATTGATTTAGAACAATATTTAATTGCTACACATATTATATCACCCCCTTCTACTTCTTCTACTACTTCATCATCTACTAATTCTTCTCATCTTTTGTCTATTAAGCTCCCTCCACGGTCTCCATCTCCATATCTGCACAAGTGTCTTCCTTCCCCTCCACCACATCAGCAATCACCTAAGTCTTCTTCATCTCCCACTCGTGAACCATTGCAATTCTCACATAATGCAAAACCACATGATGTTATATGAACCTTACTTGATAAGTGGCTCATCTTATTTACCTTCTACTCAACATCATCCACCTCACCACTTACAACATCATTGTGACTTCCATTTCTATAATTTCCACTACATCAATGGCCATCATGATAGTTACTGGTATACTCTCCATGATCGCTTAAAAGTTAGAAGAAAAAGGTGTCATTGTTTTTCACTCACCCTCTCATGAGCACTCTCTTTATCCTATTCTGCATAAGCTTTCTTCCACTGTTGTTCACTTATATCCTTCACCTCCACCTAAATTTTTCATCTATCCACCTCCTATGGTTGTCATCCATCCACATCCTCCATATCATCCACATATGGCTTCATATTCTCATTCTTCACAAATTTTTATAGTTCCTCATTGGCTTCCTAAGCCCCTTGCTTCCACATTTCCTCCTACCACACATTCTATTCTTAGTTCTATTCCATCCGGCATATAATTTGTCACTTATTCTCACACCATTTCTGCTTCACATGCTCCATCCACGCCTTGAAGGCCTCTTAATATTTGGTAGGTGGTATCTACTCTCTATTTCATTACCCTATGACACACTCTCATGTTATTGTTCACACTTGAATGTTGAGGGAATACCACATCAATGAACCTCTCCTTTGAGAATTCATGTGGTTTGCTTCATATCATATCTTTTCTAGCATCTCCTAACACGTGACAAACCCATTTCATGATTCCACGCTCTTATTTTATCGTTCTTTCTTGACGAGAGGGGAATTTATAAATGAACCTCATTCTCACATTAGGGGAAATCACTCTTCTTCCCTCCCCTTCATTCTCATAATATGATATTAAAATAATTGTTCTACATTATCACATCATACTAATACCAACACATCATTATTCTATTTATATTTTCTAAGTAACATTTCTCTTTCATATTATCTATTATATTAGATTGTAATCTATCTCTATTCATAAAATTTTATTATCTACATTCTCATTCAAATACAAATCATATTCTAATCATTAGTTTTTATTATTTCCACATCATCATGCATTTCAAATCAAAGCAACCATTTCAACAATACATATCAACCCAAAGTGCAAGCAACAATCATCACATCATATACCAATGCACATCAACAACACATATGATATCAATATCCATCTATATATATATATATATATATATATATATATATATCATCAAAAATCATAAGTTGCAAAATACAATTGTTGGGGGAAATCCCCCATACATCACTAAAACATATACAATACATCATACATCATCCTTGTTATCACTATATACAATCACGGGAGCTCTAGAACTAGAAGCTTCACCACTCACTCTATGTTGCTGATCTTGGCCTCTATATCTCTCCAACTAACTCCATAATATCATGATCTCAGTCATCTACTCTACAAATCAGCCATGTACCTCCACATATTTAGCAAACACATCTTGAGTTAGGACTCATTCTCCTACGGCCTCTCTAGCTTACTTAGTCTCTACACAAGCCTTGTCATACTCGCTTAATAACACGATACACGTATTGTTGATATAGCCACTGCTCAAAGAAATGGGAATTATCACTTGCAATAGCATCAAATATCTCTATCATACTACCTCCCATTAGCACATATAGAGGCATGTTCTGCATCAATGTGTGTATCGACGAATCCATAAGTGGTGACCAATAGGCATCACCTACAATCACAACAACCAACATTAGTTACTACACACCTTTACAATATCTATTAATTGTTGTCATGAAGATCATGCATCCTTTTAATCTCTAGGTGATCTCATGCAATGTTGGAACATCCCCAAGGTGTGGGACCTTGTTGCCTTTGGATGAACCTTTGGAGAAGGCCAACTTCCTTTAAAACTTGGTACACTTGATTTAAGACCAATGTGCAAGGCTATAACACTTAAAATTTTTAAAAAAATGAGATAAAGGATAGAGAGGTTTATAGAAAACAATTGAAATGGTGATGCACCAAGAATAAATTGAACAAAAAGATCCACTTTGTTTGCACAATCACTATTACAAAACAACATATGGCATGCACATCTCATAAAATATTTTCAAGCATTGATATAATCTGAATATAAAACTCAAATGACAAAAAGGAAGTAGTACTTTCCACAACTGAAATATGGAGATTTTATATCACATTCCACAGAAATTGAAAATGATAATTGATTTAAAGGAAAATTAATCCATCATACCCAAGGAATTAACATTCACAAGTGCTAGATAAATCAATGAATTACACAATATACTAGATACTTGATGGAAAAATATTATTTTGAATATAATTAAAATGCTCAAATCTTGTTCTTGAACTCTCCCAAAACTAGAGATTACTTTCACAAATGATCTAAAAAAATAATAATCCATAATGCACCTAACTATTTATAGACCAAGGAGGTTGAGTGATTATAGCTCCACCCTTAACTAATTAAATACTAAAAATAGAGTGCATTAATGTCTTAGGGAACAACCTCCCATAAAAATAGCAAAATAAGTTACATAGGTTTGACCAAGTCAACCCTGCAACTTTGACTGATCTCGGAGCTTGGAAGTTGTCCAACAATGGCTATCAAGCCTAGCTAGGACTGGAATATCCTTTTCTTCTTTGGTTTTTTCTTCATTATTCTCCCATATGGCTAACCTATCCTTGTAATCAATGAATCGCTTGATGATACCTTAGACCTCTTCCTCTTCTGGTCCACATGCATACTGACTTATCACATCTACAGTCTCAACTTCCTTGGCAACTTGGGTTGGCACTCTCTTAACCTTGTTCACAACCTTCTTAAGCTGATTTACAAAAATTTGATATGAAACCAATTTGTAAATGGAGTCAATGCCAAAATTATTTTTTACGTCCTCATCTTCCTTAACCAAGATTTTAAAATTCTCCATAATTTGATCAATGGGGAGAACATCAATGGTCTCATTGATAAATTTGCAGTGGATATTTTCAAACTCTTCTAAAATATCATTCATTCCCTCAACTACTTCAATCCATTTTTGTCTAACTTTGTTATGAGACCTTATAACACTTGTTCCCTGAATTCCATGGCCTTCTAAAATTCAAACAACTTTGAAACATCTCCAACTACACCCTCCTACAAGAGCATATCTGAATCAACATTTCTAATTTCCTTCCAAGTCTTCAAGGTAAGATCCAAATTATCATTTTCTTCAGTGAGAATCTCATCCAACTTCATCACGGAAACCTTTTCAGCATACAAATCATTATACAAATCAACAACCATTTTGATTATTGGATCAACATCTTGAATCAGACATTCCATCCAACTACCAACTACTCTTCCCTTCTAACCATTTTTTTCCACCATATGGTAGGAATTATCATCAAATCTTGAAGAAACGAAAAGGGTGGTTGTAACTTGCACCAGATGTGTAATCTTAGTGAGAAGAGTAGTGAGCTTCTCAACTTTTCCTTTTAGCTCATCCTTGGTTGCCTTATCTTTGTCATATTTTTCTAGAAAATTCCCTAGAGCCACTCGCATTTCATTTTTAGCACATTCATGAGTATCTCTCCCGAGAGAGAACTTAGAAATCTAATATTCTTCTCTTTTAATTGTCTCTTTTGTTTTATTTGTGGCAAGAGTAGTTATTTCAACAAACCTTTCCCAGCATCAAGTTGACCGATAGGTTAGATACAATTTTAGGTCTTTTAGCTTACCTCTTGGGGGTGAGATCTAAGGCACTCAAATCAACCACATCAACGATAGGAACCTTATTATTTTTATTAGGATTTTTAAAATGAATCCATTCAAGTATAGCATAAGATGATGTAGAAGACATTAAAGGCATAGTTACAATGGAACTTTGAACACTTGACAATATAATGGCACTGGTGGTAGTCATAGAAGGTGGTAGTGATGTAGTGACAATGGAAGGTGTAGTGGAAAAATAGCCTCAGGAGTAGATGAAATGGAAGTAGAAATAGGAGGGAATTGTCTGAGGAAGTGGAGTGGAAAATGGAGATCTTATTATCTCTCCTACTGAGAGTGTAGGAAGAGAGGAAAACACTTGAGCCATGGAGGGAGATGGAATGGAAGAAACAAGAGTGGAAGAAATGGAAGGTAGTATTAGAGGAAGGGTGAAAGGTGTGGGGGAAAGTGGATTTGAAGGTGGTGAAGATGGGAGAGAAGAAGAAAGAGGCAACTGTGATACCTAAGAAATAACTGGTGAAACACTCAAATCAACTACTTCATAATTTACAACTCTGGAGGTGTGGTTTTGGTAGTAGGAGCCTCAACAAAAGACCCTAAACCTTTGAGAACAAAATAAATCTTATGTGGCTTTGTAATGAGCCTAAGGTTTGACCTTTTACCCTTGGAATCAATAGGTTAACTTGTCATTGACTGAGCTTGTATTGATTCTGTAAGTTGATCTAACACTTTGGGTGTGATTCCCAAAGTTTCTAGATACTCATAGGTTCTCCTTAAGATGGGGCACACCCTATCTTTTTTATTGTTGCATTCTTGATTTGACCAATTAATCCAAGGTAATGGTTGGTTAGAAACATTATCTCTTCTATAAGCATGATCTAATACCTCCTCATCATCTTTTATACCTTCAAGGACAACTACAATCCCATAGTGAACTACTTCACCCAAAGTCAACCTCTCAAATTCCCTTTGCCTTATAATGATTTCATCCTAACAATGAATCCAAATGTCCTCAAGTTGGGGAATATGCACACTAGCTAGCCCCATTCTACCAAACTTATCCCAATAATCAAAGTTAGTCCTTGGATGAAAAGTCTTTAGAGTGACTTGAGACATTTCTCCTTCCACATTTTTAGCCTTGTGAATATTCACACATGAATATCTCCCTATGGTAATGGGAAACTGGACTCCTACCTTATGTCGATTATGTTGGATTTTATGATAATCAAGTAATTGATGAACTAGCTCCAGCAACACCCACTTATTGGTAGGACATCTAGGAAATTTATTTGGAGCTCTTGCGAACCCTGGCACTCTAATATAGGTAAATGTTGGAAACTAAAGATAAATTCCTCCCCACTCCCACACTTCCTGCCAAGCTTCATCTGAAATTCTTTGATTATACAAATCCTTATCAAAACAATACAATAGAACAATAAAGAAGGTATCGTTCACTCTCCTGAAGTGTTTAGAACCCTCTTCCATAGTAAGTTACGGGTAATATTCATATATCTGAATAGATATTTTGACTCCTTTTGGATCCAATCCTGGGTATTCTCTCATTGTAGCTCATTGCATAAACCAGATAAGAATTCATAAAGAAATTCTTTGAGGTCAGCACATCTTCTAATTGGAAACATATTGAATTGCTTATATGCTCGCCCCACTAAATAAACTCTTTATTCTTCTTAATTGTGGTTATATATAGAAACATCCACTCTTGAAAATCTCTATCTGTAGGAAGACCTGAAACCTTACTCAATAATGTAATTATATCATTCACCTCTTGAATGAAATCTAAACGGGAAGTGTCTTAGGAATCTTTGACATTGTGCCTTTATTTTTAGCCAAGTAACTCTTGGAAAAAACCTTGGTACAAACTTTTTCTCCACTACCTAATGCTCAATTGCAAATTCAAGTAGAAATCTTGGCATACCCCTCTACATTAGGGAGTTTAAAAATATCCTCAAAGAAATCACTGTCCAATTTGATTACAACATTCCCATCATCATCTCTCACTGAGTGGGTGGCCTTGTCAAAGTGTGAGGTTATAGCTAGCATAAACTTAGGACATTGTACAAATGATGGAAAATCGGATGTAAGAGGAATCCTGCTATCACAAATTGTTTGCATCCAAGGCTTCTTATTTGGGGCCTTAACCCTTTTCCAAAACTCATCCATATATACTTTTAAAATCGTGTCCCGATATTTTATAAGTCTCAAGATAGGAAAGAGGAGGAGACACCCCAATAGGTATATTGCATATTGTCCTTTCCTTTTAAAGAAGAAGTAGACATTAACTTGTTTGAGAAATTACCAATTCGGACTTCGGAGGCTTTGTATACACCGGAGAAATATTCTACAAAAATCCTCCTCGACTTGAAATTTTGAAGTCTAAAGTTCTATAACACCTCTAACATGGCTGATATCTATGATGACTTCTGTTTGGAAGGTGCAAACGTTGACATGTGATTCTTGTCTTAAGACGGTGTACTCTTATGATCTATGAAATCATGTTTGTAGTAGGTAATATGTTATCTATGGAAATAGGTACAATTCTACCATGTTTATGCTTAATATAAAATGAATCTATTCATCTTTTATTTTTATGTAGAATAATTCACTACTTGGGAATGAGAAATTGAGTTTTAGTTTCATAATTTGTGGGGATCCAAAAAAACATTACCTTGGATCAATTTCATTGATCCAAGGTATGCTTCTAACTTATAAACCTTGAGGTCATAATGACCAAGTCAGACAGATGAAAGGCTCCTAGATTTTGAATGTATGAAGGTCATGAATGATCTGATCTCCATGGCTCTCTACTTCGTAATTGGATTTGTGTATTAATCTGGTCCTTCTTTTTTGTTAAAGTGAGATGTAATTTTTACTATGAACATGGAACCTAATTAAACTATGTTCCTTAAATTAGGAACTTTATCCTAAAAGTGTAACCTAACCTAAGTTACTAAGTTCTTTTGTTAATATGGGATGTTAAAGGGGACCTAAGACTAAATACTTAGACCTAAGGACCTATGTTAGTTCCTAAACTAATGTCGAACCTAACCTAATGTTTGGCTAACCTAAAAGGGGCCTATGGGATGACCTAGGGAGGGGAAGGTTGGTGGCATCAACTCCTAGAAATTTATGAGGAAGTTAATGTGGTCTTATCTCTTTTGATCTGCCAAATTTGGCGAAGGCATGAGGAAAGTATTTCCAAAAATAGAGGTGGCGGTGGTGGGAGAAATGGAAGGACTGACAGTCCTATTTTGCATTTAATATTTTGAAAATGGTGAAAACCTCCTAGGAAGAAGAAAGAGGGGTTTTGGTTTTGTTTTGGTCATTTGGTCTTGAAGCTTGAGCTTTGCATGTGGTTTTTGTGCTTCAGTTTGAATTCTTGCATGAATACTCTTGCCTTGCATGGCATTTAAATGAGGAAGTTAGCACTATGTAAAAACTATAAGAAAGAGAAGAAGAAGGTTTTGAGAGTTGTTGGTGTTTTGAGGGAAAGAATTGAAGCTCTGCTTGGAGATTTTCTATGAAATAGAGAATACTGCAGAGCTCTATCAGGCATGATAGGCCCTATCCATTAAGTCTTATGCTTTTACTTAAATGTTCATAAAAATAACTCTACTCTTAAGGAAATATTCTGGTTTTGTTTTTATGATTGAATTTATTTTGCTTCAAGGTATTGTGTTGTTTTCCTAGATGCATTATCAATTTTGGTTGGATAGTGGAAAGTGTGTTCTAGGAGTATAGTTTCCATACTTCGAATAAACTAGCTTTTGCTTTAATCTTTTAACAAAGGCTTGAAATAGAGCTGAGATCTATTAGGTGATCTTAGTTAAAAGTTTCTCTTGCCATGTATGTATCTTGGTTTGCTTGATTCTGAGGATCTTGTTCAAAATGTTTTGTATAATCTCCATTGGAAGACTACAGATAGGGAAATTTTTAGATATCTTGATTGTTTCTTGAGATCTTGTTGTTCTATAGTTTGCATTTTTTATCCTTGTTGTAGTAGACTTTGAATACCACCATTGTTCCTGACTGAGGGAAAACTTAAGCTAAGAGTTGTATGTTTTGAACATTGGTTTTGCTATCTAGAAATTCTCATAATCAACTTGCATGTCTTCTTTCTGATGTTGTTTAAGGATATTTTAAAGGAACCCTTGTGTAGATGATACACCATTGTATTGGAGGTATAGCCTGTTTTATGAATGAGTTTGATGGATGATATTTCCAGTGGAAATGTTATTCTATTTTAAACTTACCCTAAAATTGTAAGTTGTTTGAGGAAAACCCACTTCATGTTTTTGTATGAAATCCCATTTTGGGTATCAATTGTTGTAATAGATCTTTCGTCGAAGGTGTTCATGGTTTTCATATCTGTTAAGGTCATTTTTCCTTATTGAATACTTCTCAAGTTCTCTTAAACCACATGGGATTTTGAGCTGAGTAACAAATCTTTTTGGGTCTGAGTTAATGTTTTGATCATTGTTGAATGAATCTCTTTTGAGGAATGCATGTATGCTTATCTACCTTCTTATAAATGGTTAAATTTATAGGTGTGTTTCAGTTTTGACCTATTGTTCTATTGTTTACTTTCCTCCCTTCACTGGGATTTTTGGAAGTGAATCAATTCTTAATCCTTTTTAAGGAACCGTGTTTTGAACTAGTCTTTCTTGTACAGACAAAAAGGAAAAGGTTGGATGTTTTTTTACATTTTCCTTTTTCTGATTCTTTTGTACTCATCCAATTTGTACTTGGGTGAACCTTTGTTTTAGATATTGATTGGTCACATGTGAACTATTCTTCATTGTTCAACACCGATGTGTGAAGTTCATACGAAAATTGGTTATGTGTCTTTCATTAATCTTGCATGTGAAATGTTACTCTTCTTCATAAGAGTTTGGATAGATGAGGAGACTACAATCTCTCTCATACACTCTTCAATCTTATGATGGGGATTTTTTTCTCTTAGGTATCATTGTTGTTCCTTCTCTGATCTATTTTAGTTTATATCACTTCTTGACCATGTGATAGGATTTAGTGTATTAATGTCCTTAGGGAAACAAAATGAATTTTATGTTATGCTTAGAAGGAGTATTGAGCCTTGTATAAGTTCTAGAACTTAAACCAATCTACTCCTTTCTAGAATACTAACGAATGTGTATTTGGTATGAGGCTTGAATGTTAGTTTTTTTCTTGATAGAATCAACCTTATACTTTTGATAAGGTCTAAATGATGTTATCTTTGACTTCTAACTTGAATTGGATGCTAATATGAACCTAGGACTTTTAGGATGCTTCAATCGGGGTTACTTTAATGTTTTATGATGATTTAGTTACCCTTACTTGTCTGTATGATCTTATTTATGATTAATGTCATCTTAGACTTAGGATGAATATGAGTAAGTGGGACAATTAGATGGAAGGATATATTCATTATTACACAAACAATAGAATTAAAATTAAAATATAATCTTATGTATCTTATATTCTTCTTGTTAAATAGATTTAGCTGATTGAAGAAACTTAAATTGGTTACAGGAAAGTGAAAGTAAGGTTCAGATGAAATGATAATTCTTCTTTAACTCTGCTATTTAAATTTTGTATGATGAAAGGGGTTTTGTGAGGGAAATTTAAGGTTGATAGGTTGATTGACCAAACCTTACTTTTGTTGTGAAACTTTAAATTCTCTCTCTCTCTTCTTCTTGGATTGTATTCTTTTTGTTAAGTCTTTCGTAGTTCAGTTGTATTTTCTGGACTATTTCATGAACAACAGAGTTATTTTTATGAAATAGTTAGTTAAAATCACATCATTTTAATGATATAGTGTTTATCATGCTCAGTTCAATGAACTGACCCATGCTAACAATTTTGTAGATGGACTTCGTAAAAGATGAAAGGAGAAAGACATATAGAAAGTTACATTTTTTTATTAAAGGGATTGTATCTTTATTATGATGAAATGTGGCTTCATTATTTGAGATGCACTTGTTGGAAATGAAATTTGTAATAAGAATTGGTTAGGTACTATTGTTTTGACATTTTTGATATCTAAAATGTTTTGGATTTAGTGAATGTATCACTCCTCCTTGATGAATAAAAGATATGATGATTCTAAATAATACTTGTTGTAATACCTTCTTGGCATGAATTGGGCTGAATTGATATGTATTACCCTAATGAAGGAGGGTAGTTAATATACTTAAATAATATGGAATGGTTGGGGTAGGAATCTGAGTTGTTAGATGTATTATTTTCTCTAGTAGTGATGTAACTTATAAAGTTGACATTCTTAAGCAGATACTCAACCATTACAAAAAGGATTGTAATTGAATTACATGGATGTATGTGTATTAAACCATGATTATAACTTACAATGTGCTATTTGATTATAAATGGACATTAGCCCTTAATATGGGGAAAGAAAGATACTTTCCATAAAATAAATCATGGACATAACTTAAGATCTTGTTAAAAGAATCATTATTAATGTAAGTAAATAATTGAAGGTGTTCTTCCTTAAGTAGAATTCCATAGTCAAAGTTAGGAATGCTTGGAAGGGAAGTAAAAAGGGAATTTAGACTTCATTTCCATGAAGTCTAAAATAAAAGGTTTACTTGGAACTTATTTAAGCTAGGGCTGAAATAAGTAAGAAATAAATTAACACTTTCATAAATGCAAAATCTATTATGTAAAAACATGATTCAGTTGTTGTGGTATAATAAACATAACATGTAATTAATTGGTTAGGAAGCATATTTTATCTACACACCTACCTCAAATGTAGCTTCAATTTGTAACCTTATAGGTTAAAGAACCTAGTTCAATCAGTAAGGTTGTTGTAATTAATTTGTAATGAAGTGATTAATAAGATATTAACTTTCAATCTAAGGTATGTTCGTCTAGATGAGGAACTCAGTTGGATGTTGACACACTCCAACTATAGCATAGTACCTTCATAATGATAGGATTCATTATGAGGATACTATGTTGCAATTGACATGTCTCAACACCCCGCATAGTTTGTTCAACTAGACTAACATAGGTTCATGATTGGATCATGGTTTTCCTATGCAGAGATAGGGACATGATCTAGTGTCGGGGTCAACACACATGTTGACTTAGGATAACTAGACACACCTAATTAACGTAGGTCAATTGAGTATGTCTATGTACCCTTAGTCACCATGGGTAGTCTTCCACACTAGGGCATGTTGATAACCTTGTCTAGGGTTAAACTTTGAATCAAGTGGGACTGATAGAAGTCAGTGAATACCACTCTAAATAATAGATCAAGTGTGGTGAAGGAATTATTCCATTTGACAAGTATGTCATCTAGGAATGTAAACATGATAACATGTTTAAAATATTTGGCCAAAGTATCGCAAGTTGTTGGTTACGTTGTCCTATGTCACCTAGTTTAAGAAGTGGGATTTCAGATGAGTATCGGTAACATATACTCAGATAGGCTCTTAAACAGAACACTTGGGTACCCCTAATAGGGTAAAGGAACCAAGTATACTTTGTATACACATTACTAAATAACATGAGAGATCGGTTTTGTATCAAGTCATGAAATGAGAGATTAGTGTTTCACCGAGTCATTACAACTGCATATGGTTTTCTGTTATGAGATAGTTTGGCATTGGAATGTGTGTTCTAAATTATGATTTAGAACAGAGAACATTATGTAAAAAAATCCTTGTTTCTAAAGTCTTAAAATGGGAATGTTACAAGTTCTGAATTTTAGAATTTGGATGTTACAACGAACTTGGAAAGGTTTGAAATCTTGAAAATAAGAATCCCAAAGTGCCGACACCCAAAACTCCAAAAGAAGTAAACTTTTTAAATTCTAAATTGTGAAAGTCTAAAATCGTAAACTTTCGAAATCTGAAATTACAATCTACCACAACCTCGAAATGAAGAATTCTGAAAATATGATGGCGTTAGACTTCTAAAATCCAAAGGCACCCTAACTACAAAATGTTCAAACTTTGATATCCTTGTCCTCCGAAATCGAATGGAAACTTCATAATCCAACCTTTGAAAACAATAAACCTGCGAAGTTTGGACCTCAAAACTAATCAAATCAAACAACGTGAAACCAAAAACTTTGGACAAACAAGAGCCTTCAAGCAACAAGTTCAAATAACAAGAGCTCTTGAAGTTCCAAAACGGTTTAAACCCTGGTGATTAAATTGGTGAAATTTGAATCTTTGAGTACACACGTGGTTCTTGAGCCAAATAAAAATCCTTTCCATTGTTAGAAATAATTTCTTATCTTTAGGTTTCAATGTGAATAATACAATCATGATGGAATCCATGTGCTGGGACCAAGAAGATTTTTTTGAAACAAAAAAGAAAAGAAGTTGAAGAACAAAGAAAAATAAAACAAACCCTTAGGGCACAATGATGAAATGAAAATTAAACAAAACTTACCCCAAAAATGAAGAAACATAAAAAATTACCTTGAAAAGATGTCTTAGGATGTATGCTAAAGATCTCAATAAAATTCGAGTGTCGAGTACATTTAACGGGTAAAAATGATGGGTAAAACACGGGTTTATATAGGTAAACTAAAATTAATTCCCTATCACTGACACATGTGAGGTTGTTGAACCATTAATGCATTAGATATAGGGTCCAAGATTTCCTTCTCAAATTATTTCAACATGCAAATGAATTCCCGAAGTCCAAAATCCAAAGTTTTAAAAAAATTGGAACTTCGGACTTTGGACTTTTCTCTCCATCTATCCAAGAAAACTCACTCAAAAATCTAAAACCTGAAATTCTAAAGTTCCAAAATTTTGGATCTTCAAGTTTTTTGATTTTGTAACTCTTCTTATCACAACTCAAAAGATCCATAAAATATTTGAAACCCAAAATTCCAAATTTTCAAAAATTCGAACTTCGTGTTTTTAGATTTTGGAGCTTCCCAATTTTTTTGTGAAAAAGGTAACGAAAACTTTGAATTCAAGAATCTTGAAGTCTGAAAAAATTGAGACTTCAGAATTTTGGATACCCTTTGAATTTTGTAAGAAAAAAACATAAGTAGAAACCTGAAACCTAAAATCTAATTTTCACATGATAAGGAAAAAAATTTAAATGGAAGGGAAAAGAATTTGCATAAAACATTTTAAGTTTAACAATAACCAAACAAAAACTACCAAATACCAATGCACAATACTTATATTCATATTTTTTTCGCTACTATGTCATTTATGTTAGGGGTAGGTGCATACCCCTCTACTCTAACTATCGATCGCTTACCATATCTACCACTACTAGAAATAATATTGTCCATCGATGTGTCACCAACCACTCACTATAGGCCTAGATGCACCCCATATTTTCAACCTATATAGGCTTTATAGCCACATCTTCCTCATTCGGAATAGAATGCACTAGATGTGATCCCGTCGGCCCAACCTCGCTCCCGGTCATCTCACCACCCTAGTAGATATCAACCATATATATGGCTCCAAGGACATATCCTAGGACATTCCAAACTATCTAAATACTCAATCACCCTAGAACGACTTTGTCACCCCTAAGAAAAAATCCTCTAACCGAATGGTGTGTCGTATGCACCACAACTCCACACCATCTTCTACCCATCCACCATGTCTATATACGGTCTCCATATAATGGCCTCGGGCCCATCCGATCTATCATCAACCTATGGGTATTCGTATACATCCTCTTATTATGGGTTCCTACCCACCTTGCCACAAATATCTTGGGTCAAGTCCAAATGGCCCATGGCCCACTGAGTGGCCTCAATATCTCTATATGCTCATATTCCCGTATGAAATAGAGTCATGGCTCCTATTCCACCTCCATGATCCTCTCGAGTAAATATATAAAAGTGGGCCTATACACACCACGCCCATGCATACCTATTCCCATGATCCTCTATATTGTGATAAATATCATGCATCTTATACAATATCCCAACTCCACCACCCTCCACTGCAATCGACAAAGCTAGAATCACTACAATAAACTTTCACAAGTGTGAAACACTAGATCTCACTATCACATCTAAACTGATATGAGTCTCTGCTTGTACTTGTGTGCCTATGAAATACCACCTCACTACCCCTCATTTTCCTTTGGGCATCCACTATGGTCATCACCTATACTCTCTCTCCTACAATAGGTAATTGTAAAATCATGTATACATCTTCCAGGGTCACTATCATCTCACCAAAGAGGCATCTATAATGTACATGTATCTACACACCATCTATCGCATATAGTAGTCAACATATGCATATTATAGGTACCTCCCCCAATCTAGTAATGTGTCATAGGCCAAAATGGTCTACTATATTCCACTCAAAGATCTAATAACCCCAAAGTCAAAGAAAGTACTAAAATGACGGCCTTCCTGAAACTCTCTCAAGTGTATATCCCTCTGCACAACAAAAAATTTAAAAACATCTTCCATTAGTACACTATACATATTACAAAAGTCACTTATCATAGCATCAAACTGATCAAAATATCAATAGTGTCCAATCCCTCTCTAGGATGCCAATGCCTAGAGCAAGTCACGGTGTCCAACATCGGGTTATTAGCACTGCACCTATGCGCTAGTGTCCCTAAGGATAGAAACACCTTGATCGCTTTCACCTATGTCAAAAATGTCAAAAATACAAACAAAAACAAAATTTCCTAAAATTCACAAAATAGACATATTTGACAAAATTTTCCAAAAATAATCACACTTACCAACTCCTCAGTCATCTACAAAGCCATGGATGTTACTAACCTCTCAAATATAGTCAAACTCATGGCTCTAATGTGTAACATCCTCACAATGTAGAGCTCTAAAATTCAATTGATCTCGATACAAATGAACTACTATTCACTTTTCACTATTACTATATATAGTAATTCCTATTTACCATATACTATAGTCATTATTTGCAACCACTTTTACAACTAATACACGTTGCACATTTTTACTCATATCTTGAGCCTCATAACTCTATTTTTCATGCATACATATCATATTTCCTCTATATATATATATATATATATATATATATATATATCAACACCTCATATTCACATATGTCACATATATTATTCATATCTATTCACACTGCAACTATATTATCCAATACTATTTTACATTTCCTATTACAACATCTTATATGTTTTTTTCGGCTCAAGTGATTATTTCTATGCCCTTCATCCTTTCACCGAAATGGGGGCATATAATTGGGATCATCCTATAATCACTATCGTGTTACAATATAGTCAATCGATACTCCTAACATATTACTATCACAACTTTCTCTGATCTCATTTGAACAAAGGTACAATCATTCTATATTATAATCAATACTTCCTACTATTTCAAATCTATTCCCTCAAATGACCTAATCTAGGGAAAAGAAAAAAAAATATCTCCGTCAATAATTTACTAAGTACATAATCTCAAATCAATCTTCTATCATTCAAATCAAATCAATCAATCACCAATAAGCACACTTACCATATCTCCCAAATGACCTAACTTGGGAGCTACATTACATTACTATCACTTCCAAATGACCTAACTTGGAAGCCATCTAACATTATTCAAATCATAACACTTGTTACTATAGGATTTGGGGAAATGGTATGTCATTTCCTTTCCTATATTGCTCCTACATGGGTTCTTC
This sequence comes from Taxus wallichiana var. yunnanensis, assembly GCA_018340775.1. Taxonomy (NCBI): domain Eukaryota; kingdom Viridiplantae; phylum Streptophyta; class Pinopsida; order Cupressales; family Taxaceae; genus Taxus; species Taxus wallichiana. Next base: position 53,764,179 of record CM031242.1, on the reverse strand, counting down.
AATCGAACAAACACTTTTTCAAATGGAATTAATTAGAACTAAATCGTAAACTAAATTTGGTCTATATCCATTTGCGGAAATTGGACATTTTGGGGATGTAGTCATGGATGGAGACTAAAACTAGACCTCTCTCCCCAACACTCTTCCTCTGGTGGTAGGACACCCAAATCCTCCCATGTACAAACAAAATCAGGTTGGAATTGATCACTCCTACCTCTTAAATCTCCTTTGACGATAATTCAAAATCTCTAAATCTTTAAATAATTTCAACTATATCTCCAAGTGATCCTTATAATGGTTTCTATCTCCACTTACGCTACATGGGTCAAATCATTGATCCATGGTTCACCACGCTACAAGATTCCACATTGTACACGCACTTTGTAACATGGGTTTTCCGGAATCTATATAGGTATGTTCCTTACTTCCTTCACACTACTTGAATTTCATTCAAACAACATAAATGGGGGAAAATTTAGACACAAGTTTATGCACATATTACTATTTTACTTTTTCATCAAGTATGTTGTTATATGCGTGGATCTTAAGTAAGAAAATTATTCACCTTTGGTAACACAATCATTTTTTCAATCCACTTGTTTAATTATTTATATTGTCTTTCTCTCTCACATTTTTCATTTTTGTACCCGGTTTTGGTCGGTCATAGGGATCTCTATTTGTTAGTCTTGTTGGTTAGGGAAAATTGACTAAGTGTCAATGAAGAATAAAGGCTTACACGTAAGGGGTTCCCATAGTGGTGAAATAGGTCAAGTGTATGGGGTTACGTGCATCTAGACATAAGATCAAGGACTCGGCCAATTTTCCCGAGATGAGGACTACAAATAGAAAATTAGAGCTGGAATGTTACTCAAGTAAAGATCTAGAAATAGAGAAAATTATGAAGACTTGGCCTCCAATCAAGGGCTATAATTGAAAAAATCACATGCAGGGAAGAATTAAAGGATCATGCATAGATCGAGCTAATAATAGGATTAAAGCATGTCATATATTTAGGATAATCTATTATTAACATGGATTGTAAAAAAATGTAGGCTATTTTATACGTAAACCTATTATTAAGCAAGTGCATGAAGTGGTAAAGGGAAATTCCCCACCCTTATATATATGTAGTGCATTCTTTGTTTTAGAGAGAAATTTTTTTGTAATAGAGGAAGTGCATGATAGAGAGTTCAATAGCCTAGGGTTTGGAGTCTATTTTAAGAGTGTGCATGGTCCAGCACATGGATGTATTGAGGTTATTATAATCAGATACTTTGGTATATAATGATTTGTAATGGATAACTATATTTGGGTTATTAAATTGACTATGTCTGAGTATGGAATTATGGGAATTTAGATCTTGTTAATTATTCTTTATGTTGATTGATTGTCCTTATTATGTGTGTTTCTAGATTTCCATGGTTATGTTAGTTATGTGTGCATTAATGGTTGTCTTGACTAGGATTAATATGAATAGGCATGCTAACATTCTAATAAGCATAACAAAAGAGGGACCGGTGGCTACGTGTGCTTCAAGTGAGCTTTCGAGACTTGTTTGGATGAGGTGTCATCACACCTAGCTCTATTTAGGGTAAATAAAGACTACATTTTGGTTTTGTTACTTGGTCCTCTTTTTTAATTTATCTACCAAGATGTTGCATGTAGATGGCATATTGAATGTCTTTGGAGAGTATTGAGAGTTGGATAGAAGATGGCCAAAATGCTTTTACATAGAGATATAGCACTGGGCCTGATTTTGATGCACGAAAGTGGGTAGAAAATAATCTGTATGACTTCTTGTATGAGACGTTCTTCAACTTTTTCCTAGTAGAGTTGTACAAGTGGTTGGTATCTTACACAAAAAATAGAGTTCTATGGCTAGGAAGAGAGTTTAGATGCGGGAAGATTATCAAACATTGATTTTGATTCAAATCAAGACGTGGACTAAGTTGTAGAATCATTGGTGGGAAGGTGTACTTGTAGATATACTTTTGGATACATAATTTCAACATATTATTGCCCAAAGAAAGTAGTGTTCTATTATTTTTCAGTGAGCTAAGAGGGGTCTTATTTTTGTGTGATACCCTTAGCTATCAAGATCTTGATGGTAGAACTGGGAATGGAGAACTTACCTATGGAAAGCTAAACCTTCACCTCGTATAGGGAAGGAGAAAGTTTGGAAATGATGGTAATGGCTCTAGTGACGAGAAAGAAAGGTGGAGATAAGAAAGACTACTCAAGTATAATGAGGCACGATAGAGGGAAGTTGATGAAGCACTGATATTGAGAATAATGATGACTAGTGGAAGTGATGAGAACCTTGTGGAAGATGAGGAGCCACAATATCATGTCCTCCAACATTGGGAAAGTATAGTAGAGAGACCCCATCAACTTCTTTTGAGAGTTTGTATGAGGAGAGAATGAGGATTATGGGCACGCATCGAACCAACCTAATACCTAGCCTTTACGTGAGGTGTTTCAGATCTAGAGGTAGTTATTGAAGAGAAGTGTAGTGAAGGTGATCAAGCAACATCTCCATATTGGGAAGGAGATATAGGTAGGAATATTCTAGTTTCAGCTCAAGAAGCATAATAGATTAGGGATGTGCACATGGTAGTGTAGTAGGCACCAATGTTTGGGAGTAATTTTGGAGGAATTTTTATAGGCACATCATCAGGATAGAGTGTTGGCACATAGACCATTGGGAGAAATCCTATAGGTTTTGCTACAACGTAGATAGTGGGTGACCATCTCAGAAAAAATTGGGACACAAGGGAGTTCATCTACTGAACCTTAGGTCACGGTGGAGGCTCTGAGAGGTTCAATCAACCACGTGAGTAGAGGAATCTAGTGGAGGATCAAGATCTAGATCTGGTCCTAACCTAGGGCAAGGTCTACCACCACATAAATCCCCTAACAACCACTACCAAATTCTCCTCAATAGATACCACCTCAACAACCACAACCGTAGACACCTCAAGTTTTCTTTTATAGATGTCTCTTCACTTTCCAGAGTATAGAGGTGTGGAATGTTTTGTTGAGCATGTACACAAGTGTGAATTACTATGGAGAGCTAAGGGAATTACAACCCTTGATAGAAAGGAAAGTTAATTTTCCACCACACTTCAAGGGTGGCACATAGTTGGTATAGAAAGTATGATCCACACTAGACTGTGGTGGACTATGATGCATTGTGTGCTACATTTTTTGGCTAAATTTCACATTCCAGAGTTTGAGTAATATAGTATTAGCGCATTAAAGGACATCAAGCAGGGTTTTCTAAAAGTGTGAGGGAGTATGATGCATGGTTTAAAACTCTTTTTTTATCTAAGCTATCTTATGATATTCATCAGATTAACATGCATAGTGGTTCATTGGAGGCTTACTAACTCCATTTCAAAGGGTCTTGTCACATAAGACATACATAGATTTGTACAAATCTTTGGAAGTAGCTCTATGTGCGCAAGTAGTTGGAGTGTAGACACTAGAGTGAGTCTTTTTCTTAAGGTACAAATATAACAATTATGGATAAGAAATTATAGAAGCTTTTCAATTCAATGCACATGAGACACAAAATGGGTTATGGTGCACTGATTATGATGTGGAGGGCATACTAAGGATAATTTTCCACGTAGGAACATGCGCACACTATTATAGTCTTGTGATATTTTCCACAAGAATCATGATGTCTGAATTTCCCCCTTTTGTAGTGTGTAAAATGAAGAATGTCTCTATGTACTATAAAATTTGCAACGTGCACACCCATGATACAAAATATTTTTGTTTGATAGACCAAATTCATGAGGCATGCAAGACTAGATTGTGAGAAGACCATGGTGGCCAAAGTAGCTCTCTTTAGACACAGAAGTACAACTACCGAAGGGCGTAATAATGGAGATGGTGGATTTCAGGTGGATATAGGAGTAGAGGTTATGGTGGTAGAGGAATATTCACGTGTGAGACTTGTTATACTTGTGGGTCCACATATCATTACCAGTGTGAGTGTCCCAAGAATAAAGTATGTGCATATTGTGGAAGAAACACAAAGTTGAAGATTATCCCAATCTTTATGAGCATATGTGTAAGAAAAAAAATAAGGAAAAAGGTGGGGATGATCAAGGTATGATTCGTGAAAGAATGAACAATGGACACCTAAGAATATCTTGATCTAGAATTATAGCCTATGTTAGTTACTAAGCATGCAGAAGATGCATGTGCACGTGAGCCCTTAAAGAAAACCCACTCATCAGAGAGAGGAAATTATGCATGCCAAGTATCCATATGCTTCTCATCAAAAGGAGGTCTATCAAGATACCATGGGAGTAATCAAATATTTGTAATGTGAGATTTAGTTCTTGAAGGAGAAGGTGTATGAGAGGGAATGTGAAGAAGAACATTGAGCTCCCACAAAAGGATGTAGATGATTTGAAGGAGGTATGTAGGATGTTGAGGTAAGAGAACATCATCCCACTACTAGGGAATGGTTGCATGAGAAGGTACTATGAGTAGGAGTTATGAGTGATAATCAGATCCTTCATGTAAATTTACCACCACATAACCATGAGTATGACAAGGAAATCACACTAGATGTGGTGATTGATGGTTGGTTGGTGAGTAATATTTTGATTGACACATGTGCAAAGTGAATGTTTTGACTTTGGATGCATGGAACTAGATGGGAAGACCACCATTGCAGCCATCTTCTAATGTGTTATATATGGAAAATAAAACAAGGGCCATGCCTATTAGGGTATTGAAGGATGCTTCAATTACTATTCAAGGAGCCAATTTATAGGAGATTTAAAGTATTAGAGCTAACTGAAGGAAGAAAACTTTCCATTATTGCTTGGATAACCTTGGTGTTATGTCAACAATGTTAATTTGCACTTCAAAAAATATATATCAGTTTTGAGAACAAGGATGAGCATATTATCATACCTCTAGATGATGTGAAGTCTACACCTTATATTGAAGCCAAAGTGAGTGAAGAAGAGCTGAATAGGATTTATGCATGCATAGTGCGTGACCCGAGAACATGGAGTCATCTAAGGAAGGTGTACTTTAGTGGGAAGACATATAGTTTATTAGTGACACCACTAGTGTTTCTTGTGACAATTAGGCCCATGGTGTGTATGAAATGGTTAGGTGTGAGAGGTTAAGGAAGAGTACACTTGGATGATCAGGTCATACATGATTAGGCACTTGGGAAAAACTTAGTTACCTAGGTATACTAGAGAGGAGAATCCTAAATATTTCTTGTGCACCATGGAGGAACAATGGAAGAATGAGGGATATATAAGGAATATGTTAGTGTATACCTTGTGTGGAACACCACATGCTATGGTGGGTGACACATAGAGATAATATTTGGGTTGGCATGAAGGTGAGGGTAGCCTTTTTAACAAGGTTTACTCATAGTAATGTTCCTTCCCTTATACATGAGTATGATGGGAAGACTCCTACTTTGGTACACATCCATAACTATGAGAGATAATGGGTGCAAGGCCAAGAGGCTTTACCACCATCTCTTTGGGTACATAAGTTCTACTCCACTCTGGATGCATGCATGCATGTGCATGGTATGTGCATGTTGAGCTCAAGTAAGAGACTGCAAGTTTGTGAGATATGAGTGAAGGTATGGCTCACAATTTTGATTATTTTTCAAATAAACCACCAAGTACATGAGGCTTTGTAGATCATAAAGCACCTCACATTGGGGATAGCCTAAAATTAAAGGATCTCATGCTTTAGTTACTTGGAGAACCTGATCCCGAGGCACATGAAGATATATTAGAAACAGAGGAGACAATTTTGGGGTGTTCCTGGAAAGAGAAAAAAAGGAAATGGTATACCTCATTAATGATGAAGAGTAGAAAACCTAGATATTATCCATATAGAATGTGCACGTGAGGTAATGGACTCTACATATGAAAAGGAATGCACATACCATGCTCCCATGAAGACCAAGAAGGTTAATATTGGGACTGAAGATGTGCCTAAGGAGGTCATCATTGATATTATTGGTTAAAACAAGAGGTAGCAAAGATCATTTAGCTTTTGCATGAATTTTTTGATTTGTTTCCAAGAGGTTACCATGAGTTAAAAGGTGTGCATCCTCATTGGGAGAGATGAAGATTAAGTTGAAAGAAGGCACACATCTAGTTTGGAAGAGGCCTTATAAGATGAATCTAAACTTATGTGAAAGGTCAAAGAAGAGATTGATAAAATTCTTAAGTTTGGGATCATTGAACCAATTGAGGAATCTAAATGGGTTAGTCCCATGGTGATTAGCACATCAAGAAGGATGGTCAGATTAGGATCTATGTTGATTATAGGGAACTTAATGCCTCATGTGTCATAGATCCTTTTCCCATTCCATTCACAAAAGAAATCCTTGAAAGAGTTCACTGGGCATGAAATTTATTCATTTACTGATGGATTTTAGGGTATCACTAGGTGCACATTGCACGTGAGGATCAAGAGAATACCACCTTTGCCACTAAATGGGGAAGTTTTACATATATTGTCATGCCTTTTGATTAAAGAATGCACACTTTTTTATGTTCTCATGCATAGTTTTGCAGGCATTTTCATGACTTCATTCATAAGTTTTTTCAGTTTATCTAGATGATTGGACCATTTATGGGCTTGTGAAATAGGACTTGTGATAATCTAAGGCTCATGTTTGAGAGATGTAGGTAGTTAAGCATCTCTCTCAATATTAAGAAGTGTATATTTGTTACACCCTTTGGACTTTACTTGGGCACATTATTTGTAAGGATGGATTGTTGGTAGATCCACTAAGATTGCAGTGATGATTTTGGGATTATAAGAACCTACCAACCAAGTGAAGTGTGTGGTTTCTTAGGGCATACAAGCTATTACATAAATTTTATCAAAGGATATGTAAATATTTTCATGCCCCTAGAGGAATTTCTCAAAGCTAAAGGAAATTTTTATTGGGGTGACACAATAAACAAGCATTTGAAACATTGAAGGAGAATCTTACCACTACACCAAAATTTTGTTTCCTTCATGGAATAAACCTTTCATGTACATGTTGATGCCTCTAACATGGCTATTAGTTCAATTTTTGCACAACCACAAGAGGTTACTGTGGATCATCCCATATGCTTTGCAAGTAGTAAGTTACACTTGCAGAGCAAAACTACACAACTACAAAGCATGAGGCATTATCCATGATCTACGCACTTCATAAATTTTGATAGTACTTATTGGCCACACCATTTATTTTCTATACAGATCATATGGCATTAAAGTACTTGGTCAACAAACCTATTTTGTAAGGGCACGTCTATCATGGATACTCATTTTCCAAGAATTTGATTTTACATTGTATAGTAAAGCTAGGAAAGAAATTTAAGACCTAATCACTTATCAAGGATAATTTCTAGAGAGGCATATAGAGTATTGAGGACACTATGTCTGATGTAAATTTGTTTAGGTTGAACCATGCACCAGTATGTTTGGAGGACATTACAATATTTTTTGTGTGCATTGGGCTTATGCCAGAGGGAATGAAGACATTAGAAAATAAGAAGCTTGTTATTCGTGTAGCACCATATCATCTTATTGGAGGAGATCTATATAAATGGGTAGAGATGAGGTCTTGCGTAGATGTGTCCTAGAACATGAGTGTGAAGCCATCATGGAGGAGGCTCATGGAGGGATAGTATGAGGGCCATTATGGAGATGATGTGACTACATGTGTAAAATCCTTTTAGCCCATCTATGGTGGGAGACATTGTAAAAGATACCAAGGCCTTTTTTAGGCATGTGATCACTATTAGAGAATTAGAAAGCCTAGTAATAGAGATGAAATGTCATTGTGACCCATAAAAACTATGTGAACCTTTTAAAAATGGGAAATTGATTTTGTAGGGCCTATTGCACCAATGTAGGACAGGGACACGTTAGATCATCACATGTATTGACTACTTGACAAGGTGGGTAGAGGCTACACCTATAAAATATTACACAGTAGCAACTGTAGTAAGGTTTCTTTGGGAAAATATTATCAACATGTATGGATGCCCTTTGAGCTTGAAAAGTGATAGAGGAACTCATTTCTTGAATGAGACTATTAGAATTATATTAGAATAATTTATGGTGGCACACCATAATACTAATCCTTATCACCCTCAAGCTAATGGACACGCTAAATCTTTCAACAAGATCTTAGGACAAACATTAATAAATATATGTGATGTTGGAAGAAAGGATTGGGATGACAAGGTATCATCCATTCTTTAGGCATATAGAACAACCTATAAATGATTGAACAAGGCCACACCCTTCCATTTGGTGTTTGGCACAGAGGCTATACTACATGTGGAATTTATGTTACCATCATTGCGTATTGTGTGTGCATAGGTGGATTGGATGATGAACAAGTTGTGAATGATTACATTTACAATTTGATGCAATTAGATGAGAGGCATGCTATTATGCATTGGATCCGAAGATAGAAAAAAGGAAATACAAAATTATTTTCATGATAGGAACATTAAGAACAACTCTTATAGAGTTAGAAATATGGTACTTCTATATGACTCCAAGTTTGTGCGCCACCCAGGAAGTTGAAAGTCCATTGGTTAGGACCCTTTATAGTGACCAAGATACTTGACTTAGGTGCATGTCAATTACAAGCGTGCTGGATGGCACCATGTTTCCTGGTTACTTTAATGGGAGTAGGTTGAATCCCTACTATAAATAAGCTTCCTTTATGTTTGTAATAAGGTAGTATTGCCACTTAGATTAGATTTCCCTTTCATGTTTTTATTTTTATTTTTTTGTAATAAGTGTGTTTGTGTACAATAGCTGATTACTACTTATTGATTTGATGCGTAGAGGATTGTTCATACTTTTAGTGTGGGATGGAAGTAGGTGTGACTATGTGAATAGGAAATCTTGGATGTTGGTACTTTCCTTAGTATTGGTTTTGAGGTGTGTGTGATAAATTTTAAATTAGGGCACTCTGGGATACGAGTTGGGTGCATGTAATAGAAAAAGTGAGGTGTTATAGGTGTTGTAGGTGTTTAGGATGATGGTACTAAAATAAATTGACCGATTGGAAAGCACATGAGAAAAAGGATCACGCAGTGTAACATGAGGAAGGAAGTAGTAGAACAAACTACTTGGTATGTGGTGCGGAGGGAGATGAGTTGCAGCACACGGAAGTACACGCAAGGATGTCTACATCCTAGGGAAGTAGTTTTGCACACCGAAGATTATGACTCGTGTGACTGAAAGAAAGAAAGAAAAAGTGTGGAAAATTAAAAGTGTTTTAAGTTACATTACGGTGGTAGGTGAGGAGCAATAAATGTAATAAAAATTGGGAAATCTATAAAAGGAGCGTGGGTGAATTCATTTTTACCTTGCATATTGAAGAGATTTTATCCATCTAAGATTGATTAAGAGTGATTAAGTGCGAAGATCTTGTGAGAACTAGATTAGAGATAAAATAGAGAAAGTTTGTACATGACCTAAATTAGAGCTCCTTTAGAGAAAGTGCGAGCATGGAAGGAAGGCATGGAGATAAGTAATATAAGGTTTGAAATTTTGTTCCTAGAGTTAGGATTTGATCATAGAACTTCTAGTTCATAGAGCTAGGGCACAAAGAATTTAGGAATGAACCAAAACATGAGGAAGAGTGGGGATTTGAGAGGATAAATTAAGAATTAAACCCTCGCAGAGAAATAAATAAAATTAAGTAAGTGGTTTTAATCACCTAGGGCACACATTACTTGAGAAAAAGTTTGCGGTTTGAATTAAAACAATGGCACCTATAAAAGCAACCACAGTATCACCAAAGGGAAAGGGAAAATGCAAGAACAAGAATCCTAAAGTGGAGGATGCACCGGAGGAGTGGTTTTCAAAGATACAATACCTAGGTTAGGTTGTTATTGAATGTTTGTGGGATTTGCACTTAAATAAGTGTAAAATAAGTGATTGTAACCATCACTTAGAGCAACATGAATCTAATATAAGCAGGGATATAATGAATAAAATGGACTAGAGAATTAAGGATGGAAAGTTTGTCTATGATGATATATTGTTGAAGGACTTGGAGAGTGTGGGAGTTCTCTAGTTGTATGAATTTCCCTTCTTTGGAAAACCAGAGTGCTATATTAGTGGTTAATGTCATAGATCCATGAGGACTATTTTTACTTTATAGGAAGAAGGATGTGAATCACCATGCAATAGGTTGGGAGAGTTATAAGTTTGTGCGGTTGAGGTATTGAGATAGAGCCCGACTTGGAGGATGACATAGTGGTAGAGGCCACTACCATTTCTTTCAAGTATCGAAGGGGAGGTCACGTGATGGAAATTATAAATATCGGTGACCCAAGCACACAAGTTACCACACACCTTGTCAATTGAAAGTTGGGTGCATCGAAAAGGTGGAATCGGGTAAATAAAAATCTGCTTCACATAGCATAGAAAATGGTGTAGAAGGTTGCATACAACATTGTGTAATTCATTACTAAAGGAATTATTGAAGAAGCATGCATATAATTTGTGAAAGGATAAAATATTACTTAGGACATCATCCTTCTCTTGATTGTCTTATGTGAAATACGAGTGTCGAATGGGACAACTGGCAAGATGTGGAAATACCCAATGGAAAACAAGTCCCCAACAAATAGGTTCATGGATTATACATGTGATGGAGGCATTAATAATGAATACAATCTTTGAGTGGATAGATGGTATAGGTATATGCACAAATAATTTGAGTATGAATGATGTGTACCAAGGATTTTCCTTCGGTATTAGAAGATAAGGCAGAATTTGTAGTGTACCAACATTACGATTAGGGATATTTTACTGGAGATAAGATCCTTGTGCAAGGTACCCTTTCCGTTCACTACCAAATACTTATAAACATCATTAAATATGATTTTTGATGTGTAGATGTTGAAATTTGATGCAAATAGGGTAGATGTTTATTTCCATACATTATGCACCACATTTGTATATCCTAACAAGTTGACATATGTAACATTCCCATTTTAAGACTTTAGAAACAAGGGAAAAAAAAATTAAGTAACGTTCTCTATTCTAAATACATAATTTAGAACACACATTCCATAACATCCATTCTTATAATAGATAACCATATGTAGTTGTAATGACTCGGTGTGCCACCAATCTATTCATTTCATGACTTGGTGAACTACCGATCTATTCATGTTTAACATTAAGTATTGAATACTTTTTGTATACTATGTATACTTGGTTCTCTTACCTTGTTTAGGGTATTGAGTGATCTATCTAGGAACCTATCTGAATATTTGCTACCAATATTCATCTGCATCTCGAACCTTAGACTAGGTGACATAGGACAACACAATCAGCAACTTGTGATACTTTGGCCAAAGTTTTCTAACATACTATTTGTATTACTCATTCCTTGATGGCATACTCGTCAATCCAGAATATGTCCTTCACCTCACTCAATTGTTATCTAGAATGTCCTTTACTAACTTCCGTCAGTCCACTTGCCCAAGGTTTAACCCTAGTTCAGGTTAACAACATAGGTTATGATAGGGAGAGACTCACAAAGACTTAGGATATATTGGCATACTGGGTCAACCTAGGTTAACCCCGTGTGCCAAGGTACCTAGAGTCCTAGAGGGTTACTTCATATCATAACTATGCTACTACCCAGTCCTAGAGAAAAACTAAGTTCAAGTCCATAAGCGTGTAGATCTAGATGATCAATGCAGAAGGGTGTTGCCACATGTCAACTACAATGTTGTATCCTCGAGAAGATCCTAATATTCTCGAAGGTACAACCCTATAGTTGGTGTGTGCCAGCATCCTACAGAATAGCCTCATCAGATGTACATACCCCTAGGAGATTATTAATATTTAATTAATTTGGATAATTAATAGTAGATTTCAGCAACCTCATAAGTTCTGTTTAATGTGACTTAACCATTCAAGGAAGTGTAACAACCACCTAGATCGTAACTTAATAGACTTTATTAAATGAGGTCTAATGAGTATAAATCGTATCTTCCTTGTTTTCTTGTTTACTTTTACATGAGTGAGGAAGAGTCTTCCTCTTCATGGTTAAGTTCTAGGGTTTAACACACCCTTTTGTTCTTTACATAATCTATAGTTTTCATTGTGTGTTCATTACACATCACCTTACTATATTAAATTGTTTATATAAGAACATTGAATTCTGCAACTTATCTAGCTACATCTTAATTAGGGAGATTACTCTAACTCCCTTTTATCCTACTTATTCAAGAATCCTCATTTAATCATATAAATAATATGAAGAATATCAACAAGATAAGATTCCATTTCTTTTACAAAGGTACAAGATAATTTACACAACTCATGCAAGTAAGTTCTCATCCTTCAATTTCATTTTCAAACTTATACCTTTACAAACTTATGCATTTACAAATTATACATTTTAGGCTTACTGCATAACAATAATCTTCATTCAAAAGGAATATTACTTTTCTTTTTCAATACAACTCAAGAACGAATCAGAATTCTTCACTATAATCAAACTTAGATCAGCCAATGCATCATATAAGATTTTTCCATCTTTTATCACTTACGAAGTCCATCTACAAAAATTGCTAGCACGGGTCAGTTCAATGAACTGAGCATGATAAGCACTAAGCCTTAAAATGAAGTGCATTCCACTAATTGTTCCAATAAAAACAACCCTGCTTTAATGAACAATTAGTATTTCATACTCTAAACATAAGTAATAACAACCAAAAAGAAGAGCATTAATGAACTAGAGTTCACTTCTAAAGAAGAACAGAATATAATCTATAATATCTGTCTTACAAATTAAAGTATGATTGGTCCTATCAATCATCTTAATCAACAAAACATAACATCTTATTGTTCCCATTCTACCAAATCAGAATACAACACTTATCTTAACTATAAGATACAAGAAGTGTTTTCAGAATGTTCTTACTAGGATGTTTCATCTACTTTCTAGTAAGAAGAAGAGAAACCATTTTCATTATGTCATAGTACATAATATCACAAGGCATAAATAGGTTCATATGATAACCTAAGTTGTTTCATCTTAATATTAACTATTTCAAATCAAACATTTAAGATATTCATCAGAATAGGAATAAATAAAGATCCCAGATGGAAGGATGAAACATCAACCAACCAACATGATACATTCTCTTTTTTTAACAAACCAGTCATCACTCTCCTTCTATTTCATTTCCATTAATGATAAGTAAGAGAAGGTTAACCAATTAATGATTAAATTTTCCTATAGAATAATCAACAAAAGATTCCAAACAAATGAACTTATTCCCAACTGTATTAGAAAAGAAGCTTAACAGAAATGATCCTAACCCATAGTCATTTCCTTCAACTTAATTAACAAAGTCCCTTCTTCAAAATATATACAGTTCGAGTTCATATAAGAATTCCAAAGGAAGAACAAGAACACCTTAAAGTAAGAAGGTATCTAATGAAACTTTTCCTTTAAAAACTTCCTATTGTAAGCAAGGGATCTATTCAAATAGGAACATTAGAGTAGTGAAGGTCATACACAGTCCATATACACAAAAGAACCATAACTAATTCTTTTATGGGTTCTTCATTTCTTTAAGGGGACCTAACAGAAGAGAAATCCGAGTAGATGCTAATGCCCAAAATTACCCAAGAGTTAAATCAAAACAATATTATTTACCATACTTTTCAACGTATTGCTTCAAGAGTAAAAATAAAGAACGAATTCCCAATAAGAATCGTAAACTACAAAGATGGTTCCAGTCAAAATCTAACAGAGTTTACCAACCAACTCATAAAACCATATTTCCAGTTTTCTCCATGCACATGCATCTATTTCCTTTTAAGAATTCAGAGTTTTAAAATAGTTCCCTACAGTAATAAACTCAATATATACGATAGGATCTAACAGCATAATTACAAGATACTTCGCCCAAGATTTGAAATCCCAATCTGAGTGCCATGAGGAGCATAAGTTCTTACCAAGATCAAAATCATTCACGATTTTAAACAATTTTGGGCAACTTATGTTCCCTTTTGATTTGTATCTTTTAACAAAGAAAACCAGAAAGAATCCCAACTAGACCGACACCTTGCTCAAGTTTCCAATTCCAATAAGAAACAATTCCCTTGACTCATTTTGCATCACAATACTCCTTATTGAGTTAATATAACTTCGCATCCTAATGCTAGATAAAGTGCAATGAACAAACTTTTAAACAGTTCAAATTAAAAATCAAGCATCATTTTCGAATAACTGTCATATCAAACCTTGCTTAACAATTGAAGCGGTTTGGAAGATCACTTAAAGAGTTCAGACTAACACCATATAAGTGTTAAGGCCATATTCATAATGAACTCTCAATACAATACACAAGGTCACAGTAAAACACAAACACCAACCAAATGTGGACTAGTAACAGTCCATAATATCATGATAATACCACACAATTATCACACTGTGTTAGGGTTTCAAACAACAAAAATGTTTGTAGGTTAAAAACAAGAACCAAACCAACTACTACTCTATTCATAGCTCCATATATTTATGAAATGAAACACAAGCATAATAGCACCAAGAACGATAACAGTTCTCGAATACCCACAAGTTTCCAAGAACTTGAGCTTACATACAAGTTTTCATAACAAACATGAGCTTTTTACCAAAGACAGATCACAAAACATTAGTTTCAATAGATACAGGATGGAACACAAGATTCTCTAAATAACTTTAGTGAGAATACATTCGTTTGAAAATCAACAAAACCTAACCATTAATTACCAAATCCAGTTAAGCCAAACAGAGTTACAGAATCATTTTTGCATGCATTTTTCATGTGCTTAAACAATCACATACTATATCTTAAACCAGACCACTTTTGCAAAGGATTCAAACCAAGAATTCAAGATTTAATAAACTCAGTAACCAAACAACCAGATACATCATGCAATGCATAAAACTCACAAAGCAGAGTTGTTTTAATGAAAACACTTAGAGGAAAGCAAGAGATTTTAATAGTTAGAGCCTATCATGCCTGATAGTGTCTCTGTCAAATTGAAGAAGACCTCCAGCCGAGCTCACTCCTTCTCCTCTTTTCCATGAAAGATCAAACAACTAGATACCTCTTCCACAATTCCTCTTATAAATTCCATGAAATGAAAATAGATTTGAAACCTCAAAAATAGCCATGAAGTGCAGTTCAATCTATTGGTTTGAAAAACTAGAGCGCATGCAGAGTGAAAATCAGAAAACATGCAAAGTGAAACAACCCAAGAAAAATCCACTGGCATGCCTACCAAGACGGTTTGGGCTCATAAACCAAAAGTAATTAATTCTATTAATTCCAAATCTCCCACCTAATCTTCCTTACCACTACCTGACCAAGTCTGGCGTGAATGCCAAGTCTAAATTAACATGTATTTCCATTTTAGTGATACTGCCACCTAAGCCTCCGCCAAGCCAACTAGCCCCTACCAAAGCTGGTAGTACCGCGTAACATAAAACCTTATCAACATCATAAATGCCTTAGGAACTATCACCAATATGCATGTGACTACATAAGTCCCCATTCATGCCCAATAGTTTAGGACAGATTACTTGTTTAGGTTAGATCTTAGGTAGATTAAAGTTTATACCTTAGGATATAACACTAACAAATAACCCCACCATAGGCCTTAGCAATTAGGTTTATATAATTCCACATAGGTAAATAATTCAAAATGCCATAGTTTAAAGCACTAGGTTAGATCACCATATAGCCTTATAGTAATAGGTTCAATGTTTAGTTTTAATACCTAGTATTTTTTCCAATTCCCTTAGCACCAAGTTTAGGTTAGAATCATAATTATATCAAGTTACATAGCTTAGGATTTTTACGTAGGTTAGTCCTTTTTTTATAGGATTATGTTTCTCTCCTATGCCATGAATAGGATGAAATCCCAAATGACCTACCATGGTCGATCTCCAGAGACCCAAATGAAACATACCACTGAATGGAAATATTTTCACATAAAAGAGAATTAAAGAACTTGCATCTACTAAGTTTAGTCCATGTGTTTCTCAATTCATGGAATGCCAATTCATCGATCATTCACTCGAACTGATTTAAAACATTCCTTAGATATCTAAAATTTATCCAAGGATGATTCGATTAAATAGATAAGTTTACAAATCTTAAAACCAAATTACAATCTCACCTACAAGAAGTGAAAAATGAATTCAAGAAAATTATTCCAGTTTAGTCAGAAGATCTTAAGAGTAGGAAAGACTTATCCACATCAAGCATGATTTCCCAAAGTCAAAAGAACATATCCTAAAAAAGGAAAATCACATGCCAACACTTGAGATGCAAAGGAAAATAACAAGCTGTCATCAGGGTGTTACAACATATATAGAGATAATGGAGTCTAATACTAGAGATATCACTTATGAGACTCGGTAGTAGGCAAGGAAGTGGTGAAGGTCTTCATCTATTTGAGGCCTAAATTAAAGAATGGGAGATATATTGAAGGTGCAAACCTTCCTCTTCTAAGAACAAAAATGAAAGTTAATTAAAATATTGAGGAGCGGAAAAGGAGAAGACAGGACAAGATAGTGGCATGGGGACTTCAGAGCTAACAAGGAATTCAACAAGGTTCACTCTAACTAATCCGAACATAGAGAAGAAGACCCTTCTAAGAAGACAAAAATGAAGGTTGGTAACATATGAAGACATTGATGTGTGCAATAAAGAAACCACCCCGCCATCCATAATTTGGATGAGGATGAAGAAGATCCCAAGGATGAGAATGTGCAACATGATATGAAGGCACATGATGCATGTAAGGAAGGCTCATATGAAGGAGAGGAAAAAATAGTGATGGTGAGCCATCGGAGAAGGTGTGAGAGCCACAGTAGAGATGGGAGTAGTGCGTGCCTAAAAACAAAATAACATGTACCAATAGGAAATCACACTAGTGGAAGGAGGAAAAGGGAGGAGATTTTATGAACACCATAGGTAAACTATATTAATGATAAATCAAAGTTGTTGCACACAAGATTTCAAAGTACAATGCAAAACCAAGACCTCTATGGCTAGGAGGTGATCAATCCAGAAGGAGCGACCATGCACACAAGGAAAATGCTCTTGTTGAATATGTAGACTCACATGGAGGAGCCTAAATTTGATATCAATAAAAATCATGTGTGAGGTGTAAGATGAAGAAATTTCTAGGTATAGTCCTCATCACTCTCAAGCCCATGGATTTAACTGATGAACAGGCTAGCAATCCTATGAATAAGATGGTAGCAAAAGTAGCACGTAGAAACTTGGATAAGGTGGCCAGTATTAGGGTCTTTCTCAAAGATAAGAAGGACAAGGAGTAAGAAGTCCAGTGGCTTATAGAGTGTTAGTGTGATTCACTAATCCACATCGTGGTGAGTCATCTCACTTAGGTGAGATCATAGGTCTACGTGTCATGTAGGGTTCATCATGGGATTATCTTATGCATTAGTGCATTAGTGCATCATATGTGTCATTGGGAGTTATTTTCTATTTCAATAACATAAATCCCCCTCTCACTTTAGAGGTCATCATTACAGCATTGGGGTTACTCAAACCAACTATATGTACACTATTACGGATCGATGAGATAGTGTGAGAGTTTGTGGATTATAATGAGGTTTTTCCCATTTGTATAATCTTTGTATGCACATTTTTAGTTAATGCTCGCTCCTCTTGAGATATCATCACCTTGTCATTCACACATCCATGGATTTTCGCATTGTCCTCATGATCCTCGAACTTTGGGTTTTTTTACCCTTTTTAGGATTTTCTTTGTTGGGACCCATCTTTGACATCTTTCCTAGGTTAGAGATTTTGTTTTTCTCTTATGTAGATTTTTTCCCATTAGGTTTACCTTCACGGCATGGGATCTCCTTTCTTTGCATAGGTACCTCATCATGCATTGTGTCGAGACCCATTTCTCTCTTCTGACTTACCACCTCATCCTAAGTTATGATGAAGTGGGAGTATTGGTGTGAGTCATTATTCCACATCAGCGAGTGAGTCATCTCACTTAGGTGAGATCATAGGTTTGTGTTGCATGTAGGGTTCATCATGGGATTCTCTTATACATCATTACATCATTGCGTCATATGCATCATTGGGAGTTACTTTTCTATTATAGGAATGTAACTCCCCCTCCCCACTTGAGAGGTCATCATTACAGACATTGGGGTTACTCAACACCCACTATATGTATACATTCCAAATCTATGAGATAGTGTGAGAGTTTTTGGATTATAACAAGGTTATTCCCATTTTTTTAATCTTTGCATGCACATTTTTTTGGTTGATGCTCGCTCCTCTTGAGATCTTGTCACATTTTCATTCACACATCTATGGATGTTCACATCATCCTCGTGATACTTGCACTTCTATTTTTCACACACCCTCTTTCACAAATGAGTTGGGAAAGGTGGAGAAGCACACCAATTATACTTTCAACAAGGTCATTCATATCACAAATACAATTACAACAAGATGCTGACCTAGAGTAAAATGCTAAGGATGAATACACTATAGATTTACACTACTTAAAGGATCTATTACTTATGTTGTTACATGAAAAAAATATTTACAAAGGTCATCGAGAGGAAGAGGTGGCCAAAGAGCATGAGAAGATAAAGAGGATGTCATGTTGAAGATAGTGTAGTATGAGGTGTTGGGCACTACAATCAAAGATGTTATGAAAAAAGTAGGGTATGCCTTTTATAATTATCAAGACCTTGATATTTTCATCAAGGCATACACAACTCAGAAGAGAACAAGGTTAAATATGAAAAAGCAACTAAGAAGGATGACAATGTTGGTCGTGTGGAGATAATGGTCAAATTACGCAAAAGAGGGATACCCCAAGATCGTGAGAGAGACCTTTGAGAAAAGGATAAAGGAGCTTCATTCTTTAGTTATGTGAAATATGGATGCCTTAGAATGGATGGAATCATAACTTATTGGGATTATCATGGATTTGAAGGAGAAGGGTGAAGATATAACCCCTAAGCAAGTGTCAAATATTGTTGGGTTATTGTCGAGATACGGCTGCGAAAGATCTTGCAAAATGGGAGAAGTTGGAGAGAACCATAAGTACAAATTTCCCATAATCGCTCCAGCCATCCCATGGAAAAAACCAAGTGTGCACCTAAGGAAATGTGACATTCATTTAGTATATGCCCATTATTCTTTCATTTTACACATTTTTTATTCTTCTATTCTAGATAAGCACTCTTTTATTCAATATTGGTAAGGAAAAGCAATATCCCTAGTGTGGGGTAATGTTGGTCGGGGAAAATTGACTTAAGTATCAATGAAGAACATATTCTTACATGCAAGGGGCATGCACAATAGTAAAATAGGTCGATGCACACGGGTTACACTCATCTAGATGTAAGATCAAGGACTTAGCTAATTTTCCAGAGACAAGGCTAAAAATAAAAAAGTAGAGTTGGAGTGTCGCTCAAGTAAAGATCTAGAAATAGAGAAAAGCATGAAGACTTGGCCTCCAAGCAAGGGCTATAATTGGAAAAATCACATGCATGGCATAATTAAAGGATCATGCATAAATCAAACTAATAATAAGATTTAAACATGTCATATATTTAGGATAATCTATTATTAGCAAGGATTGTAAAAATCATGCAAGATATTTTGTATGCAAACCTATTATTGTGCGAGTGCATGAAGCGGTGAAGGGCAAGTCCCCACCCTTATATATAGGTAGTGTGTCCTAATTATAAAGATATATTTTTGTAACATAGGAATTGTGATAGAGAGTTCAACAGCCTAGGGTTTGGAGTCTATTTTGAGAGCGTGCATGGTCCATTGCATGGATGTCTTGAGGTTATTGTAATCAGCTACTTTAGTAAATAATTATTTCTAATGGATAATTTTATTTGGATTATGTTGGTGCTCATTTCAAATCTCACCCTGCTATGTTAAATTTTTTCCTTCGTAGCCTACTGTTTTCCTTTGTTAAACATTTTTTTCCATTTACTTGTTATCATGGGTCATTTTCTGTCATATATCCTTTGGAAAATCCCCACCGAGTGTAATGTGCAAGCCTAGTCCAAAATTTGAAGTTTCTTCATTTGTAAAATGCCCTCGGGCCGTGTCTCTATTTTCAAATTTTATCATGCCACCCATCTATATGTGGTAGATTCTAATTGGATGTGGTAGGATGGAGCTAACTTGTGAACTTGTCACTTTTTGTTATGATTGTAAAATGTAAAATTGGCCCTGTGACCCACTCGAATATTCCTCAAATATTCAGAATTATCAAGCAGCATATACAAGTTCTTGGTTCACCATGAGGATGTACACATGTCATAAATCAAGTGGATATGGGAAGTGGGCTGGTTGTGTTCTTTATGCAATTTGGTATAAAATGCAAAAAGATAAGAAGAATGCTTAAGGCCCGCGAGAAGACAAGTGGCCATTTTATCAATAGAGTGGGAGGGTGGGCTGTTGGGAGAACTTTGGCACTTTGGGTTTTTAACTTAAAAAGTGAAATTTACAGAAACTACCCATTGTTCCACTATTTCCCATGAAGCACCATGTGTCGTGCCCGTGTTAAAATTCAAATAGTGGATGGGCGGGTCAAAAGGCCTAAAAGTGTATAAGTTCTAAAAACATTACAAGATGCAAAATATACCCCCACACCCGCTTCAACGAAGGTTGTTCTCCACGTGGACGACTCTTTTTAAATTTGGAAATGATGAGGTGGATGGTTGAGATGTGATGCATTTATTTCTACCACCATCAATGCTCTTACACACCATCAAAGGCATTTTTGGCTAAGTGTTTTCTCATCCTTGTTAATTGATTTGTTGTTTTTCAAATAGCACCATCATGAAGTATTGTGATTTCGACAGAGAAGCTTGGATTCGTGGGCAAGAGAATTGTAGGGACTATTGATTTGAGGTCAAATTGCTTAGGTAATTGTAGGAAACTGGTAAGAACTAGAAATTCCTCTGTTTCTTTCTGGTTAACAAATGAATTTACGAATAAGCTAGGGTTTGTGAAAATGAAAACTATGTCATCCTCATTCTCAGTCATGTCGGTAGTCACAAGTGATTTAGACAATATTACAGATACAAACCTAATGAATGCTGACTTGAATGACTTCCTCCAAATATTAGGTAGCCCCGATAAAAGTGAATCCTTAAAGGCAATTCAAGAAAGTTGTATTTCTCTAGTAGGTGCCATCCCACCATCTATTCAATGCCCAGAATTAGTATGGTACTACGTGCCATGAATTATGACCCTATGAAGAGGGAAGTGTTAGATGGGAGTGGGGATGTGGTGTTGACATTAACACTAGCTGCACTTAGGATAATGCTAAAGCTTCCTGTCATTACAAACCCCATCACCATTGGTATATAATTAGCCTTGCAGGATTACGAAGAGAAAAAGAAGGATTATGCCAAAATGATAAACACACAATGGCTCCTCACAGAAAAAAGGGAAACATATAGACTTCCCAAGAGGCTGGTCAGGGAAATGTTTGTCGAGGAGGTTGAGGACATCATTGTGTTGTTAAGTCGGATGGCGGGATTAGAAACTACAAATGAGTTTAAGGAATGGATGACCACATATATTTGGATTATTCTTGAGAGAAAGGGAAGTATTTTCGGCCACCTTCATTACAGATGCACTCCATGGTCACATGTTTAATTTGGTAGCAAAGATTGAAATGGGAGGCACTGCAGAGTTAGATTTCTATATGATGACATATCTGATCTATAATGTTGCAGGGCATAAACATTTCCTAGGTCTGGTACCAAATGTTGACTTCAAGAAGTGTTAGATACATGAAATTTTCCCTCAGTTGTAGTTGGCCAATTGGAGTAGTAATGTGAGGTTGGTTAATGATGCTTTCTTTACACCCCTCATTTGTCTTTTCAAACCAAAATGGGGACAGTAAATATCTGAACAAGCCAGGCATGTGATTATGGAGTATGGGTGTTATTTCATCCAATAAAAAAGTTTCACTTACATCAGGGTTAGTGGCTTTGAGGGAAAACCTTATAAATTGCCTAGGTATGTTGATGATAAATTGGTTTTATGCGAGCTGGCAAGATAATTGACACCAGTGCATAAGTTGATTACTGGAAGGCATAAAACAAATATTAAATTTCCTATCAATATTGGAAGGTATGTATGTCCTTCCATCATAAAGGAAAGACTAATTGAAGATGAAATGAAGAAGTTTGATATGGAAAAATTTGAAGCAAGAGCCAATTATGACATTAGGTGGGTGTTTAACAATATTGCCAATAATTTTGAACATGAGTCTCATTTTGAGGATTATTGGATGAATTGTAGAGATGAGGAGGAAGTCAGATTGAGATATTTCTCAAGAATGACTTTGTCATAGGTAATTGATTTCAAGATTGTATTCATCCCAGAAGGGATTGTGGATGATCCCAATACAGTAAGCAAGTACTATGTTGATCAAAAAATAGAAAGTCAACCTATAATTCCCCAAACTAGAATGAGATAGAATCTGATGATCCTTATGTAAGGATAGCAGATGTGATGAGGAGAATGGTGGATTGGCTGGCCCATATAGATATTGATTTTTCAATACGAATACAAGGGTCTTGAACAGCTTCAGAAGTTTGAAGATCTTATGTGATGATATTCCACCTCTAAGGGAGGGTGTAAATAAGATTGACCCATTAGGGGAAATCCCTCAATTTCCCTCCAAGAGGCCTACTCCTGAGCTCATTGATGAATGGACATCAACCACTAGTGGAACTGAACTCCTATGTCAGTTCTCAAGTAGAAAATGGAGGAAATGCTTCTGAAGACAATGGAGAATGCCCCCATTACTTTTGCAGTACCAATTCAAGAAAAGATGAAGGGTCTGGAAAGAAAAATTTTCACCCAAGTACTTCACCAAAGCCACCTGGTACTGGAAAACTAATGAGTGAGGCCATTGCAAGTGGTCATACCCAAGCTAGGCCTCATAAAGAAGAGTGAAGAGTAGCACCAGACCTAAGGTAGTTTGAAAGAATGCACAAGAAGCACAAGATTGATCAGTGTCAGTATTGGTAAGAGTGGGTGCTCATGTACCCAAGAAGCACAAGCATAGGGATGTAGTGATTGATCCCCCTGAACCTGAAAATACCAATGTTTCTCAAGCTCAACAAGATATGCCACCACCATGTATGAAGTAGTCAGGTTCCTTGCCTACACTTTTTTCTTCTGCAGAGGAACACTAGGAGGGGTTCAGAGTGTAGTGTCCCAAGGAAATGTTGCAATTGATTTAGTAAGTGGTCAATCCACAACTCCAAATATGAGGATGTTTGAAAATTTTCCTAATAAAGATGTAAATATACCTTCAGTTGAGACACCACATAACTATGTAGAATGTCAAAATGATGAAGCTAATGTTGGAATGGATGGAGAATTCTCTATGATTGATGCACTCAAATTGTCTATGGGAGAACCACTACTGACACCAGTAGGTGACACTCATTTAAATAAAGAATTGGAATTGAACATTCATGCATCAGTTAGTGAATTAAAGGCCCAAGATTCAGAAAATGTTTCCACAGGGAAGGTATTGTCAGAAACAGATAGGTCAGAATTGATTGGTGAGAAAGATATTGATGCAGAAAAGTCAGTAGATGAGATTGCTTCTTTTTTGTTGGAATTAATAAACCTGATGAATTACCCCAGAGGAAGGGCTTGTTGCTGAGAAGAAATTAGAAATACTACAAGAGGAAATTGTCAGTGAAAATATCACCACTAACAGAGATGTATAGCCTCCAGTTGAGGATATTGAGGAAAAAATGGATTTACCATGGCCCCAATGAAAGAAGAAGAAGAAGAGAATCCTTTGGCTATTGACACGAATCAAAGGGAAAATAACCTAATGCAGGGTCATAGTGGTAGGACTATTATTGATATAAATGATGATGAGAAAGTAGAGACACCAGTTCAAGATGAACAGGAAATGCTCAAACAATTAATGATTATCCCTAGGAAATCTCCACAATAGTCATAGGAAATAAAAGATGTAATAATTTTGGAGAAGGGATGGATCAGTGAACTGATTTCTAGTGAAGAAAAGGAAAGTCTTCCTATGCAGGCCATTGACCTCACTTCCCTATCTTTCCCAAAGGCAACAAGGGTTCCCAAAAGGGCTAGAACTATTACAAAGACCCATACTGACTCATCTGGAGCTAAAACCTTGGAGATAGCAACACCTTTGGAAGGAAAAACAAGAGAAAGTATAACAAGTAATGATTACAGTGTTCAAGTTATTCCCTAGGAAATCCCTCAAGGGACCAACTAAAACAAGGAGTTTCTGAGGTAGTGAATGATTTTCTACAAAAGGTTGATGAAGACAGGATGACAAAAAGGCAACTGAAAGAACAGGTTAGAGCTTTAAGTGCTAGTCTGTAGTAGTTAACTGGGTAGACTGATCAAACCCAAGTAAGTGCCTTTGTAAACACTCCTAGTGGAATGGATCAAATAAATAATGTTGTTAAAAAGGTCCAGGAAGTGGACATCTAGGTTAAAAAATTGATTGAAAAGGGAAAGGAAGCTATCACTGAAGCTAGGTCAAGATATGAGGATCTCAAAAATAGGCTCAATGAAATTGATGAAATAACTGAGCAATGTGATAATGATATTTTCTACTTAGAAGGAATTCTTCCCAAATTGGACCATATAACCCAACTTAGTGATGAGTTGGTTGAGCAAGAGGACATTGTACCGTTAAAGGAAGTCAACATGCCCTTGAGGAGTTAACAAAGATTAGAGTCAAGACCCTAAATGGAATCAAAGGAAAGCTTGAAGTCAAAATAAATTGGGCTGATGATATTCTCGATGCTATTGATTTAAAGTTGGAGGATATGGTTATTGATAAGTTCAAGAAGAGTTATGGAGACATGAAGATTGATTTCTTACTTGACTCTTTTGAAAGGAATGTTCTAAGGAATGACTTCTCCTATGAAGTCATTAAGACCATGAGAAAAATAGAAAATAGAATTGCAGAGTTGAAGGCAAGGCCATTGGAATACAAGCAAAAAATGGGCCATTGCATTGATGCAATCTCTAGATAGGCATTGATTTTCCAGCATCATACTGGGCCAGATGAGGATGAGATTAATGAATTATTCAAAAGATATGATGCATATGTGGTGAGGCTACCAAAAGAGAAAGATCCAAAATTAGAAGCTGAAGAAGAAGATGCAAAGGATGATGAATGTGCTTAGACACTATTCCTGGAACTGTATTTTCTTTTCATATTCATCCTTTTTAAACTAATGTTTTAAAATGACACTTCTATTGCATTGGAAGTAATTATTTTTCTGAATTTTATCTTTCCTTTATTTTAATTTGAAAATGGAAGAATGCAGTAATGCCATATTCACTTTGATGAAATTAACATACATCTGGAAAAACATGTAATTGATTGATGTTGCTATGTTTTTTGGACTCTGGATAAGGAACGAAATGGGGTTCTATAGGGGCCCCTGCCCATGACAAAGGAAAATATGTACATGCCAGAAAGAAAAATAGTAAAATAAGACAACATTTATACATTCTTCATCCCGATTCATAAGTTTCCTCCGAGCAAGGGGAGATTGCTCAGAAGCTTGTTTTTCCTCAACACAAATTTGCTTGAGCCATGTGTTGTTTGAACAAAAATGATTAACCTGTTAGGTCTTGGGACATTCCCATATCCATTAATGCCTCCAAATTCATTCTAGGATGACTCATGATTTTCTCCAGTTCAATTTTCTTTTGTTGAGATGAGACCCAATCTAAAAGATCTAGACCTCCTATGAAGAAGGTCATTTTTCCTTTCCCTTTATGGGGGATTGATATGTTGGGAGTTTCTTGAGAGGGGGCACCTGGAGTGATTGGAGGGGAAGGTACTTTGCATGTTGCTGACTAGACTAACTGAGAGGCCTTAAACTTGACCTAGCTTCCCATTTCCATGTAAAAGGAGGGTTGTCCTTCAGGGAAGGAATTGGTTGAGGGCCTGATAATTCATGCTCTTCCTAAGGAGCACAATGCATTAGGTAGATGGATGATCAAGTAGCAAATCTCCCTCTATTGTCTCGAGTGGAGGAAATGGCTTCCCTCAAATGACGAGTAGATAATGATTGGTCTTCTTCCCCATCTGAGATAACAATTGGGGGTTGTGATTGTGGTTCACCTTTCCTTTTCCCTAAAGATGACCCTAGTGCTGAAATTGATTGTGAAGGCATGGTCTCTACTTGCTTCTTCTCCAGAAATTGAGCCTTCTCTCTAACTCTTCTATTTTGTGAGAGATAGTAGGCACTGTGTCGATGGAGGATTTTTCATATAACACATATGATTCCTTAGGAATATCTTTTGATAAAAAATCCTCATCACATAGAAAAGGACATTGAAAATTGGTCTACCTAGAAACTTGGGGTCTTCTCTCAACCCAGTATTTTTTCAAGTCTTCAGGATTTTTCATATGCTCCCATCTAAAAGATGGAAATACATAACTTGGAAGGATGCAAACACAGGATTAATCTTGATCATCCTTGTAAGAAGCAATCAGACTTTCTAGTATGTTAGGGGCCCCCTGGTGTCACCCACACATTTTATCTCAAACAAAGCCCTAACAAAAGCTTCATCAGGACCACTTAAATCGAAAATATGATTTAAATCCTCAGAGGAAATATCCTTCAAGTTATGAGCTATGAGCACCTTCTCCATTCTCTCTGAAATTCCTTATACTCAAAATAAGAAAGGAAAGGTATGATGATAATGAAATTAAGCCAAGTTTTATAATGAAACGAGACATATGTTCTGAGTTGATGCAAATATTTCCCATGAAATGAAGGAGATTGTGTTCAATTTCACACAAAGGTGAAATTAAAATTTGGAAGAAGTTGGAAATGAGAAGAGATTATAAATCAAGATGATTTGACAGAAGTTATGTGTGGAAATTAAGCCAGTGAAGCAAGAAGCAGAGGGTGTGGCACCCAAGGTAGACTATTAAAAATGAGTATGGATATACGTCATTTCAATATTATCTAGAGGTATTAGGAGATTGTTTGAAATGATTATCTAATCAATACTAGGAAATAATGATTAAAATAAACCACCAGAAAAGACTACCTGACATCCCAGTCGAACACTAGTGAAGTTGATTGAAAAAAGCTGGTGATTCATACACCTGACAATTTCAAAAAGGACCTTTCTAAACACCATGTTCTAGAACATTTTAAAAGGAAGGGGGAAGAACATTCCTAGGAATATTCTAAATTTTGGGGGGAAATAATTTTGAAAGTTAACAAGCAAAGGGGATGATATAAAAGGAGGATGGATATTCACAAAAGGGGGGGTTAATTTTTCAAAATTTACTCAGAGAAAGAAAAGGAGAAAAATCGAGAGAAGCCATTTTCTGAAAGAACTTATTTGAGAAACCAATTATTTCTTGTGTATCTTTAAAATTGATCATGTCAAGATGGTTGCAGATGTATAGCCATTGACAAAACTTTGAGATTGTAAACAAACTTTCCCTTGTTGATCAAATTTTGAAAAACCTTGAATAATTCGTGTTAATCATGAACCATGTTATGTCTATTGTCATCTTGAGATATTTTCAAATAGTTATCTATGTTCCTATTGCAATCTTACATTAGGAATCCCTCTGAAATCACACAAAATCTTGTCCTCATGACAGTATATTATGGCATTTGCAATTACATTATGAAGAGATCTTTCATTTCATGATGCAATAAGTGATTTAAATTCACTTTACTTTCATTTCAGTGATACAGATTGTTTGTCAGTTTATGAGTGTATCATAAGCATGATATATTAGGGACTTCTAAGGTTTAATTAAGTCTTTAACATGATTTCTTATGTTAAATCCTTGAAGAATGTGTGAAGTCATGTGTCTTTGAGCTTTCATAGATGCACAATTTTCTAGTTGAAGGTTCATCTTGACTATTTGAAGCCATTCATCATTTTCCTTGTAGATTTGTCAACATTTGTTTAAAGTTCTCAAGGATTTAGTATAATCAACTTTATCCTTCTTAACTTCTCAACCATAAGATGCATATTTGTTAGAGTAGGTATTTACCTTAGCTCATGTTCACCTAGGTACATTATTTACCTTTATTGTATTCATCCTCACCCACTTATGTGTGTGGATATTTCTTTTATTTATTTAGATATTAGGAGATATTATCTATTTGTTAGGTATAGTTCTTTCCTTGATCTATGGTATTGAATAGTTCTTTCCTAGATCTATGGTATTGACTAGATCCTTGATGTCTAGTTCTCTCATAAATATATGGACTTGACTAGTTCTTTGATGACTAGTTCTTTCCATGATTTATGGCTTGATCTACAACCTTGACTGGTTCTTAGATTGTTATTCCTTGCCTATATAAGCAAGGCCCATTCTCATTGTATTTCATTGAGTTCTATAATAATATATGATATTGTTGCTCATTTGTTTACAAAGGTTTATGTAAAGTTATTCTGGAGAATTGCTTTCATCTTATTGATCGTGATGTTTGATTAGCATCTATGTTCTTGGCTTGCACAATTTGGTTATCATTCCTTTTAATATCCAAATATATATCATCCATGAACTATTCCTTCTTGCTTGACTGTGTGTATCCACAAATGATAAAGAAGATCATTGAATTCATCCATCCTTTACTAAAATATGCAAGTGCAATCAGTTTTTATCATTTCCTTTAGTGACCTGGGCCTTATCTAGAGAACATATTCATTTTCTAAAGTGAAAACTCATGAGAGTTAGGTTATGTTGTATTGGCCATGTTTTCTTGAGGTATCCTTCAAAATATTTCAAAGGAATAGTCAAATACTACTAATTCGTTGATGATTTCCATTAATACAGGTCACAAAATGGGTCCTCTCACCTTGGTTGAAGGCACAACCTAAAGTAGTAAGGGTAGGTCAAACTCTTAGCATGGTGATACCTAGTCCTTTCTAAACCAGAGTAACAAAGAGTCATCTAAAATCCATCCCCGGCTGTAAAATTACTCTTATTATGATTTGTTTGTCTCTAAGCATCCTGATCAAATTTTGATGTTGCTCGGTTTCCAAGGAAGGATCAATTTGGGTACCAACATGTCGCTAAATTTGTTGAGGTTAGCACACCAAGTATACAAATATATTAATCAGATCTAAGCATAAAAGCAATCAATACATAAATAAACAAGAAGAAACAATACACAAGATTTAATGTGGTTCACCTAGTGTGGGATACATCCACCAAGAAATAGCCAATTTATTATCACAGAGGAAATACAATGAAAATTTGCAATCTTCCACACCTTCTTAGATGTCATATACTTTTTCTCTATAAATTTCTCTTTTTCTCTCTAAAGGAAACTTCTCTTAATTCTCAATGAATTATTCCTTCTAAACCTTAGCTTTATGCTTATATATGCATCTACAATCTTAGGGCACTTTAGCTATGCAATTATAACCATTATATTCACTTTACAACTAAAGATAGATCTAATTCCCGCAACTTAATTATAGTAGTCATGCACAAGTAACCGATGTCGATTAGCCTTAACCAATGTCGGTTAGCCCTAACTGATGTTGATTCCTCCTTACCTGACTGATACCAATTCATGGGTGACTGACACCAGTTTGTCAAACTCGACACCAAGCGATTCTGTGTATTTCTAGCAAGTCTACAAAAGCATGCCAATAAAGTAATTAAGCTCCATAACTCAACAATCTCCCACTTGGAGATAAATTGTTGCATTGTACCATACAGCTCCTTCCTTTAATCCTTTCCTTGGCTTGTTTCTCCCTCTTCAAGTCTCAAACTTGAAGACCAAAAAAAGTGGAGTGTAGCTCAAAATTCTCCTTTACCAAAGGCTTCGTTAGCATATTCACAGGATTTTCCTTTGTATGAATTTTTTCCAACTTAAGTTGCCCATCCTCCAATACCTATAGTCATTTTTATTCCCTTAGAACAACATTCTAATCCCATGCGCGTCATCCTATCACCCAGCGGGCGTTGGGCACTCACCCGAGGCACGCACGACACCGATCCCCTCCTTTATGTGAGTCTTGTGAGAATACATTGCTTGGTGACAGAAACTTAGATGCAAAAGGTAAAGAACCATGCATTCATTATGAGAGCTTTAAGATGAGTTATTATATCATTATACCTAGTTTGATAACAAGAGAAACATCAAATGAATAATAGATCTGATTCATACCATAAAGGAAATGCACTAGGGTTTACACCCATGAACAATACATATTTTGAACATAACCATATATTTCATATTGATCATAGTTCGAAACCATATTACATTCACCAAGGCCATAACAGGCCAATGTATTAATGCAGATAAGACTCATGCATCAAAATTCCTAACTATGCTTCCCATATTACAAAAATATTTTCACAAACCCATCCCTCTAGACAAGCTATTACTCCTATAATCCTCTAAATGAGAACCCCAACTCTCTAGAACCTTCTTATTATTCCTACAGAGCTTTTCCTTTCATTCTCTCTATTCACACTCTCTTCCTTGATAGCCTCCCTTATTTTACCTGAGCATCTCTATATATAGTTGTATCGCCCATCATCATGCCTTTCTAAGTAGCAGATTGGTTACCAAGTGTCAAGGTGGTCCTCTAATGGAGCATGCTTATTCTCATCTAGGATCTCCACTCTCTGCAATGATGTCTTTCTAGATCCTTCCATCGCATGGAATATTCCTTTCTTGACCACCAAGTTTCTAGGTTGGCACCTTATCCACTCCGCATGCTTAGTCAGGTCACGCTTTTCTCGTGTGCTCCCTAGAATGTCGAATATGGCTAAGTCCTAAAACCATTTTATTTTCCTTACACATGATTTGTGGGTTCTAATAAACTCTTCTAAAACCCATGTCTTGTATGCCTTTACCCCGCATGTCATTCTTTATATTGGTATCATGCACGCGACGCCTTTTTGTACTTAGCTAATATTATGAGGCCCAACATCACCCCACACTAAGCTTGTTCTCCATCCTCAGGAACACCTCTTCTTCAAAGAATAAAGAATGGTAGGACTCTGAAAGGTTGGAATAAAGAATGAAGGAATGAAGAATGAGGAATGAATGAATTAAAGAATGGGGGAATGAAGAAGAATTTGTTTATTGTTGAAGGAGGAGTGGGAAATCCTTCCTTATATCCACCTCAAGCTTCTCCCAGGCATCTACCTTGCTCTGCACTTGCTGATAGAGGTCACCTACTAGGGTGCTCACCTCCTCAAAACTTATCTCATCCCCTTTGGCACTCATTGTATCAACAATCCCTTCCAATTGTTTTCCAAAATCATCAAGCGCATCCATCCTTCGGGTGATCTGGGGGTATAATTCCTTCAACTGATTTTTGATCGAGCCCCGCAAGGTCTTGATGGCTTCTAATTTCTTCTCCACCTCATCCAAGATCTTATCCCACTTTACTCTGTTCCCCTTATTCTTCTCCTAAAACTCCTTGAGTTCTTCTTCATGTGTAGCAACTAGAATTCTTGATACCCTATCTCTTGTCAGCATAATTATCATAAGTAGTTGTTAGTATAGAATCACATCACCCCCAAATGGCATGGGTGTGAAGTGGGTAATTTGGTGTGATTGCACAACATGGGACCATCTCTTAAGTTGTGGGACTTGTAAAACTTGAGATGGACCTCTAGAGAAAGCCATTTCTTGCTTCCTAATATACCTGTCACAAGCTACTCTAGTGTAGACATAACCTAATCTATCCTAATATAACCATTCCAAGGGGTAGAGAGAGAGGGGGTGAAATATCCTACACTAAGTGGTGATACACTAGAAAAGAAGTGGTTGAATCACATATCTGATTGCCTGAAGTGGAGAGAGGTGAGAAGAGGGGAGGGTGGACAAGATGCACCATAGACCAGAGATAGATTTCACACAAAGCACCACTTCAAAACCCATTAAACACAGCTCCCATAACCTACAACAAACATTAGAGTATGCACAATATACCTTATGATGATGAGAGGTAAGAAGAGACAACAAAATAAGCCAAAGATGGACAGATGCATCATGAAACAAATTTTATTGCTCCAAAATGTTACATGGTACATCATTAGTGGGAAAGAGGCAAGAAAAAACCATTACATAGCCATGGGAGGAGGCTTAGACTCCGCATTCTACCCTAAATAAGAAAGAGAGGGGGGCATAGGAGAAACAACAACCAACCTCTTGAATATGCCCCTTCATTACAATATATAGGAAGAATAGGAGAGAGAGGAGGGAAGAATTTGAATCCTACTTCAACCACCTTGAGATATGCATTGAATCTTGCTTTGAAAGCTTAACTACCACCAATGAATACCTCTTGCAAATCTGCCCACAATATGTCATGTTTGTGATTCCCTATGTCTATTTTGTGTGTCGAAGAAGGAGAACGGTGGATCAAATCATCAAATCCAGGTAGTTGAAGAAATCAAATTCTACATTAACATCTTGGAAGATATTTTCCCATTTTTCACCTACCAGAGTTGGCTAAGAATGATATTTTATGTTTCCATAGCATAAGAGTGTTGATACGTTTCCAAAAAGTCTTCTCATGCCTAAATCTGAGTTTCTAATCAAAATAAATGGCCATTTGAAGTTCCTCATGTTAGGTGCTTAAATTTAAAGATTTTATCCATATAGGGTCCATGTGGGAGCCTTGTGCATCTGAGAGATATGGCTCCTTCCTTATGCTCTTAAAACTATGCTTTTAAAACTATGTTGGACTAACACATGGTAGCTTCTACGAGCTCTTTTGGCTCCTTTGTATTTTTCTTGAGTCCCTTTGCTTGGTGGGCCAAAAGTATGACCCTAGACACGTGGAGGCTTGGTGCTTGTTTGGAAACCTGCCCCAAATTTTACCTTTGAATGTGTGTCGTGTTGACACTTGGCACCTTCCATCGGCTTGCCTCTACTTTGACTATTCAACTCCTAACTCTATCCCTTTTTTGGACTTAGGACACATGGAAGGTCTGCGCTCATTTGGAAACCCACTCAGGATTTTACCTTTGAAGGAGCATCGGGTTGACATGTGGAAGCCTCCACAGGCTCTTGGACTTTTGAACAGCCGCTCCCACTTTCTTGGGCCCCTAAACATGTGGTGAGTTGTTCTCATTTGAGGATCACCTTTTGGGCCATGCCTTTGAATGTGCACCGTCGAGACACGTGGCACCTTCCGCTGCACCCTTATACTTAGTCGATTTTGGGCCCATTTTGTCCCACTTTTTAATTTGGACTACGTGGTGAGACTACACTCATTTGGGCCTCCACTCTTTGGATTTATCCTTAAAGTAGCATTATTTGGACACTTGGCACCTTCTACTGAGTCAAAGACTTTTCAATGACCGTGCAACTTTTGGGGCTGTGGGGCGTGGAGGCTTGGAACTTGTTTGAGTCTACCTTTTGGATTCAATCTTTGGAGGTGCACCATTTGGAAACTTGGCAGCATTTATTGTCTCCTCCATACTTAGTCATTTTTTGTGCTCATTTTGAATCATTTACAATCCTGAATACTTCGAGCCTTCGTTGTTTCTTTTCCTTTGAGCCTCTAACTTCTTTGACACTATTTTCTTCTTTCCGTGATCATGCTTCTCCATACTAGACCCTACCTGTAACCTATTCATTGGATTTGAAGCATGGGTTTGTTCGATGGGACTATTTCTTAAATTTCTTCCTACCTGGGGTTGTGTTTGATCAATTTTTCTAGGGGAAAAATTGGGATAACAATAACTTCAGCAATTTACATGGTGGCCTTTACATCGGCAAGGAGTTTGGTATACTGAGCAACGATCTCTACAACCTTCAACTTCTCCTCTTTTTCTTGGCACGTTAGCACCTCCTCTGCAGACTCTAAGTTGAGTTGTTTCCTTTCCATTATGAGGATGTGAGTCAAATCCTCTAGGAACTACAAGGTTGATTCATACTTTTTCTCGGGCGGTGCTAGGTCGGGATGCTTTAAGACAATAGCATCCATAATCATCTCAATTTTCTTATATACTTCATGCACCCTTGCCTTTTCCTCTTTTAGTTCACACCTTAACTATGCATTGATTATCTCTTCTTGCTTCAAGTCCTTTCTCTTCTCAAGGAGCTCCTCCTCCTCCTTCTCCAATTCCCCTTCTAGGAATCTCACCCTGTCATTCCTCCCAAAAATTCTGGCCTCAACCTCAACTGAAACCTTATGATTACATTACAGACTTCCTCATCCAACAATTGTTGATCATTCACCAAGGGGTTTATTCCTTTTTCCTCTAGCATCTTCATCAGTGCCCCTTAGCTCACTTCAAACTCAGGCTCATCAACATGGGACTCGAATGCCCAAGATAGCATCTTCCTAGTCCGTGGGTGCACACCTTCTTTTTCAAATGAAGACATGGTCAAGATTTGTTCTATTGGCATAGTGATCTAGAAGCACACGCATAGCACCTTACTTAGATCATTGATATAATCAATTCATTTCCCTTGTGTTTCCTACGCTCTTCCTACCTATTCACACAAACCTTTGGAAAGCTTATTGCTAGGTTAGGGTCTCCTCCCATACTTCCATACTCTTTTCAATGCTCTCCTATTATATCTCCTTGAGCACTTCAACCGCATTACACTCTACCTCTTGTTCCACTAAATTTTTTCCTCTTCTATTTGCTCCTTGGTGAGGCTTGGGGTCCTCTGATATTTTATGTTCACCTCTTTTCTCACCCCTCTACCTTGAGCATTTACTTCCTCTTCACCACCCTTCTCTTCATTTCCTTCTTCTTTTGAATCATGTATATCATACACGGGATGATTCTAAACTTCTTCATCCTCATCGTCATCCTTCTCACCCCTATAGGCCTCTAAGCCCTCTGTCTCCTCTGATTCTCGCCTTCTCTGCCACCTTTTGCTTCTTCCTAACTAGTGATTCCAGTATAAGAGACTCTTCCTTTTCTTCCCCTTCAACAAGTGACTCCTTCCTTAGTGATTATTCTTATGTGGGAGGATCCTCTTGCTCTGGTACTTCTTATTTTGGGTTATTCTCCTAACTAGGGTCTTCTTCATGGATGAATAAGTGTTTGACTTAGCGCTTATTTCTAGCACACCCATATATTGTGTTGTTTGTACACTTGGTGCCTTCTTCTCCTACACTTCTTCTCTCTCCCTCTTCTTCGGTGCAACCTTCTTCCTCCCTATGGGGTATTCTAGAATGGAGAAATCATTCTCTTGGTTAACGCCCTTCTCAAACTTTGGCCTGATGCGTAAGTATACTCTTGTTGCAGTCCTTCTAGAAATTGACAACGTCAAAGGCTTCATCATCTGCACTTTGTGGGAGACATACTTCTCCACATATGCATGCTTCTTTGGGTATACAATCTTTCTGCATAGCTTGAGGTGATCTTGGTCTTCTTCACTCAAGTTGAACCTTAGCCTTTTTATCTCCTTGAAAAGGTTAACCCCACCTATAAATACTTGCACAAAGTGAAGAGAATGGAAATTTGCACCATGAACTCTTAGTCCCATCTATCAAAGTGAATCTTCCAATGCAAAAATGTTGATACACAACAAACTCATCCTCTTCATCTAAAAGCATGGGTAGTTACTCAGGTATCCTCCACTCTACCCTGAATGCATCATGCATTTACTTGTACCATTTCTCCATGTGTGCCTTGTGGGTGGCCATCATGGTATCGTAAGTATACTTTTCAAATGTTTTTGCGGGTGATGGATCTTCATCTAGGTACTCCCATATGAACTTCTCTGGCCCATCGGGTACTCCAATCTCTAAGAAGATGATGGTGAGGATAATATTTTCAAACATTATCTTGTCCCCCTCCTTCATGCTACTAATGATTTCATCTACAATAAAGGCAGACAAGTTGTAGATGGTTCCTTTTAAAATTTTTTGACATACATTCAACCATGCCTTGTTTACTTGTGTCCACCTTTCTTGACCATTCAACTTGGTAACCAAGCATGCAGCCATCCTCATTATAGGGTCAGGGATATATATGATATCGAAGTAGCACAAACCCTTCTTTTAGTCATAGGCTTCCATAGTCACCTTAATGGCCTCCTTATCCTCCAATTCGTCATCTATGGAGTCCCCTTCACAAACCAAGCTAGTAAACTTTGATATGAGCTGAGGGGTTATGTGTATTTTTGGCCTATAAAATAGAAGTGGTCTTCATGTATGCATGACATCAACCACTAGTATAACCACTTGGGCTTTCCAAAATAGGGCAACTCATATAGTTACAACAACCTGGCCTTACCCAACTTCACCTTCACCTCATCATTGTAGATCAGCATTCCTTCTAGTGTCCTCGTATCAGTTGGACGAACTAGTTCTAACACCATCTCCTTCTCTATGGTACTCATGTGATGATTTTAGTCACTCATGGCCATCTTCTTGATGTGTGATACCCATTATTTCCCCAGCAACACTCCATCTGGGTACTGCATCTCTACATACCACTCCTCATTAAAACTAGTTATGGCAATTTGTTTCCCCTTTCCCTTCTTCTTCGGTGAAACAGTCACCTTCTTTGGTGTCATTTTTACTTGTTAGGTTACAACCTAAACTCTTCTTTCTCCTCTTCCTTTCTCTGCTCAACCTTGTGGCTCACTTTGTGAAATAATCCTTTACTTCCATGCCCTAGCTATAGAACCCTAACTTGGAAAATTCTTCCACAAGATGGCGTGCTCCTCTGAAACTTTCTTCCCCATGCCTATGTACTCCTTCCACTCTAGTTTATAGATCAACCCTAGTCATGTACTTAAATCTCTATGATTCTCTCTTCACACAACTCTCTTTTCATGGATGCCCTAGTTCATAAGAGCTCTTCAATCTCGTAATAGCAAGGTAAATAATAACATGCTCGACTTCATACTTATAGCTTTTTCCCCCTTTCCAACAATAAATGCTACACCACCTACTGATGTACTTAGCATTAAATGCATATTTTTCTACTAAATCCAACCTTAAGTGCCCTTACCCATGTGCCCAATCCTATGCAAAATATTCTACAACCTTCTGGCACGTAAAAATCCTTACTGACCGAAGACTCTTACGCGCGCGTCTGTAGCACCAAAGGCACTTCTTCTATCCTTGACTTGATTTTTTCCCTTTCCTACCTCATGTTGTTCTTGCACTTCTTATCCTTTGTACATGGTCTTTGTTAAGCTATCTTGACAAAAAAATCTTATCCACTATTTTCACATGCATTCTTCTATCTTTCACTCCTTTAATCCTTTCATCTAGGCCATACAATTTTTACTACCAACTTGTATCACACTTCTCACTACTCCCTTTGAATTACTCCACCCCACACTAAATCGATGCATGGTCCTCTACGTTTACAAACCTTTTGAAACTAATGCGATTCTTGCACACAAGGCACAAAATAACACAAACAAAAAGTAACAAGCAAAGTGAGAAAGGGAAACACAAGGAAAGGAAATTGCATAAAGGGAAATCCTAAGCTAACTAGAAATACCACCTTATTTCCAAACACAAGGAAGAATTATTTATAGTAGGGCTTCAGCCTACTCCCATTAAAATGGACAGGTAACCTCATCCCATTTAGTGCTTGTAACTGGAAGGCACCTAAATCAAGGATGTATGAGATTATGTAAGGGCCCAACCAATGGAATTTCAACTTCCCAAGATGGCACAGAAACTTGGAATCATACAACAGAACCATCTTCCCAACCTCAAACTTCTTATTCTTGATATGACGATCATGTCATGCCTTTAATCTAGCTTTTTCAGTCTTTTAACTCCATCTATCAAGTGATCTCCTTTCATCTAGCTACATTAACTTGTCAATCCTTTCCTCGAGTACTTGTTCATCATCCAATCCTCCTACGTGTGCTATACGCAGTGATGGTAACATGAATTCAACTAGAAAAATAGCCTTTGTGTCAAATACCAATTAAAACGGTGTGGCCTTATTCAACCTTTTGTAGGTTGTCATGTATGCCCATAGAACTATCAATACCTTGTCATCCCAATCTTGTCTTCCAACATCACAAATTTTGGTCA
Source organism: Taxus wallichiana var. yunnanensis (assembly GCA_018340775.1). Classification (NCBI taxonomy): domain Eukaryota; kingdom Viridiplantae; phylum Streptophyta; class Pinopsida; order Cupressales; family Taxaceae; genus Taxus; species Taxus wallichiana. The sequence continues at coordinate 53,726,044 of CM031242.1, read as the reverse complement.
ACGTGTGACTTAGTATCTTGTTAAATGCCTCAATTGTTCCATTTTCTTGAGGTGATAAGGGGTAGTCTTGTGATGGGCTACCATAAATTATGCTAACAAAATTTGACTATTTCATTTAGGAAATGTGTACCCCTATCACTTGTCAAGCTCAAAGGGAATCCATACCTGTTTATTATGTTTTCCCATAAGAATCTAGCAGTTTTCATTGTATTAAAATCCTTTGTAGGCACTTCCTCTAGCCATCTTGTCAAGTAATTAGTGCAAGTAATGATATACCATGAACTAGTCCTTCGTGTGACTGGTGAAATTGGTCCTACAAATTTGATTACCCATTTTTCAAATGGCATTACACTAGCTATCGGCCTTAATGACATCTCATCCCTCATTCTAGGTTTTCCACGGCACTAAAAATAATCACAGGCCTTGCAAAACTCAATACAATCCTAGTAGATGCTTTCCCACCTGAGCCTGCGAGTGAGAATCTTCCATGTGGTTGTATTTACTAAATAGAACCCTCCTACAATCCCACTATGTGCTTCCTCCATAATCATCATGCGCTCATGTTCTAATATGCATTGGCACAGAAACTCATCACGGCCTAACTTGTACAAATTTCCACTAATCAACATGTAGGGCACAATGCGCATATCCGATTGCTTTCTTCTCTAAAGCCTTCATCCCATTTGGCACCACACCTATTTTAAGAAATACTAAAATATCCTCCAATTTAGAGGGCATGCACCACAACCTAAATAGTTGTGTGTCTAGAATGGTATCCTCAATACTCTAGGAATCCTCTCCCGAGTCAATCCTTGATAATTGGTCAAGTCCTGAATCACTTTTTCCCAATTTTACCACAACTAAAAACTCAAATTCTTGAAACAACAGGATCCAACAACATATGCGCCCTTGCAAAAACAATCTTATTTACCAAATACTTTAGTGCCATGTGATCTATGTAGAATATAAAAGGTGTTTCCAGTAGATATTGCTGAACTTATGTAGTGCATAGATCATTGACAGGGCCTCACACTCAGTAGTTGTGTAATTATTTTCTCTTGGTGTCAACTTTTGACTTGAAAAATAAAGGGGATGATCAACAATCACCTCACCCGGCTAGGCTAGTACTACTCTAATGGTTGTCCCTAAGACATCAACATGAACATGGAAGGGCTTATCCCAAGAAGAAAAGTGTAGTATGGGTGGAGTGATAAGCTTACCCTTCAATGTTTCAAACACTTCCTGTTGCGCCTCTCCCAAGTAGAAGGAACTTTTGTGTTTAAGTAATTCTTCCAAGGGTGCGGTGATCTTGGCATATCCTTTGATGAACTTCCTGTAGTACCCCATATGCCCAAGAAATACAAACACTACACTTTGAGTAGTAGACCCTCCTAATCCCACAATAATAGTCACTTTGGTGGGATCCACTAACAAGCCTTCCTTACATATAATATGTCCTGACAGTGGTTCTAAATGGAGTAGCAAAAAGACACACTTCTTAATGTTGAGGTATATCCTCAACTACTAAATCTTTCGAACATTAGCCTCAAATTTCACGGTGGTCTTTTACTATCTCATACACCATATAGTGATCTAGGTAGACTTGAAGAAATTTATGGATGAATTCCTAAAACACTTGTACCATGATGCGTGAGAACATAGTAGGCACATTCTTCAATCCAAATGGTATGAGCATGTAGGAAAAGATTCCCCACTCAGGTGGTGAATGTTGTCTTTCTCTGGTCTTCTTTTGTAATCCTAACTTAGTGATACACTAGAACCCATCCATGAAGGAATAGACCTCATGCCCGACTACACCTTCCAAAATTTAATCAATGAATGGGATTGGAAAAGGGTTGATGACACACACTATGTTCAAGTCCCTATAGTCAACATAGATCCTTATCCTTCCATCCTTCTTGATATTGATGACTATTGGGCTTATCCACTCTGATTCCTCCATGACTGCAATGATTCATGAAGTGATCATCTTATCTATTTCTTCCTTGACCTGTAAGTGCAAGTTTAGATTCATCCGATAGGGTTTCTTTCCAATCGAGCGTGGACCTTCCTTCAACTTGATACTCATCTCCCCAAAGAATGGTGAATGCCTTTGAGCTCACTGTACCCACGTGTGAATAACTCTAAAATTATTACAACAAATCAATGATCTTTAAAACTTCTTTCTCCACCATTAATCCCCAATGATAGCTTCCTTAGGTTTTACCTCTAACCCAATGTCAACCTTATTCATTTTTAAGGGCTCATGGTAGGCACACTCACTCATTTATGTTATCTATGACTTCATGCATTCCTTCAAAATGGTTAACATCCAAACTTTCCATTTATTCACCATTGATTACATAGACCATTTTTCTTTTTCCTTTTCAATGCACATACTCTCAAGCTCTATCTCTTCTGATTCCTCTTCATTAATACATGTATCCAAACTAGGTTCACCCAAAGAAATCTAGTAACCTATCTTCTTCCATGGCACTATCTCCCATTGTAAGGCACTTGAAAACTTGCAACACCCTATCTACTGATGGCTTGGTACTTTGGTACTCAAAATCTTGAATGAGATCAGTCATTAACTCCTGTCAATGCCCTATCTGATGGCACATCTCCAAGTGAATGTACCATATGCACGGATAACCTTGTAAGGCATAATATAACTTATGAACCTATAACAGAGGTGGTAAAGCTTTTTTTCCTTCCATCTAGGACTTCTCACATGCTTAGATATGGGAAGAGGCGGGTTCTTTACTATGGTAGTCTTAGATAAAATGGTCATGTTACTTCTATAGAACCTTACAGAGAATGTGAATCTTACATCGTGTCACTCTAAAAGACTCTCACAATGTGTTTCCACCAACACGCTGCAGATCTTGAGAAATTTGTCACTAAGCATAATTCTCCTTTCGTCCTTTGCAAGTGCTTGATTGAGCATGCCTTTGTCACCCTTATTACAGATCCTCTTAACCGTCACCTAATTAACTCATAGGTCTCATGCACCCAATTGTCACATGTTATGCTAGTTGTATCACTCATCGACTGAGCATCTTCAAATTAGGTAACTCTGTAGCATGAATTATCTCAGGGTCTCTGATGGAGCACACATAGATTTTTTCAAGGAATTATTCTCCCAAGGGATCAGTATAGGGTGTTGATTTCCCATCTATTAAAGGGATGATGACCCATTCTTCCTTGTTATCAAAACTAATATACCACTTGTTAAATTATAGGTCAACGTAGTTTTTGTAACATCAGGGGCACCCAAGTAATGCTAGAAAGTTATCCACCTTGGCTAGTGCCAAGACTTCAAAGTTCCCAGTGAACTTGGCCCCTTGAATAGTGATAACTACATCCTTTAAGACTCCAATGTGCATTGCCTTTTTACTGTTTTCTATATACAACACATTCAAAGATAACTATAATGTGGGCCTTCCCATTTTATGCCAAGCATATAGTGTGATAACATTTACCTTCGCTCATGTGTCAATGAGGATATTACTTAGAAGCCACCCATTAATAACTACATTCAATGTGATCTCTTTATCATAGTCAAGGTTGTGAGGAGGAAGGTTGGCATGTAGAACCTACCTTTGTGATCTCTTCTAGTGCATGGTACCTTCTCCCATAACCATTCTCCTAGAAAGGAATGATATTCTCCTACCTTAACATTTTACACACTTCCCTGACCTCATCCAGATCCTTCTGCAAAGCCTTATCATTCTTCCTTCTCTCCAAATACCTTGACTGCTCCTTTAGACATTGGATATCTCCTTGTAATCCCTGAATTACATCCATAGTCTCTTGATACACCTCCTTCTAATGAGTAGGGTCTAGATACTTCCCATGTACCACTTCTTCCCTAACAACCAGTTTTGTCTTGGCATCTCCCTTACGTGCATAGCCTCTGCTCATGTTATCACCAGTATAGGTTCTAATCCTGACTCACACACCACTCTTGGCATCCATTGTGGGTTAGCCTTCTTTATGCTTACCATCCCAATGCCTTTATCCTTTTAGTGTTGTTGGCTCATGTGTTCAAACAGCTCAGGACACTCCTCGTACTTATGCTTCTTTCCGCACCACAAGCATTGCAACAGATCAAGACACTCACGTTTATAATGCTCTGTCGATCCACAATTATAATAGGTTCCACATGGGAACTCACTTCTTCCTCTATCATGGTTATTGTGACCATGAAATCCTCTACGAAAACCTCTTCCACATGCCCCTCCATTTGCGCACCCTTCATAGCAGTGAAATCATCATCCTTGGAATTACCTACAAGGCTAGTCTAGCGCACACCAAGATCAATGGCATCATGAATCTAGTCAATCAACCTATAATCCTTGGTGTCATGGGTCATAGAGGTAAAAATATTTAATAGCAAGACACATTCTTATGGATCGTGTTGTAGTAGAGGAAACCTACTTGCATCATGATCCCCATCACAAATTTCATAGTCACATTTGTATGGTGCATACCACTTTCTAGGGTAAATTTTCCTTTGTATTCCCTTCCACTTCACAATATTTACACCAAATACCACTATGAACCTCATGTGTTGAGTTTTGCGAGATAGCTTCTCCAAGTGCTTGGCCATTACACAATTTGAGCCTCTAGGAAAGGGCTCACACTGGTATCAACACTCCCAATGAACCTCACCATGCGGGGGTAGCTTCCAAGGCCTCGCATGGGTCTATGAAATTATTCTCTAACAATGCCCTTATAAACGGTGTTATCAATCCCCCAACAAACCATTGACCATGTTGAGAGGGGTGTATGTCATAGGATAGTTTTGATAAGAGAGTTTTGAACCATCGTTGTACTCTTGCACACTCTCTGCCATTCCTTGTTAGATCTCCTTTAGAGCACTAATGCTCTTTTTCTTGAACTTAGGGATATGGAACTCTACTAGGAAGGTATTTTTCAATGCGATGTAATCCATGACTGTCATATGGGGTCATACTTGCAGTACTAGATATGCACACACCCCTGCAACATTATTGCAAACTAACTTGCCTTTTGGTCCAAGGTAGTGATCCCCTTCGCACTCCATAGAAATTCACACTTGTGAACATGTTGTGCAGCATCCTCAAAAACTTATGTAGTCTGGTAGGTGCAAAGACATCTAAAAAATACTTGTGCGGGTGTTTGAGGCCCTTGTCCACCTAACCTAGAACCTTGGTTTTCTCCTATGTTTCCTCCACCACCAGATCCACTAAACCCACTAATTCCTTTCCTCCTAACCCACCAAATCCTCTAGATCTGCTAGGTCCACCAGTCCTCTAGCCCCTACACTACCAAATCCACCTCCTGTAACCGAGAAAATTGCACAGGAGTGGTTTCTCCTAGTGTTCCCAACATCCCACTGAACTACACACCGATGGTTTGTGATATTTCCACTATTCTGAAGTTGTGTGTCACGTGCCACTCCCAGACGTGATACCCAAACTTTGTGTATTTTCACCTTGTCCAAAAATTCCTCCAAATATGGGAATGGTTTATGTAACCTTAGATGTCCTAAACGATATTAAAATATATCCTAGGCGTAGATTGGTTACTCCCGAATACCAACTAGATTAACAATACTTATCTCTTGATTTGGAAAACTAAGCTTGGTCACCGTGGGTTCGGATGCACACCGATGACTCTCCTTTCTCCACGTGACAAACTATCATCGAAAGCTAAAGGATCTTCTCTTCTATACTTGCCAAGATGGGGTAACATAAATTTCTCATGTTCCACGTCCTCTGTGTGACCCTCAACTCCTTCCCCGTAATGTCTAGCTCCATAAATCCATCACTCCCATAACCTCACATTGTCTAGCCAACTCTCTTTCACATGCCTCATTATACATGATTCGTCTCTCTTCCCTTTCCTTTTAAACTGCAATATCGTCCATCTTCCTCCACACTAGCTTCCCCACCTAGTGCTCAAAGAATTTTAGCTGGCCATAGGGAATTCCTCTAAACTTAATGTAATGATCAATATCTTCATAGCTAATGAGATAGCACATAAAAATGATCCTTTGGGATCAATCAAGAGCTCAAAATTAGTAACCTCTAGACAAGAATACGTACAAATGGCATATTGTAGAGTATGCCTATTCAGCACTCCTCTCCATTAGTGGTCAACAACACACGTCCAAGTCGATCTGCATCCTCTACAACTTCTCGTAATTGTCTTGGGTCCATATGTGCGATCTATAGTACCACTCAATTTAGATGCATATGCTAGAAGCCATTCATACAGTTCCACTCGAAAGTTGCAAAAAAAAATTCATATACTGCATTCTATAGGTGCTCTTCTACCTATCTATGTGTGTATCAAACTCAGTCCAGATCTTTGAATCTTTGAGAAAATGCGTCCTCCGTACTCTTGAACCATGCTTCAAAATTTTCCAAGGTCAAGTGTTCTGTCATCAATGGAGCCGAGAAGTAGGCATTTCTCTCAACAACTTCAAAAAGAGGTTCTGACAACATAACCAAGATGTAGTCATTTGTATGCCCTTAAAACAATAGTCTAATCCCATGCACGTCAGCCTATCACCCACGGTGTTGGGCACTCACCCGAGGCACATGCGAGTGTTGACACCCTCCTTTATGTGATTCTTTTGAGAATACATTCCTTAATGATAGAAACTTAGATGCAAAAAGGTAAAAAACCATGCATTCATTCTGAGAGCTTTAAGATGAGTTATTATATCATTATACCTAGTTTGATAACAGAGAAACATCAAACAACTAAATAGATCTTATTCATACCATAAAGGAAATGCACTAGGGTTTACACCCATGAACAATACATATTTTGAATAGAACCATATATTTCATATTGATCATAGTTTAGCAACCATATTACATTCACCAAGGCCATAACAGGCCAATGTATCAATGCAGATAAGACTCATGCATCAAAATTCCTAACTATGCTTCCCATATTACAAAAATATTTTCACAGACCCATCCCTCTAGACAAGCTATTACTCCTATAGTCCTCTAAATGAGAACCCCAACTCTCTAGAACCTTCTTATTATTCTTCTGCAGAGAGCTTCACCTTTCATTCTCTCTATTCACACTCTCTTCCTTGACATCCTCCCTTCTTTTACCTGAGCATCTCTATATATAGTTATATCGCCCACCGCCATGCCTTTCTAAAGTAGTAGATCGGTCGCCAAGTGTTAAGGTGGTCCTCTAATGGAGCATGCTTATTCTCATCCGGGCTCTCCACTCTCTGCAATGATGTCTTTCTAGATCCTTCCATCACATGGAATATTCCTTTCTTGACCACCAAGTTACCAAGATGACACCTTATCCACTTTGCATGCTTAGTCGGGTCACGCTTTTCTCGTGTGCTCCCTAGAATGCTGAATATGGCTACATCCTGAAACCCTTTACTTTGCCTTGCATGTGCATCGTGGGCTCTACTAAACTCTTCTAAAACCCTATCATGTGTGCATTTACCCCGCAATCCCTTCTTCATATTGGTCTCGTGCGTTCATATACCTTTTTGTACTTACCAATATTCGAGGCCCAACAATACATGTTGTATGAAGTGATATCTCAACTAAATGTGTTTTTTTCTAGAATGAAACGATGATTTATTTTCCAAATGAATCATACTATGACTATCATTGTACAATATAAAATCCTCTTACTCCTTTCCTAACTCTTCCATGAACTCCGCTCATTCATATCATCTCCTTGCTAGCTTTTGTAGCTGCAACATACTCAGCCTTTGTAGTAGACATGGCCATAACCTTCTGCAATATAGAAATCTAGCTAACTGTCATGCCACCTACTATGAAAACATATCCAATGGTGTTCCTCTTGTCATCCAAATCACCACCATGTTTGAATCCACATATCCCATGTAAAGAAGTATCTGACCCTCCATAGCATAATTGCATGTCAGATGTCCCTCTCAAATACCTAAGAATCCATTAGACTAGTTTCCAATTCTCTTTACCTAGATTAGCCATAAATCTACTCACAACTCCCACTACATGTGTAATGTTTGGTCTGGTACAAACCATAGCATATATCAAACTCCCAACTGTTGAAGCATAAAAACTCATGTCGAGGTACTCAACCTCCTCATGTGATTTATAACACTGATCTTTGCTCAATTTTAAGTGTCCAACCATAGGTGTACTTACAGGTTTTGAATTTTTCAAATTAAACCTTTTCAACACCTTATTGATATAATGATCCTGAGACAAATAAAACTTCTTATTTTCCCTGTCTCTATGAATTTTCATGTCAAGGGTTCTCTTTGCAACTTCTAAATCCTTTATTGAAAATTTTGAGCTATTTTTTCTTTAAGCTCACCAATTTCCTACATACTAGATCCTAATAAGAATATCATCCACATACAGTAAAAAAATAATATAACTCCCATTTCCAATCATCTTGAAATAAACACAATGGTGAGATTGACATCTCAAATAACCATGCTCATGTATAAAACTATCAAACCTCATATACCATTTTCTTGGAGCTTTCTTGAGCCCATATAGGCTCTTTTTCAATCTGCACACAATTTTATCCTTACCCTTGACTTCATACCCAAACAGATGATTCATATAAATATCTTCCTCTAAATCACCATGAAGAAATGTCATCTTGACATCAAGTTTCTCTAAATGCAAATCCTCTACTACACTAAACTCAATATAGTACAAATAGAATTCATCTTAACAACAAGAGAAAAGATTTCACCAAAGTCAATACCTGATTTTTGTGTAAATCCCATTACTACAAGTTTTTCCTTGTATCTCTTTTTTCCACCCTCTTCTTCCTTAATCCTATAAACCCACTTGTTTTACAATGTTTTTTTACCTATTGACAACTTAACCAAATTCCATGTCTAGTTTTTCTCTAAGGAGTCCATCTCCTCATTCATGTCATGCTCCCACTACTTGTGGGCTTTACCTGCATTGCTTCTTCAATTTTTTCTCGTTCACCACTATCACCAATAATAAATAGACAAGGAAGGTGAAAATAATTTTGGAGGTCTACTTACCCTTTTTGACCTTCTCACCGAGATTTGAGGTACCGAGGCTCAATTTTCTCATCCCGTAGGATTGTATCTACTTGATAATGACCAACACCATCACCTTCTGCCACACTTGGTTTAGCTAACTAACATCTATTTTTCTCTTCTGTGACCGACACTCAAAGACAGGGGGACCAATGTTCCTGATGCAGGGTAAAAGCTGATATCGGCTTACTATGTAAACATGTAGGTGTTAATTTTAAATCTAGAGAGTTCATTTTCATCCACAAATTTCTCCATCGGTTCACATTTGTGCATCAAAACTTGATCCTGTACATTCTCTTTTCATTCTAATCAATGTCACGACTCCTAATTATCTTAGAACCTTCTAAATCCCAAAACTAGAATCAAGTCTCTAGAGCCATAACCAATGAAAGTACATCTTTTGGATTTAGCATCTAATTTATTTTTATTTTCCTTATCAATATGCACAAAAGATTCTGAGCCAAATACTCTAAGAAAATAAATATCTACCTCTTTTCTAGTCCAAGCTTCTTCTGGTATTCCACCATTTAGTGCACTTGAAGGTCCATGGTTAATCAAATAAACTATCATGTCTACTACTTCTTCCCAAAATCAGTAAGGGCAATCTAGCATGTATCCTCATGCTTCTATCATGTTCCATGATTTTCATGTTCATTCTCTCTGTAACACCATTCTTCTATGGTGTTCTAAGAACCATCCTTTCTCTGCGTATTCCATTTTCTCTCTCGAGAAATAATCATTGAAAGTATTGTTGCAGTACTCACCACCATTTTCAGATCTAAGGCACTTTAACTTTGAATTTGATTCATTTTCCATGAGGTATTTCCATCTCGTTAAAAGTTTCAAAAATATCAAATTTATAATTAATACAATAAACCCATACCTTTCTTGTGGTATCATTAATGAAAGTAACATAGTATTGGGATCCTCCATGAGAAGCTACCTAGGATGGTCCCCACACATCCGAGTGTACAAGTTCCAATTTATGTTTCTTCTTTGTTGCTTGACCAACTTTGATAAATCTCACTCTCTTCTACTTTCCAAATATGTAATTCTCACATAAATCAAGATCTACACGTTTCTAGATCCGATAACTTACCCTTTTCCTTTCGGATATGCCTAGCCAATTGTGTCACCTACTTGTATCTGAATCTAAAGTAGATAGAATAGAATAGTAATCACTAATATAGGTAGATAAATACAATGATCTCTCTTCTACTTTCCAAAAATGTAATTCTCACATAAATCAAGATCTGCACATTTCAGATCCGATAACTTACCCTTTTCCTTTCGTATGCCTAGCCAATTGTGTCACCTACTTGTATGGCCTAGCCAATTGTGTCACCTACTTGTATCTGAATTTGAAGTAGATAGAATAGAATAGTAATCACTAATATAGGTAGATAAATACAATGATCCTACCTTCTTTCCTTTTTCTACAATAAGAGATCCCTTAGTAACTTTCCAAGATTCAACTGTGAGTGTAACCATACAACTAGTTTCACACAATTTTCTGTAGAAATTAGATTTATTTTGAGGCTTGGAACATGCCTCACATATTTCAATATCCATGTATTTACATTCTACAATTTAAGATTAACTTCACCTCTACCAGTAATATTGCATTTTTCATCATCTCCTAAATAAACATGCCCAAAATTACAATGGACATAATTTGTCAAATAGCCCTTATTAGGGGTTGCATGGAAAGAATCTCTTGAATCTAAAACCTATGACTCAATTTTATCATCCAAGGAGAGAATAAGGGAATCTTATATTACCTCTTTTGTAATAATATTTTCCTCTTTACCTTTCTTTGGTACATTCTCTTTGTTGTCCTTGAACCAATAATCCTTCTTTACATGACCTTTCTTTCCACAATTCCAGCAGATTATACCTCTACCTCTCGATTTAGATCTACCATTCTTAGACTTTGATTTCCCATTATTCTTGCTCTTGGATCTCTCCTTCTTCCTTCCCCTTCTTTATACATTCAAATCATTCCTAGATGATGATTCTCTTATACTTTTCCTGCATATTTATTCATTCAAGATTATACTAACCACATCATCAAACTTTAAAACATTAGTAGAAGACATTGTATTACTAACAGCCATTACCAAGTTATCTCAACTATCTAGAAAATATCATAATAATAAAATCACTTTCACTTCATCCTCAAAAGGAATTGTTGATGCAAAATCACAAAGCACTTAGATGCAGATCGGGAGCTTCTAGGTTGATCACTCAGGATCCAATGTGATTGCACAACATTGAATCCTTTCTCCAAATATGGGACTCGTAAATGAGAAAGGAATCTCCAGAGAAGGTTGGTTCCTATTCCTCTGTTCGAGATGCACACGAAATATGCAGAGGGTTTTCTCAAAACCTAATCTAATCACCAAGGAGACAAGGTAAGAAGACGCATAAAATAAATCTAAGCTAATAGAGGTGATGCACCCAGAATGAAGAACACCTATTTTGCCAGTGAACACGTACTCATTCAAATGTGATATAAGATCATGCGCTGATGATAACAAAACTTGTAGTGAAAGACCAGGAGGATGCAAAATGAACACAGAGAGGGTTGAGAATCATCCACAGACATGTATTACTTGCTCCAAAGATTGATACAATACACTACAGAATGCCAAGAGGCAGAGTCGTATTACAGTTTCAAATGAGAGGTTCGAACTCCACAAATTCACCTGATAGGAGAAGAAGGGAGGAGCAAAACAGAAAATGTTCGACCTTTGAAAAGAAGCTCCTCTTTACAATATATAGAAAGAATGAGAGAGGAAAGAGAGAGGGGGAAGCCAAATCTACTCCAACCACCTCCAGGTTGCATTCAGTTCATCTCATTATGACAGAAGCGGCGGATCCTGGCAAAACGGCGGGCTGTCCAATGTGCGGCCAACCTGCTCTACTGCATTAAAGTTGTTTGTTGAAGCATTACTTACGCTTGTTATTTCGCGCGAGCCGTTTCTTGATTTTCTCTCTCAAACTGAACCAAAATGCAAGATTGACCTCGGAATCATGTATAGAATTTTACCAGCTTTCCATTGATATAAAGAACGTGCCAATCCGAGCTCTGATCAAAAGTTATGGCGATCCAAGATTTAGGGCACAAAACAAAGCGAAACGGATTTTTAAATTTCTTCCCGCTCTCTACCACTGGATGACACGTGGCAGTTCGATTCGCCGAGCAACTCTCTCTCCTCCACCTCTCGGTGGGCTCTCTTTTGAAATTTCCTTATGGGCCCTAGTCGACACGTGGCACTATCCCATTGGTTCTGGCTGATCCTTCAAAACTCACCCTTTGACTTTTTGATAATTTCCTTTGTGACACGTGTCATGATTTGGTTGGTCCGTGGGTTTGCCGGATTTTCGCGCCCTTCACGTCTTTATGTCCCCGGATGTCCCAAGTCTTCTACTTGGGACAAAAACCTCCGATCTTCCCGAAATGGGCTTCCTCATCCCTCATTTGCCGATGACACATGGCGCCATCTGATTGGCTCTCGGCTTTTTCGGCTATCCGCATCCCTCGCATCCCTGCGGCCCAGATGTCCTAGTACGAACTTTCTCTGTTTCGGCCGAACCAGCCGGTTCGTGTCCATTTGTCCCAAATGTCCTAGTGCTTCGTGGGACAAATTCTTCCGGTTCGCCCGATCCGGCCGATTCACGTACTTCTGGCCCAGATGTCCATTTTGCTTCCGGACTGTTTGTTCTCATTTCGGCCGATCCGGTCGATTCACGTACTTTCGCGTATTTGTGTCCCATTTGTCCCGGATGAAGACTTGGGAAAATTTTTCCTTCTTTCACCGATCGGCATTTCGCGTCCCCACGCGTACACTGTGGCCCGATTGTCCCTTTGCTTCACGGCCGCCTGAGGCTTTTCGGCCGATCCACGCCTAGATGTCCCAAATGTCCCGACTGCTCCTAGGACTAGGACTTAGCCATTTTTCGTGATTTTTCCTATTTTAATCTACTTTCCTAGAATCAAAACTCTGATGCATGTTATCAAATTTACCTCGGGGTGAAATTTTGACAACGATTTTTGACGACTTCACTCGGGGTCACCGCCTCTGTAGAAGATCGGTGGCCTTTTAGCGATCCATTGGGCATGGAGTTATAAGCAATAACTCAAACGAGCCCACATCGCAACTTCTTCTCCAAAGAACACTCACGAACTATAGAAAACAACCTAAGAGCAGCAAAACTCGTGCCCAAGCACTTAGGGAAACTAAAACCTAACTACAATAAGACAATGTGCATACGCACTGGAGGAATGAAAGTCTAAACTAATATTTACAAGGGCAAACCTTTTCTTTTTTAGTAGCAATGTTTAAGATAGATTTCGTTAACCGGAATCGAAGTTCCTCTCCATCCAATGCAGACAATTGGAAGGCATTACTATTTTTGCATCCCGTGACCATGTAGGGACCACTCCAGATGGCATCAAATTTGGAATGCCTTCCTGGTTTTGCCCGATCTGCATCCCATTTCAGAACTAGGTCCCCTTCCTGGAAGGTCCTTGCTCTTGCTCTCTTATCAAACCATCTTTTTACTAAGGCCTGATCCTTTTCAATCGTCTAAACTGCATGTTCTCTGATTTCTTCTAATTCCATCAATTCTGCATACCTGACCTCCATTGGTTCGAACTCAGATAACTCAAACTGCTTCATGAGCTCCAAGGCTGGCAATTCTAATGATATAGGCAATACTACCTCCTTCCCATAGACCAACTTGTAGGGAGAATTACCTGTAGACCTCTTTGGTGTTATCCTGTCAGCCCATAACACTGATTTTAGTCTTGTATGCCATGTTCTTTGATTTTCATCCAGAGTCCTTCTGATGATTTTTAGCAAATTCTTGTTTGTGGACTCTACCTGTCCATTACCCTGCGGGTAATAATTTGAAGAGGTGCTCAAATAGATTCCATTCTTGATAGCCCATTCTGTAATTTTTGAACCTATGAATGCTAATGCATTATCTGATATGATGGTGGCTTTACACACCGAACTCAGTTCTATTCCTTCATAAAATTCTAGTATGTTAGACTCACTTGCCTCTTTGAGCGCTACTAGCCTCGGTCCACTTGGTGAAATAGTCTGTCACTGTAAGAATCCACTTGTGGCCTTGACTCGAATTGGGATTGATGACTCCAATGAAGTCCAATCCCCATTGCATGAATGGATGATCTACTTTTGAATTGGACGAAGGGCGTCTGCTAACCTTCCTTTCCCTGTGAAGAATGCACATTTCTTGCATTTCTTAACCCATGAGTAGCAATCATTGAATATAGTAGGCCAATAGTAACCAGCTTTCATGATTTTGAGAGTGTTACTCGTGGGGTGAAATGGCCTCCGCCTCCCCATCACAACTCGTGTAAGATCCTCTCAACCTGACCTGTCCCAATGCATCTTAATAGAACACCGTTGATGTCTTTTTTAAACAAAACACCATCAACAAGCACATATGGAACTGCTTGTAATCTGAAGTACCTTCTTTTTGCTTTGCTCATTTCTGGAGGGCACATGCCCGTCTGTAGGAAATGTATCATATTCTGAGTCCAACAGGGAGTGGACACATCATCATTTTCCTATTTTTGATCATCTTGTAATAGCAGGACAGCGTCTTCTTCATCTTCTGGGTTGTCTGGTTGTTTGGAAGCGAGCTGCTCACACAAACCTTTACCTCTTACCAGCTTGGTGATCTTGATCTCAATTTCATACTCCATGACATGGGTGATCCATCCTGCCCTTTTCTCATTCAAATCCTTGTTGAGGAGGAAGTCCTTAACCCCAGCATGTGAGACTAGTAACTAGACCTTGTTGTTTGAGACTAAATACTTGAATTTCTTCAAGCTTCTGATTACTGCAAGCACATGCTTTTCAATAAAAGAGTACCTCACTTTGCAGTCATCTAGGCTCTGGCTGAAGAAGGCAATTGGCTATTCATCATTATCTTTGTTCTACTATACTAGAATGGTAGAAATAGTGTCATCACCTCCAAATGCATAGAGGATGAAATCCTTGGAAAAGTCTGGGTTGATGAGAGTGGGTGCTTGGGAGATGGCTTCTTTGATTGCTTCAAAACTCTCCTTGCCTTCTGCCATCCACTTGAAAGCCATGCTTTTCCTTAACATTTTGGTGATGGGCTTGACAAGGGCTGCAAAATCTGGGACAAACCTCCGAACAAATTTTATCCTTCCCAGGAAACTCTGAAGGGCTTTCTTGTGGCTTGGCAATGGTAGTGCTCTTATGGCTTCAACCCTCTCTGGATCAATTGCTAATCCTTCCTTAGAGAAAATATGGCTAAGGAGCTTCCCTTCATGTGCAAGAAATATGAACTTCTTAGGATTCAAAGACACTCCGAACTTTCTACACCTCTGAAACACTTGCCTGAGGTGAAAGAAATGGTCTGCTGCATTCCTTGAGAAGACAGTAATATCATATAGGTATATCAGCACTATCTTGTTGATCAAGCCTTTGAATGCCATATCCATAGCTCATTGGAATGTTGCTCAGCGTTTGGCTCCCCAAATGGCATCTTCTTGTAAGCATATGTGCCCCATTTGGTTGTGAAGTCTATCTTGAACTGGTCTTCCTCCTTCACCATAATCTGATTGAAGCCTGAGTAACCATCAAGTAGTGAAAACCTTTACAACCAGCTACAACCTGCAATATTTGCTCCATGGAAGGGAGTGGATAATGGTCCTTGAGAGAGGCTCTATTAAAATCTCTCGAAGTCAACACACGGCTGATCTCTCCACTCTTCTTTCATCGGAACTAAGTTGGCAACCCAACTAGAATGCTTGATTGGGAATATGATTCTTGACTCAATCAGCTTGTCCAATTCTTTCCTCATGAGAGGCTCCATGTTTGATTGACTGGTCTGTTTCTACCGACAGCTTAGTATTTGGATCCACCCGATGGTATGCTTTGAGCTAAGTTGGGATTGAAACCTTTCAAGTCTTCATAGCTCCAAGCAAACACGTCAGGGAACTCTTGACATAGCTGTATGAACTCACATCTTTCTTGCTCAGTTGTCATCTTTCCAATTTGCAATGACTTGTTCTCTTCTACCAAGATGGATACCGAATCTTCTCTCTTGACCTGAATGTTTGCTTTCTCTTTTCTAAACTGATCATTGGGGTTAAAAATGGACTCCAAAGTGATAAGTCCCTTGGGCACTTGTCGGTTCTGTCAGCTCAAACTGTATCACTTGGTCACCATATTGTTTTTTCCAACTTTTCTTGATTCTTAGGCGAGAACTCAGCTTCTTCTTGCAAGAAATGGATGATTTGCTGGTCATTCTCAAATACTTTCCAACTGACATCGTTATCCGGCACCGAAGGCCTCATAATCACGTGGATGTTTGGCTATACCTTGTCTTGTTGAATGTTTTCTACAATGTCAAAGGCTGCCCCTCTTTGATCTACAAGCTTTGTCAAGCCAGTGACTTGATTCTCTTTCCTAGGAATGGCTTTAATGCCGAAACCCTCAAAATCTTCCATGAGGTCCCACACCCTGTTCTTGTAGCACCTAAGTAGATCATTTTTGGCCGCATGTTGTCCCTTGACCTGATTTACAATCAATTCACTGTCCCCAAAGACTTGCAAGTTCTTTATTTATTTTTGGATTGCCCAATGCATCCTCGCACCAAGGCTTCATATTCAATAGTGTTATTGGAGCATGCAAATTGAAATCTAAAAGCTGAATAGTACTTTACTCCTTGAGGTGAAACAAGTACGGCTCCACCTCCTGCACCTTGTCTACTCCTTGACCCATCAAAAAACAGCTACCATACCTCATTGTCATCCTTGTGGTTTGGCTTGGTGATGCTAGGAATAGGTTGACTTTCTTCGTGTATACAATAGACTCCTAGCTTAGATTCTTCTATTCCTTGATAAGGATCAAAAGCATGCACCTTGCTTGCCCATTCATCAAGAGTTAGATCCGGGATGTTTCCAACTTTAGTGTCAGTTTCATCAGTGCTTGGGTGATCTTCTTGATCAAATGCTGAGCAATTGGCATTAATCTGACTTGGAGTATAGGGCTCAATGTGGAAGTTTGCAATAGGTTCTGACCTAATTGTAGCCTTAGTTCCATACCTCGTTCTGAATAGCATGTGAGACCAATCAGCGGACAAATATCCCCAATCTTGGCAAAGGTGAAGTCCCTTGACAAACAGAGGACAAAGAGTGGTGGAAGGTCTATGATTGACACATCTTGTAAAACAACAACATTTGGACATGCATGTAAGGTAAGACTCAAATTTCTAATCACTCCAACTGTTGCTATTGCTGTCCCATCCAACCGCACTACTCCTTAGATGTTATTTCATCTTTGGAGTCCTAATTGATCAACTATCTCGTTTAGGCATTACTTGAGCTACTTGCCCCGGAGTCTATCATGCAATTGTGCACTAGCTGATTTCCAATGATTAACGAAACATAAAAAGGAGGGGGTTTCAACATCTTACCTTGTTGTCCTCCATGATTTCCTCAGTTTTGTAAGCACTTTGTCTTGTATCTAGCTGATTCAAAGTTGGCCAAATCCTTCATGGCAGCTTGCAGAGATCTCTTTGGCCTCAGGATAGCTAGGGATTCCCACATAGATATATTGATGCTTGTTTTCTTCATCTCGATCAATGATAATCTTGAATGGTGATGAAGGATCTCTCTGCTGCCCCTTGGT
This sequence comes from Taxus wallichiana var. yunnanensis, assembly GCA_018340775.1. Classification (NCBI taxonomy): domain Eukaryota; kingdom Viridiplantae; phylum Streptophyta; class Pinopsida; order Cupressales; family Taxaceae; genus Taxus; species Taxus wallichiana. The sequence goes on along the minus strand of CM031242.1, from coordinate 53,708,284 downwards.
TTGCACATTTACTCCTTGTATGTGGGCAGCAATAAATGGCATTTGAGTTGGCCTAGGGCTGTTCTTCTTGGTTGTCCTTGTGCATTTGAAGTGGGACTTTGCTTGCCAATCATTTGTGGAGCCATGGAAGGTTGTGGATTGGGCTTGGGGCTAATGGCTGTTCTTCACCCAAATTTCTCCTTTTTGACCTTGTGTTTGCTGCAACACCTTGAGAAACTCGCTCAGTTCATGCCACAAAATCCTCTGCTTGCCAATTTACCAATGTGGTGTCATTTGGGGCTGATTTTTGTTTGAATGTTTCTTGTTGTTGGCTGTTTTCTTGACTGTTCTCACCCTCCACACCAGTAGTTGTTACCATTAAAGCTTGAGTCAAAGCACCATTGAAGCACATGGATTGATTATGAGGCTCATTACATGGAAAACACCAATCATACTCCTGGGCAATGTTGTTTTGTGCTGGTACTAATGCCCTAGAGGTAGATATGGCATTTGGATTATAGGGCTGGAATGGTCTATTGACAGGAGGCCTTGTTTGATTCATATTTGCAGCTGGATTAGGTGGCCTTTGAGGCTGATATGGCTGCCTATTAGGTTGAGCTTGAGGCTGATATGAAGGTCTAAAACCTTGAGCTTGCTGTCTTTTGAGAGTGACCAGCTCATTGCCTAGATTTTGCAATTGCTTCATGACCTCTTGAAGCTCATTTGGGGCACTTGGAGATGAAGTGGAAGCTTCATTTGAACTCTGATTTCTAGGAGTGGGAATAGGAGCTAAGACAGGTGCTTGACTAGCACTTGGGCTCTCTAAACTTGGATATAATGGCATTGGAGGCCTAGGAGCCAATTTACCAGCTTGGATAAGACAGTTTTCGGCTCTAATGGCAATGCTATAAGCAGCAGGTAAGGTTGTGCCTCCCATAGATTGAATTAACATAGAAATATCAGAATTCAAAGCTTTAAGATAGTATAGAAAAGAACCTTCTTGCTTGTTGGCCTGATCGCCATGGAATCCTATCCCAAGACCTTTGAAATCTAAATTTGAAATCACCACCGCTCGTTGGGGCTCTCTTGATAGTTGTCAATTGTTCTAGTAGAGACAAATTGTCTCCTTTTCTCCAAACTACTCATGAAGTGTGCGAATACACAAATGATTCTAGTTTGTGATAGAACCAACCTATAAGGCTCCTAAACCATCGCAATGCTTTCCCTTGAATGAAGACGCCAAAGAATTTGACCACATCCATTTCATGTATCTCATGGATTGCACAGACGCGTTGGCAATGTCTTTGACATGATCACCGGAGTGGTATGATTTTCTCCAGTTGAAAATGGAATGTTCTTCAACACTGCAATGGGCTCGGATTACGTGCATTGAGGGCAAGTGGGTGCACGCTGTGAAATTGACAAAGGGATTTAGTGGTTGCGCCATTCTGATTGGTCGAAGGACTCTTGAATACTGAATGAAAGGCTGAGCAGGTGGAGGAGTTGAGAGAGTTCTATTTGGTGGAGATGGAGACCTTTGAATCCTTCTTCCTCTTTGCCTTCTTCTTGGAGATAATTATAGGTATTCAAACAACACTTCTTCTTCTCCAACTCTTGACCTTGTGATTCTTCTCATAAGCTCTCAGGCCTGCACTACTGAAACCAGTTGATTCTTCCTTTTGGAGTCGCCAGATATGCGAATAATAGCTCTTTTCAAGCAAGAAAATTGCAGCAGATGCATATCAACTTTGCTGCAATAAAAATGAGACCTCTAGGTCCCACCGGCGTGCCAAAACTGTTGATGCAAAATCACAACACCCCTGGATGCAGATCAGGCTTCTAGGTTGATCACTCAGGCATCCAGTGTGATTGCACAACATTGAATCCTTTCTCCACTGTGGGACTCAGTAAAATGAGAAAGGAATCTCCAGAGAAGAAGGTGGTTCCTATTCCTCTGCTCGAGATGCACACGAAATATGCAGAGGGTTTTCTCAAAACCTAATCTAATCTGCCAAGGAGACAAGGTAAGAAGATGCATAAAATAAATCTAAGCTAATAGAGGTGATGCACCGAGGAATGAAGAACACCTATTTTGCCAAAGAACACGAGACCATTCAAATGTGATATAAGATCATGCACATGTATAACAAAACTTGTAGTGAAAGACCAGAGGATGCAAAATGAACACGAGAGGGTTGAGAATCATCCACGACATGCATTACTTGCTCCAAAGATTGATACAATACACTGTAGAATGCCAAGAGGCAGAGTTGTATTACAGTTTCAAATGAGAGGTTCGAACTCCACAAATTTGCCTGATAGGAGAAGAAGGGAGGAGCAAAACAGAAAATGTTTGACCTTTAAAAGAAGCTCCTCTTTACAATATATAGAAAGAATGAGAGAGGAAAGAAAGAGGGGGAAGCCAAATCTACTCCAACCACCTCCGAGGTTGCATTCGATTCATCTCATTATATGAAGCGGTGGATCCTGCAAAACGGCGGGCTGTCTAACAGAAGCGGCGAACTATCTGCTGCATTAAAGTTGTTTGTTGAAGCATTACTTCTACTTGTTATTTCACGCCAGAGGCATTTCTTGATTTTCTCTCTCCAAACTGAACCAAAATGCAAGATTGACCCCATAATCGTGTAGAGAATTTTACCAGCTTTTCATTGATATAAAGAACGTGCAATCCGAGCTCTGATCAAAAGTTATGGCGATCTCGAAGATTTAGGGCACAAAACAAAGGAAAACGGATTTTTAAATTTCTTCCGCGCTCTCTAGATGACACGTGGCGGGTTGCTCCGATTCGCGAGCAACTCTCTCTCCTCCACCTCTCGGTGGGCTCTCTTTTGAAATTTCCTTCTAAATATACGTGGCACTATCCCATTGGTTCTGGTGATCCTTCAAAACTCGCCCTTTGACTTTTTGATCATTTCCTTTGTGACACGTGTCATGATTTGGTTGGTCCGCGGGTTTGCCGCTTTTCACACCCTTCACGCTCTTTATGTCCCGAGATGTCCCAAGGTCTTCTTGGGACAAAACCTCCGATCCGCCCGAAATGGGCTTCCTCGTCCCTCATTTTTCGATGACACGTGGCACCATCTGATTGGCTCTCGGCTTTTTTTCTATCCGTGTCCCTCGCGTCCTCGCGCCCGATGTCCCAAGATTTAACTTTCTCTTTTTACTAACCAGCCGGTTCAAACCATTTGTCCCAAATGTCCCAAAGGCTTCGTGGGACAAATTCTTCCGGATTCGCCCCGATCGGCCGATTTACGTACTTCTAGCCCGTAGATGTCCCTTTTGCTTCATTGTTTGTTCTCATTTCGCTGATCCGCAGGCGGTTCGCGTATTTCGCGTACTTGTGTCCCGTTGTCCCGATGAAGACTTGGGCAAATTTTTCCTTCTTTCGGCCGATTCGGCATTTCAATCCCGCATCATAATTTGCTTCACGGGCCGCCTGGAGGCTTTTCAATCCGCGCCTAGATGTTCCAAATGTCCCACTCCTAGGACTAGGACTTAGCCATTTTTCGTGATTTTTCCTATTTCAATCTACTTGCTCGAATCGCAAAACTCTTATGCATGTTATCGAAATTTACCTCTGGGGGTGAAATTTTGACAATAGGAATATCAACTAATTTTAATTGATTTACAATAGAATGGAAATCATTCAAATGACTTGATGTGGATCCACCTTCTTGTATCTTTAAATTAAACAATTTTTTCATCAAATAAACTTTATTTAAAGCATTAGGTTTTTCATATAGATTTGTTAAAGATTTCATCAACTCTACCGTAGATCCCGCTTCGGTAATATTCGAAGCCACGATGTTTCCAGACTCAATCTTATGGATCCTAGATCCTTTCTATCAAGAATTTTTTATTCTTTATCAGTGATATTTACAAGTCTTTCCTTCTCATCCAACGGTAAGTATAAATATTTCTAATACATAATCCTCCACCTACATCTTCCATAATAGATAGTCACGGTCGTCAAATTTATCTACTCTAAATTTTCCTTCTTCTCCCATTGCTTTTCTCCCACCTTATCAGAAATCCCTCTATGAGTAAATCTTCCAACGCACACAACCCTCAAATAAAGATGCTCTGATATCAGTTGTTGAGGTTAGCACACTAGTTGTACAGATATATTAATCATATCTAAGCATAAAATCAATCAATATGGAAATAAAAAAGAAGAAACAATACACAAGATTTAACATGGTTCACCCAATGTGGGCTACATCCACCAAGAAATAGCCAATTTATTATCACAGAGGAAATATAATGAAGATTTGCAATCTTCCACACCTTCTTGGATGTCTTGTACTTTCTTCTCTACAAATTTCTCTTTTTCTCTCTAAAGGAAACTTCTCTTAATTCTCAATGAATTCTTCCTTCTAAACCCTAGCTTTATGCTTATATATGCATCTACAATCTTAGGGCACTTTAGCTATGCAATTACAACCATTATATTCACTTTATAACTAAAGATATATCTAATTCCCATAACTTAATTATAGTAGTCATGCATAGGCAATCGATGCGAGTTAGCCTTAACTGATGTTGGTTATCCCTAACTAATGTCGGTTCCTCCTTTCCTGGCTGATACCATTCCATGGGTGACCAACTCCGATTACCATGTATTCCAGAAAGTCTGAAAAAGCATGCCAGTGAAGCAATTAAGCTCCACAACTCAAAAAAATGTACTATGTCTTAGTATGGAATTATTGGAATTCAGATCTTGTTAATTATCCTTTATGATGATTGATTTTCCTTATTATATGTGTTTTATATTTCCATAGCTATGTTACTTCTTTGTGCATGAATGGATGCTTTGACTAGGAGTAATATGAAGATGCATGCTAACATTTGATAAACATACCAAAGGAGGTAACTGGTGATTACGTGCACTTCAAGTTAGCTTCCGAGACTTGCCTAGATGATGTGCCTATGCACCTAGATTTTGTTTGGGTAAATAAAGACTACAAGTATTTTCACATATGTTTTCATTTATCCAAGGACACTAAAGCACTCGGCACTCCTATCCATCCCAGGCATTCATGTCCTCTTTGTTCTTTTTACATTTTTTGACATTTATTGTTTTCCTTTATAATTTTCTTATCCTTAATCCGAGATCATAGTCAACCTTTTATGTCACTAGTGTCAAAATTCAAACAAGAGATCCATATATATATAACATACACTCTATTATTCTAGTTGGCAATTATAAGGCAATCACATCTACATACTATCACTACCATCAAAGGGACTACATTTTTGTGTTGCATACATTTTAAGGGGAAGTGCTTAATTCCATATCACACATTTGCATCATATATAGATAAAAGCCCATTATATTGGTGTCATTTGCATAAGGAAAGCCTAAGGATACAATTTCACACACAAGAACAAAGAAATACATGGAGTCTAGAATGTAGTGTAACACTCGATCATAAGTTCACTCATCGGATAACCGCGTGGTCGGTCTGACTTCACATATTGTATTTTTCATTCTAATTTGATGTATTTGTGAGCTTGTGCGGTAGCTAGGGTTTGTTTTGCAATTTTCAGTACACTCGGTTATCAAAGAGTGAATATCAAGTGACTAACATGAAGTGATAGCAAAACCCTAGTGACATAGAAGAAAGTAGATTCTGACATTCAATGCAATCATCATCTCCTAAGAACAAGCACCATGGCCTAGATGTCCTTGTCCAAAGCACCAGAGCCTATGTCCAACATTGATCTCAAGATCTAGATTTTATAAAGAGTAGTTACAACACTATTCCAATCATGTTCAACATTTTACACTACCCATATCAGTTCCAGATTCCACAGATTTAGCTAATTCATATATCTCCCTTATTTACTTATAGTTTTACATTACTTGAGTACTTAGCATTTGCATATTTTTTGTATTTTAGCTTATCAATTACTCTACAATTAGATTTAATTTATATTTTATTAAATTAGACATGTATGGATACTCTCAACTCAACATCAACCAAATCAAATGATTTTATCAATGTAAAAACAAAATTTACAAAAATATAATAACATTGTTGAATTCAACTTAAAATCCTTTGATCAATACACCATCCAAATAGTTCCATGATATTACAATAAGTTCACAGACATAATGGCTTCTCTAGCATCACTCATTCCATTATCAACTAATGATTCCAAATTTTTTGTTATTGTGCATAGACTTAATCAACCACCTCACACCAATGAGATCCCCTCTATTAACCTCATTGAAGTCAATCAAACAAACCTCTGGTATACTCAAACCTATGACTATCTTTCTCAATAAAAATTACCCTCTGACTTATCTAAAAATATTAAAAATATTTTCTTCGACGCATTACCTAATACATCATCATAGGTGACATTCTCTAAAAATGGGGTTTTATGGCCTCTTACTACGATGCCTCAAATCTCATGAGTCTATTAAAGTTATCCAAGAAATCCACAATGGCATAAGTGGTGGACACTTTAGTAGTATGGTTATTGGTAAACCTATCTTACGAATGGGCTATTATTGGCCCACCTTTAATCAAGATTATTGTGTATACATCAAGAAGTGTGTTAAATGTCAACAACATTCCAATCCACTCACATCCCAAGTTAGGCCCTACAACCTACTCAAGATATATGACCCTTCTCACAATGGGGGCTCAACCTCATTGGCCTTATCAACCCTCATTCATCACAATGACACCATTTTATCATCATCACTACTAAATATTTCACTAAATGGGTGGAGGTTATTCCCCTGGTCTCTACTAAATCAAATAAAATCATCGATTTCATCTATCAACACATCATATGTCGCTTCGACATCCCTCACAAACTTATCACAAAATGGAAAATCTTTCAAAAATAAATAAAAGAATAAATTATGTGAAACTTTAACATTAAACTAAGTTTTTCATCACCCTATTATCCACAAGTAGGGGCTTCTAACAAGACACTCAACAAAATCCCCATGAATACCATCGATCAAGCATGCATGAATTGTATCTCTAAATCTTGTTTTCTCTTTGGACTTATCAAACTAACATTCATACTCCCGAAGGTGCTACGACCATTTCTTTATTCTATAGCACCGAGGTAGTTCTACCCTCGAATTCCAAACCCCATCACTTTTTGTATCCCTCAGAGACTTTATCTCTGATGAAGATTATTGTCAAGAACTTCTAGCACAACTTGAACTATTAGATGAACTTCACCTAATAGCCCTCAAACACCATCATGTCTATCAATAATGCATTAAATGAGCATATAATAAATGTGTCAAATAACGTGACTTCAACATTGGTGATCTTTTCCTTAAAGAGAATCAAAATTTCACTACTCTAGAAATAAGTAAACGTGGAAAGTTTTCCCTAACTGGATTGGTCCATATGTCATCACTCACAAGAAGGCCTAGAAATTGACAGATGTATGCCATTTTTTTGTGATTTTAACTATATATTACATGTGAAAATTTGTAAAAACCATAAACAATAATAGGCTGAAATTTTTAAAAGCCATAATATTTTTTAAGTGGTTTATATAAACATATAATACCTAAATATATATATGTGAACAAATTATAGAAATATTTTTAAAAATTATTGGAATTTATAACCACCGAAAGAGTTAAACCATCGGTGAATTTTGATTTAACAGGCACAAATAATTTGAAATTTTAGGCCTTCTCACAAGTATGGGTCAAGATCCTATTGTTTAGCCACCCTTGATGGTAAACTTGAAAAGGAGCCTCTAAATGCCTAGCACTTGTGGCCTTTCTATTGTTAACATATCTATCGGCATGACATTAGTCACATCGAAGATCTTATTTAATCTCTAGCATATCATTTACTATTGGAATGATTTGGAAGCATGTGTTCCACCTTCAGTATCTTATAATCAAGACCTTAAAGATGAGCACCATGGCTCTATTCATCACATATTTCCCATGGAAAGGTTCCTCCTTAGCAAAAATCACACAATCATTACTCTCATCTTTCCCTTTTCTACCAATTAAAAACATGCCAAGGGGTACACATGTGTGGTTTGTACACACATCTTTTCCCCTCCTCAAAATGGTCTACTAGGCCTGCCTTCATCTTAAAAATAAAAATTTCAAAATATCTACAGATGCACATTATCAAAAATATGGACTAATCCCTTGAAGGATAGTTATTGATCATATTAGAAAATAACATATTGATCCCTCGAAGGACAACTATCAATCAAAATACAGATTGATCCTTGCCTACCAATTAAAAACATGTTGAGGGGTACACATGTGGGGTTTATACACACCTATTTTCCCATCCTCAAAATGGTCCAATAGGCCTATTTTAAGCTTAAAAATAAAAATTCAAAATATCTATAGATGCACATTATCAAAAATATAGAATGATCCCTTGAAGGATAGTTATTGATCATATTAGCATAATACAAATGGATCCCTTAAAGCACAAATCACAATCAAAATATAAATCGATCCCTCAAAGGATGAATATCTATCAAAAATAAAAAATCGTAGACAAAATCTAGCCGGAGCACAAGCCTATAGACCATCAAAAATGAGAACCCACTCCCCTACAAACTACGTGTGTTAACCCTTCCCATGTTGTAAGAAGGTATACAAATTCATTTCCATCTATATCCAAGATCCTAATGAGACTAATTATTTGTAGTTGTATATTAACATCTTTTGTAAGCCCTCAAGTGTATTGCCATACATTTGATTTTCAATCACATTACATATGAATCAAATCCGGTTTAAAAGAAAACAATCCACATTTTATTTTTAACCATAATTGAAACAAATGTTGACACATATATCAAGATCACTATATTTTGAGTCACATCATATCAGCATGTCATATCAAATATTCCATTTAGACATCTACACAACCAATATCATATCAAATACATCTAAATTATCTAACATTTTGACATCTCATCACAAACGCATAATAACATCACATCAAAATAACTCATGTACAACATCAACATCAAAATAACTCACGTACAACATCAACATCAAAATAAATCAAGAACACCTAAATCCAAAACATCATCATTTATACGTATATGCATCATCAATAATGTTTATACAAAATTCCTTCAAAATGCTCATATACAAAATCATCCATAATCAAATCATATACAAAAACCACATATTATGTGGTAAACTAAAAATTAGATACACGCTTCACCACTCTATCCTCACGCGACTCTACATCGTGCCCTAGACCTCTTAGTGGTTGTGTCAAACTTCCAAGAATCATTGATGTAACATGTTGAGCTAATCTCTACTCACTCACTTTGTACTCAACATAGTGAGGAACATCAGGTAGATGTTATGTCACCAAGTGCCCATACTGCATCTCCTTGCCAAAATCCAAATACTACTCAATGATCACAAAATTATGAGGCCCCATCTTCCCTCCCGCCACTAGACTACACCCGCATGTACCACGGCCTATCCTACACTCATATACTCTCCCTAGGATACACTCCTAGCATTCTTTGATGTTATCCCCACCTCTCCATACTTCACCTATAGTTCCTCCCACTTCCGGCAATATCGGTCTCATTATTGTAAATAGGTGTCACACTCTAGGCATACCTAGACTATCTCCTACTGTAACTTGTCATACTCCTGGAGAGTAGTGTCATGCTCCACCACCAACTTATCTCTTTCCAACTACAATGTATCATAAGCTACCTGTAACTTGGTCATCTCAGTATCCATTGTTGAGCGGATGAATCAGCAGCTCAAGGATGGAATCATAAGGGTTTGGGTGCACGGAAACAAGGCGCAAAGGAATGTGTAAAAGTATCACATAAAAGTGGCATGCCCGAGAACATTTGGAAAATATGACTTGGTCATTTGTGTGGTTTAAGGCTATTTTTGTATTTGAAGTGTTGATTATGTAATGACATGAATACTTGTAGTTCACGTAAGGCTATATTGAAAATTACAGCAGATCGAGCACCATGCAAAATTTTGGTCTAATAATAGGATATATACTTAGAGTTAACTTTAGAAGATCTATTATTAGCACTTGTATGATTTTGTATTCTCTTGTAAAGGCACATGGCTATTATTAGCATGCAGCCTATTTTTAGAAGGTGCATGGGTAGTGAAGGGCAAGTCCCCACCCTTATATATATATATATATATATATATATATATATATATATACATTGACTTTCACATTTGATATACTATTTATTGTAGAGTTATGTTGCGGATTTGTTAGCATGCATGACTATATAAACTCAATCATGATGTATGAAGCTTCTATGTTTTATAGTATTTAATACCATGGATCTTGTTGGCTAGATATTGGTATTAGATGTGACTAAATATGGTTCTTACATGGTAAATCTCAATATAGTCATTATTTAGTCAATCTTTCATATGGTTTAGATCTACATCTAGTTTATGTGGTGTGGTGTAATTGATTATTTGTTATGGATCTGAATTATATTAGCAATCATGTTAACATCTTAAACAATCTATTCTAAAGAGGGGCCTAGTACCCTTGCGCACTTTAGGTGAGTGTGTTTTAGTCTAGGTGATGTGCCAACGTGACTCGAGATTTGTGAGCAATAGAGTTACAGTAGATAGATTCAATTTGCAGTCAAGATCAAGACTTAATTAGGAGCATATTCATCTATGGTGGTATAATCATCTTCTATGTTATTTAGAGGTCCATCTGGAGGTTTATTTTCTAGGGTGTCATTGGCATAGAACGTAGTCATGCAGAACATTGGTATAACATCTGGAAGTATCGTGACTTTGCAGACTGTGGGAGTCCAGTTTAGCACAACTGTTGGAACATAAGGTAGTTCATGCTCTAGCCCATTGCCTACATTAGGAGGAGGATCAAAGGGTTAGGTGGCTTAGCACCGGTGGATCTAGAGGTGGTGGAAACACAGGAGGAAATATAGGTTTTGGGTCTAGTGGGCATAGTCCACACCAACCTTAGAAAATTTATATGGAGATGTCTCTTCATCTTCCATAATATAGAGGCATTGAAGATGTAGCTGAGTATGTACATATGTGTGAAATATTATGGTGCACCAAGGGGATTATAGCTCCAGAGTGCAAGGTGAATCATTTTACAACTACGTTACGGGGCCCATGCACATCTGGTATAGAAATTTTGATCCTGATCATATTTGTGTTGATTATACAACATTGCGAGATGCCTTTTTAAAATATTTTTATATCCGAGTTTAAATAGAAAAGCATAAGCGCATTTGAAATATATTAAGTAGAGCACTACCGAAAGTGTTCAAGAGTATGATGAGTGGTTCAAAAATCTTATGTCCAATTTTTCTTATGACATACATGTGAGCCAAAATGCTCATTGTTCATTGGAGGACCGGTCACGCTTTTTAGAAGGGAACTTTTTCATAAGACATATATAGATCTATGTGATGACTTGAAGCAGCTATGTGCGCTAAGGCAAAGAGGAAGCGTAGACACATGAGTGAACCCCTTCTTGGAATCTCATATTATAATGATGGATAGATAGTTTGAAAAACTATCAACCAATTCGGCACATGAGACACACAAGTGGGATTTGGTGCATGATCAGATCTATGAAGTGGAAGGACACACCAAAAATAATTTTCCTAGAAGTTAGTGAGCTCCTTATTACTAGATTGTGAGATTCATCATTTGGACCACAATTCCACCCGGTATCCATTATTTCAAGATGTGATAAGAAAGAATGTGTCATGTTACTGTAATATTTTTAGGTCACCACTCATGATACAATATTAGAGATTAATTGATCGATCTATAATGTTATTGATATTGGCGTATAACATATTGGTGTTATAAATAACTCCAGGGAAAAAGGTGAGCATCGTGGATTACGACCATAATGAGGGGTGCTCGATGGTGGCCGTGGTAGAGGTTTAGGATACCGTAGAGGATTTAGAGGTGAGGTTATAGGATGGAAGGAATGATTTCCCTCATGGAACTTGTTATACATTTGGATCTCCTAATCATTACATGCATGAATGTCCTTAGAACATTGTCATTCTTTTTGGGGAAATAACCATAAGTATGAAGAATGCTTAGACTTATATGAACACTTGAGTAAGAAACATAAACAGGAAAATAATGGCACGGGGATGGTTAGAGTACAACACATAGTAGAATACTAATGGATGTCAAAGTTAGCATCGAATACTGAGTTAGTACCTATGAAGATTACTACACGCACCGAGGTTGCACATGCCAAGGAAACGCTAAACCAGAAGCCTACCATTACTAAGGAGGAGGGGCTACATGTAAAGTATCTAGCTCCTATGCATCAAAAGGAGGTTTATCAGGAAACCATGGAATTCATAAGGAATCTTTAGGGTGAGATACAATGTTTAAAGGAATAGTCCTAGAAGATATAACAAAAGAAAGTAATTGAGCTCTAATGATAAATATGGATGAACTAAAGGAGGTTTGCAAGATGATGCGGCAAGAGAACATCATTCCATTGTTAGGGAACTGGTTGAAGGGAAATGTTCCATGCATTGGGAAAAAACACGAGAGCCAACTTTTACATTCCAATCTTCCTCCAAACAGTCTAGATTATGACAAGGAGATTACTCTAAATATCATTGTTGATGGTTGGCTTTTGAGTAACATTTTGAGTGACATAGGCACGTAAGTGAATGTTCTTTCTTTGGATGTGTGGGTTCAAATGTGTAGACTTCCATCAGATACATCCTCTAATGTTTTGTTCATGGAAAACCAAACTAAGGCCACACCCATTTGAGTGTTAAAAGATACATCCATTACTATTCAGGGGGCAAGTTTACTGGAGATTTTGAGGTCTTAGCTCTTGCAGAAGAAGACAATTTTCACACATCACTTGGGTTCCCTTGGTGTTATGCAAACAACATTGACTTTTATTTCAATAAGGGGTATATCATCTTTGAGAATAAGGAAGAATGTGTCATTATCTCTTTGACAGATGGGAAATCTACACCATATGTAGAGCCCTTAAGTGGAGAACACTTGAATAGAATTTATGTGTGTATTATTCGAGATCCAAAAATCTTGAGCCATCAAAGGAAGGAGTTATCCAATGGGATGATGCATGGTCCATGAGCGATGCTACAAGTTTTTCATGTGACAACTAGGCATGTGGAACTTATGAAATGGTTGTGTATGAAGTATGAAGTGTAGTTGTGAACATTAGTAAGCCACACATCAAGCATTTGGGCAATCATCCCCAAAATACACAGATTCCAATAGTATTCCTGCTTGTTATGGAATTTCAGTGGCATGTTCAGGTGGAAAGAAGGAACATGTTAGTATATACTCTACGTGGGATGGCAAGGTGCTGGTGGGTGGTTCATAGAGATAATATTTTGGAGTGGAGAGAAGTAAGGATTACTTTATCTACTAGATTTTTAAGGAGTAATGCACCTACTCAGATTTGTGCATTTCATGGTAATGATCTTGTTCAACACTACATTCAACAAAGTGTGAGAAACTTTGGACATAGGGGTAGAAAGATTTACTACCTTCGTTATGGGTGCACAAGCTTTATTTCATTTTGCAGGGCTACAAGCATGCATGTTATATCTATGCGAGTTGAATAGAGAGACTTGAAGTTGGCAAGAACCTACTATAAGTATGATTCAAACCTTTGAGTATTTTTCCACTAAACCTCTAGTGAATGAGGCATTACAAGTTATGAAGCACTTAACTATGTGAGATAGTATAAAGGTTGAAGAGTTACTTTAGGATTTGTTATGAGAGTTAGACTTGGGGGCATTTTTCAAGAGGAAGAAATAGATGCTAAACACTTGGGTGCACCTACCTAGAAAGAGACAAGGGTAAGATGGTCTACATCATTGATGATGAAGATATTGAGAACTTGTATCTTGAGCACATAGAGGATAAGCATGAGGTCCTGATAGATAGTAGCAGATGATGAAAAGCACATGCCTACCATGAGCCTATGAATACCAATAAAGTAAACATTGGAAAAACACTCGAACCAAAGGTGGCCATCATCGAGATTATTGGTTTGACTCAAGTTACTAAGATCATTGAGTTATTGTGTGACTCCAGATATATTTCCTAGGGGCTATCATGAATTAAAGGGTGCACATGAATCATTGGGGAAGATGAGGATAAAACTAAAATAATGTGTGCATCTAGTTCAAAAGAGGCCTTACAGGATGAATCTGAATTTACACATCAAGGTGAAAGAAGAAATTGACCAAATGTTAATTTCTATTATTATTGTTCTAATTAACAAATCGAATGGGTGAGCCCTATGGTGATCAAAGATCAAGAAAGATGGTAGAATTAGGATTTGTGTGGATTACAAAGTGAATTGAATACTACATGTGTGATTGATCCTTTTCCCACACCAAATAGTGAGGAAATCTTGGAGGGTGTCGCAGGGCACGAGATCTACTCCTTCACCGATGGATTATTTGAATACCATCAGTGAGGATAGCTAAAGAATATCAAGAGAAGATAACTTTCACCACTAAATGGGAAATTTTGCATACATGGTTATGCATTGTGGATTAAATAATGTTCTTGCATATTATTTTCATGCATAGTGGTATAAGTGTTTCAGATTTTATTCACAAATTTTTGCAGGTATATCTAGATGATTAGACAAACTATGGCCTTATAAAGGATCATTGTGATGATCTAAGGCTGATGTTTGAGAGGTATCGGAAATTTAGCATCCCTTTAAATATTAAGAAGTGCATATTTGTCACACCCTTTGAAATTTTTCTTGACGCATAATTTGTAAAGAAGGCATGCTTTAGTGGATCATGCTAAGGTTGTTTTGATTTTGGGATTTGAAGAACTAACTAGTCAAAGCAAGGTGCACAAATTCTTGGGGCACATAGGATATTACAAGAAATTTATAAAAGATTTTGCTAAGATGATCATGCCCCCTGGAGGAATTGTTGAAAGGAAAAGGAAAGTTTTATTCGGTGAGGCACAACAACATGCATTTGAGACACTAAAGGATAGGCTTACTACATCACCCATTTTACATTTTCCTTCATGGTCCAATCATTTTCATGTTCATGTAGATGCCTCTGGCATGGCCATTGGTGTGGTACTATCTCAACCTATATAAGGGATTTTTGATCATCCTATTTTCTTCGCTAACAAGAAGTTGACTCAAAGAATGCACTATACAATGACAGAGTGCAAGGCCTTGTCTATGATCTATGTGTTCCATAAGTTTCAACATTATTTGCTAGATACACATTTCATTTTTTATACGAGACCACATGGAATTGAAGTACTTAAAGTGAACAAGCTTGTTTTACTGGGGCGCATATGTTGTTGGGTATTGTTATTTTAGGAGTTTAATTTTATGGTGGTGGTTAAGCCAGGTAAGATCATTTCTATTCTAGACCATTTATCAAGGGTTCAATTAGGAGAGGATACATAGAGCATTAAGGACACAATGTCAGATGCACAACTATTCATATTGAATCACATGGCCTCTAACTTGAGGATATTGATGTCTTTTTAATGCACATGTGTGGCACTGAAGGGAATGAAGGCCTTATAAAAAAAATAATTTGTTATTCGTGTTGCACCTTACATGTTGATTAGTGTATACTTGTACAAGTTAGGCCATTATGAAGTTTTTTGTCGATGTGTACTTGAGCACGAGTGTGAAACAATTATGGTAGAGGCTCAAGGTGGTATTGCAGGTGGACACTATACAAGGGATGCCACTGTGCGCAAGATTCTACTAGCTAGTCTATGGTGGGAAACATTATACAAGGATTAAAAATCATATTGTAAGGCATGTGACCATTTTCAATGCCTTGGAAAACCTAGGCATAGAGAACAGATGCCTTTGAGACCTATTACTAGTGCAGAACCTTTTGAGAAGTTGGCAATTGACTTTGTTGGCCCTATCTCCCCAACCGCACATAGGACAAGATTGTGATATATTATAAATTATACAAATTATCTTACACGGTGGGAAGAAGTGGCACCTATAAAGGATTGGAAAAGCATTTCTACAACAAACAAGGTTTCTATAGGAAAATATTATCAGCATGTATGGATGCCCTTTAATTTTAACAAATGATAGGGGTACTTATTTCCTTAATGAGACTATCAGGATATTATTGGATGAATTTATGGTTACAAACCATCGGAAAACCCCTTATCACCCTCAGGTAAATGGAACTACTAAGGCCTTCAACAAAATATTGAGCCATACCTTGACAAAAAAATTGTGATGTTGGAAGGTGATATTGGGATGATAAAGTCTCGTTGTATTTTTGGGCATACATGACAACCTACAAGAGGTTAAACAAAGCAACACCTTTTCAACTGGTGTTTGGTGCAGAGGTAGTTCAACCTATGGAATTCATGTTACCTTCTTTGTGTATTACACGTGGAGGAGTTCTAGGCGATGAGAAGGCATTGGAATAATGTATGACAAACTAATGCAAAGAGGATGAGAGGTGCACCATATCACAATGGAGTTAGAAATAAGAAAACTCTAGGTAGAAGGCATGGTATGATAGGAAAATCAAGGATAAGAAGCTTAAGGTTGGGAAAATTATACTTCGTATGATTCAAATTTTATGCCACCTCGGAAAACTTAAGTTGCATTGGTTGGGACAAGTATGTTATCACTTATATGTTTGATTCGGGTGCTTTCAAGTTAAAGGCGCTGGATTGGATAGTTGCCTGGTTACTTCAACGGGAGTAGGCTAAAGCCCTACTATAAATAATTCTTCTTGGTGTTTGTAATAAGGAAGTATTGCCACTTAGATTAGGTTTTCCTCAATGCATTCCCTTTATGTGTTTCCTTCATTATTTTTATGCCTTGTCAATTTAGTTCGTGTTTTTGTAATAAGCTTGTTTACAAGCCGAGAAGCTTATTACTATCTAAGTGTTTTCATGCATAGAGGACCATGCATACCCTTAGTGTCGGGTGGTTTATAAACAAGGACTCATTACCAAGTTGGACTAATAGCATAAGACGAGTTTGCATAGAAGAAATTTTGTGCAAGTGCTCAAAAGAAGGGTCCGAAAAGAAGAGAAAATTGTTCATGAATAAAGACCACATATGGAAAAATGGATGCACAATATAATGCGAGGTAGGTTGTAGCAAGGGAAACTACTTAGTGAAAGACATAGTGGCAAGGTACTTTGGCGCATGAGGGTGTGTGAAAGGATGTCTATGGCCAAGAAGTATAGGGTGTCCCTAGAAGGTTATGACTGTGGCATGGAAATGAGTAGATGAAATAATTTAGGAAATGACAAATCAAAATTAGGTATGGTGGTAGGTGGTGAGAAATAAATGTGATAACTTTTTTAAAATATATATAAGGATAAGATGTGGAATAATTTTTACCTTTGCCTTTAATATTTTTTGAGTGAATTGTTTGTAGTTAAGCAAGTTAGTGAACAAGTTGTGAGGTATGAGAGCTACGAACCAATCAAATTTGTTAGGTTTATGCACCGGGTGAACTTTTACTCCATTTGGTGAAGTGTTTGAGTGAGAAAGAGGTGTGTGTGGATAAATATTAATAGTTAGGGTTTGGTGTTGAGCTAGGGCACGTGAAGTTTAGTTGCAAAACTCATAAAAGGTAAAAATATAACACCTTTCTAGTTGACATTACACCCAAAAGAGCACCTACAGCTGGCACAAGGGGAAAGAAGAAGAGGGAAACTTATTTTGAGGTTGAAGACACCCCAAGAGCAGGATTTTGAAATACAATACCCAAGTAGTTTTTATGGGCTGCAATTGGGATTCACACATTCGTCATTCTTGAAGGTTAGTGATTATAAACATAGGAATATATATAACAAGGAATAATTGGAGAAATTTATGGTTAAGAAGACCTCAAAGAACGTCGCCAATGAGGGTGAGGAAAAATTAGGTGGGTAGGTCTCTATTTAAGGTTATCTGGCAAACACGAGATACCAAGTGTTGGTCAAGGGTGACTGACCATGGTTAGGTATAACCGGCGCCGATTATTGTGAGATATGAAAATGTCATAGAATGGGGTTTTGGTCTCCTTTGTGATTACACAAAGGATTTGGTTGGTTGGGATGAGGTATTGGGTGATTGGAATAGGTTTTTGTGAGGTTTTGATGGGTCTATGGAGGTAAAAATGTTGGAGATGGTCAATAGGGAGCAAGATAAACAATGGATGATAAAATGAAATAACCAAGAAAGTATGATGTTGTACTTACTTAGATTTCATTCTGAAAGTCTATGTGTGAAGGATGGAGGTGCTGATGATGGGTTTGAAGGCTACAAGTGATCACCAACTAAAGAAAATATTCTGCATGGGCTGCATGCACACTCCTCTTTTGCTTGGATAGATCAGAATGTGGTTGGGATGGTTGTGCAGGAGAAGATCCTCAATCTCCTTCCTTGATGTCAGTTCTTGCTAGAATTGGCTCTCTGAAGATGTGTTATCTCTTTGAGATTTCGTTCTTGCTTGTCAACTTTCTCCCGTTTTTTCCAACTTACTTACAACCTTCGAGAATAAGGTTGTTTTGGGGTTAAAAGGGGTAACCAATGGTGGTTCTGGGTTAACCTGGTGACGATTAAGGGAAACCGATGTCGGTTAGCCGGGATTTTCTAGGTTTACTAAACTTAAGGAGATCCTCCTTATTTCCTTAGATATTGTGTCGTTATCCCGTGGATTAGACTGGGAGCTTCTTGTGAGCATGGGGGAATGTGGTTAGAGGGAATGTAGGCATTGATTTTTAGGGTTTGGGTAAGTCTTAGTTAGTTATGGTAACTGCTAAGAATAGGTCTTTGGTTGAGTTAGCTTGGTGAGGTCTCTAAGTGAATCTGCTTGTGTAGATATTGTTTAAATAAGATATTTAAATAATAAATATAGTGAGGATAACAAATTAATTTAATTAAATTAATTAAATTAATATTAGTAGGGTGAAGGGGGTCATAGATGTAATAATGGGGAGCTTATATGTCGAGGGATGAAGGGGGAGTGTGACCTAATTTTAGTGTCTACATTTTTTCCCTTTTTGTTGTGTAGCTTGTATTGGTAAGCAATGCTAACAAAAATAAGATGTGGTTGCCCCATGTGTGTGTGAAGGTGATCCCCCTCAAACCAGAATCATGAGGCAAAGAGGCATGAAGTGGTGAGTGGTTTGATAAAAGATAAATGTGAAGAAAAGGAAAGTAGGTACAAGGAAAAAGATTGAAAGGTCTACTTGGGAAATCTAGGTAATGGGTCAGGGTCAAAGGTAGCAATAGTCAAACACACGCACACATATAAACTATAGCACACTACCGGGTTGAAGAGAAGGAAAAATCTACATCATCTAAGGTCGATAGGTTTATCCAAACAAGGGTGAAGTGAATCCGGTATCCAAGGTATAGGATAAGGTCAGGAAACACAATGTAGGTTAGGTGCAGAACGTGTAGGTATGTTCCAAGACACCAAAGGTAGGGTCGGATAAACGATCATGCGGTAATAGGCTAGGTATAGGCATTAGGCAAAACAACACAGTAAAAGTGCTGCAAGGTATAGCGAACACATGAGGTCAAAAGGTCACTAAGCAATGGTCCAGTCCAAATATTGAGATGACAAAGATGGGTAAGGATGAGGTAGGGGTAAAATAAGGAGGCTTCAACAACAAACACGGTGAGGTTGAAGAAGGTGGAGGGCCAGAAGGGAAGGTAAAGTGGTCCAGGTAGGTGTAGGGAAGGAAAAAGAAAGGGGAGGTAAGGAAAAGTAGGTGAATGTGAGGGAAATGAGTACATAGGGTAACCGACAGTGGTCGGGATGAACCAAGGATGGTGGGGAAGAACCGATGGCGGTAGTTCCTAGGGTAGAAGACTCGGCATTGGTCAAGGGTTAACCGATGTCGGTTGAGTCGGGGTAGGGTATAAAAAGTAGAAAACCCATGTTTTAAAATTCATTTGTGCATTGTGAAGAAGAAGAAAAGGACAAAAAGAGAGAAAAGAGGAAGAGGTCAAAAGAGTATGATAGAGATTGGTTGGCAAGCCACATAGGTGAGATTGATTGGGCAAGAGGTGGGGTCATGAGATCGGATCGAGCGAGGTGATTGGTGGAGAGAGTTGGAGGTCAGTTGAGGATGGCGGAGGCCGAGAGGGCTCGAGAGGAGTGGCGCGGAGGCCGGAGGTTCCACCACGATGGCGGCAATGAGATCAGGTAGGATTTGAACCTTTGGTTTTGATTTTTGAGTTAATTTGATGTAAAATGTAGAAAATATTAAAAAATGGGGGTTTGGGGGGAAGAATTTCAAAATGGGAAAAAGAGAGGGAAAAGGTAATATTGAAGGGTAGGGGTATGACAAAAAGGGTATTGTAGGAAAAATTAAGGGTGTAAAGAGGGATTTGGGTGGGTAGAATGTCAAGGAAGGGAAAAATTAGGGTTGGGAAGTCGGGGCAAACGGCAGACAATGACCGATGTCGGTCGACTTGGCCAACGTCGGTGGGTAGTGACCAATATCACAAGAACAGTGACCAGTGCCGGTCAAAGGGAGACTAGTGGTCGGTCCAGGGATAACCGGGGTTGGTTAATCCAAAGTGTAAATTGGGATAAAAAAGGGAAGAGAGTAAGGGTAGGGTGGGAAAGAAGTTAGGTGAGAGGGGAAGGGTTTAGGGTGAGAAAGTAGGGTAGGTGGGTAAGGGTTGAGGGTGGTTTCGGGTGAGGGTAGGGTAGATAGTTTCAGGTGGATGGGTGTGGGTAGGTGTGGGTGAGGGTTAGGGTAGATAGGTAGGGTAGATGGGTTTGGGTAGGTGTGGGTGAGGGTTAGGGTAGATAGGTAGGGTAGATAGGTTCGTAGATGGGTGTGGGTAGGTGTGGGTGAGGGTTAGGGTAGATAGGTTCGGGTGGATGGGTTTGGGTAGGTAGGTTTGGGTGGATGGGTTTGGGTAGGTTTGGGTGAGTGACAAGGCCAATGATTAGGTCGGGATGTGGGGTAAAAATTAGGTAAGTTGGGAAGGTGGACTAATACATTGCTTTTGTGGGATGTAGGCCCGAGATGAGCTACGGATGAGGGCCCGGGTGCCACCCTTGTTATAAAGTATGGGTGATCACGATGTAAGTGGAGTGGCAACATGTGGTAGAGGTGGGATTGATAGGTGTGTGGTGCTACCGGCATGTAGTCTGGGAGGCGAGTCTTATGGTTTCCCTCATCAATAGATGGGACTCGGCGACCAACACCTTCCATTTACCGACGGTGAGATGACGATCACCTTGGAGGATGTCTACAGGATCCTGTGGTTGCCCATATTGGGGGCCCAGGTTTATTCCATCTCTTCAGAGGTGTCTAAGAACTACTGGCACCCATTTTTGGTGAGGGTGTAGTAGACCTGATATTCCATAGTGCTAGCCTGAGCTATGGAGCGATGTATAGAGCTCATCCAGAGGAGATGAGGTTAGTGGTACTCTTGATGGAGGCGTGTGTTCTCGCAGCTTGCCGATGCAATGCATAGGGAGATTCCCAGGTCACTTATGGGAGTCCTCCATGACATGATGATACATCATACATTATTTGCATGGGCACTTGCATTGCTGACATAGGTGTATAGAGAGCTATGGTCCTACGGATGACTCAAGGGAGGTTCAAAGATCTCATGTGTCGTACTACTATATTACTAGGCGTACGAACACATTGTTTGTGTTCAACTAGTGGGGATGCCCTAGGTAGATGCATTCCCACGGAGAGTTTTGAGAGTGGGGTACAGGTGATGGGTACCAGCCATGGGAGAGGCCGAGGTGCCATAGCTATGCATGATGTATCTTATTACATGAGGTTTTTGGAGGGGCTTTCCATGGTAGACATCATTTAGAGGCCATATGTGGGCTTCCCTTCATACAGACAAATGGCCACAGAGCTAGTTGGGCTACAAATACATCTATGGATAGAGGGGAGGAGAGTGGGAGAGCATGAGTGGATACCCGTAGAGTGGGTTAGATGCCAGTTTGGATTAGTCCAGGGTGTACCACCTCCATTCCCTCAGTACCAAAGAGATGATGTGGAGAGACCTATGTCTCCACCACAACCCACAGTGTCAACTGGGTAGGAGGAGCAGCCAGTAGATGTACATATTGATGATGCTGGGGTTGCAGATGGGTACAAGCAGTGGTGGGTAACATAGCTGAGAGTCATACCACCGAGGTCAGGGTAGCAGACTTAACCACCATCACAGTTCAGAGAGATGCCCTACAGGGGTAGGTGCCTACTTTGGTGACGCAACTGGGGATCATGCATCAACAACTTAAAAATTCAGAGGCACAAGTTACCACATTACAAGCCCGTAGAGATGAAGCGGCAGCTTAGGGCTTAGGCAAAGGCGAGGACAGTACTGCAAAGCGGAGGCAGGGGAGATGGAGATGGAGAGGAGGTAGGTGGAGATGGAGGGCAGATAACCACCCTATAGGCACAGGTGTAGGCTTTATAGGGCTAGTTGGCCATAGTGCAGGGGTAGGTTACTGGGTCTATAGGGCTAGTCTGCTAAGAATGCATGCATGCATTACTACCCCGCAGCCTAGATACAAGCACAAGCTCCACAACCCCGACTCAGATCTAGCACCAAAGACAGGGCTCAGTGTAGGTTCAGGGATAGGGTCCCATTGTATAGGTACCCACACAGGTAGCGGGACCCATGGCACCTCCATAATAATGCCCATGGCCAGGTTTAGAGATGCCCTAGGAGAGGCATGGTATTACCAGGATCATTTATTAGCTATCGGGATAGATGTGCCCTCTTATGTCGAGTACAGAGCACATCAAGCCTCTAGTGAGAGGACCAGATCCCGCACTCATAATGTGGAGAGTACAGGGGGCTGACAAGCCTAGGGATAGGGTCATGGTGAGGTCACTAGTGTGTTGAGGCCAGCTCTAGGTGAGGGGCCATCAGTAGGAGGTGAGGTAGGTGCCGAACCCCGAGATAGGTGTGGCAGAGAGGGTCGAGAGACACAGTCACAGGGAGCATTCCCCGACATTAGATGGGGAGATGATTGACCTACTGTGGACCTACCTACCTTAAGTCATTTTTGTATGTATTACATATGAGACCGGCTGCGTGTCAAATATTTTTATGTATTGATTCATTCATGCATTTTGTACATATGAGACTGGCCTGCATGCCAATGACATTTTGTATTGTATATGGGCCTACATGCCGACACTTTTGAGATGATATCCATGATGAGATAGGCATGTATATTGAGATACACACTTATTGATTTATATGATGAGATTCATGGTATTTGATGATGTGTTGATGTGTTTATGAGATATTGATTTATGGCTTGTGTTAGATGAGATATGGATGTGTTAC
The DNA here is from genome assembly GCA_018340775.1 of Taxus wallichiana var. yunnanensis. Lineage (NCBI taxonomy): Eukaryota > Viridiplantae > Streptophyta > Pinopsida > Cupressales > Taxaceae > Taxus > Taxus wallichiana. Next base: position 53,684,960 of record CM031242.1, on the reverse strand, counting down.
TTTGTATTAGATTATATATGGGTTTGTTGGTTTGATATGGGTGGAAATTAGGTGAGTTAGGCATGATGGAGTCAGGTCATATTAGGCATGGATTGATTCAAGTTGTTAGGCATGGATTGAGTCATGTTGTTAGGCATGGATCAATTCAAGTCAGAGGCATGGATTGAGTCGAGTTGGTTTAGGCATGGATCGAGTCCGTTGTTAGGCATGGATCGAATCGTAATAGGCATGGATTGAGTCAAGTTGGTTTAGGCATGGATTGAGTCAACTTTTTTAGGCAGGCATGGTGGAGTTAGGTTGGTTAGGCATGGTTGGTCAGGTTATAGGCATGGTGGATTCAGGTTGGTTTAGGCATGGATGTTCATTTTGGTATTTTGATAACAAATGGCAATATAAATACATGAGATGGTGTAAAATGTGGAAAATGTTGGTTATGTATGAAAATGTGAAATAATATAAGTGGTAAAAGTCATGTGGTATATGGTATAGATGTTCAAGGTTTTTGATATGAACAAGAAATCAGGTAAAAAGGGGAAGGAAATGGTTAGGGTAAAGAGTGGCCGAGCTAACCTTCCAGGGCCCCATGCCCTGGAAGTGTTACCTACATAGTCCCGGCAAAAAGGGACCTCAAATCGATGTAGTTCTCCCATAAGCTAGGAAAGAATATGAAAGATAGAAGAATAGGTATTGAGGTTGATAGTTATAGTTATGTTGGATTCAAGGTCATAAGTATGATGAGGTCAAGGTTGATTAGGTGAGGTGGAATATAGGTAGATAGGTATGGGTGATTTTAGGTTGTAGGTATAATTAGGTTGAGGGCATTGATGTTGGGGTTAAGAATAGGTAGATAGGTAAAGGTGATTTTAGGTTGATTGAGGTGGGAGAAGAAAATCTCAAAAGACAGGTGTCGAGGCTCTAGTCCTATATAAGAAGATCAAAAGGTAATGAAGAAGAGAAAATATAAGAGGGGGCAAGAAAGCCACCCGATTGGCAAGGATCAAAATGTATGAAACACATCTTTAGATAGGCTAATGAACATAAGACCCTAAATATATTACATGATTGATAATTCTAAGAGTGACAAATAGTCACATGATCACCAAATGTCATAGGTTCAGCAGGTCCCTTGAGGTATGACGTGAAAAGACAATGGGTAAGGAGGTGTAGGTAATTGGGTCATAAAATGGGAAGTAGAATGCCTTGGGCAATAGAGCCAAGATCACAATAGGCAAGTCCATGATGAAAAACTTATTCTTTTTCTTTTTCTTTTTCTTTTTCTTTTTGACTTTTTAGATAGACTGATCGATGTGGGAAGTCTATATGGGAGGAATATATGTCTCCTTGAGGTCTTCATGAAGCTGATCGATGTGGGAAGCTTCTGAATTTTGATTTTTGAGAAAATAGTCCTCTTTTTGGAAAGACTATGTAGAGAGTTGTGAGATTTTTATAGCTGTCCTTCGAGGGAGCAGTCTACTCATAGTGACAATTAAAGGTGGAAGATGTCCTTTTGAGGGATTCATCTTTTATATTGGAATTTTGACTCAAGGAGTTGATCCCTTATTTTGGAAGATGTCCTTCTGAGGGATTCATCTTTTTTTGGGGGATTTTAAGTCATGGATGAGACTATAACGAAGCATTTGGTTCTTGTTGAGAAGGAAAGGGTGAATGACCATGGGATCTCATCTAAAAGAAGATGAAAAGTATCCATGAGAATCATGCCATGTGCAGAGCCATGGTGCACATATTTAAGATAAGGCAAAAGGGTGACGAGTAATCACATGATTCTCTTTTAATCATTAGGGAGATGGATGGGGTGGATAGCACTCAAAGGATGAGCCTGTAAAGAGACACAGGGTGAGGTAGGATAATGAGTCAACAATAGAATGGTCAAATATATAATGCATTAAGGGGCTCAGGTTCGGGTTTACCCTCAAGCGAGGACAAACGATAAGCACCCGATCCATAGGTTTGAGTTACAATGTATGTTCCAAGCCAATTGGGAGTGAATTTTCCCCATTTACTTTTTTCTACTTTGGTTACGTGTTGATTTTCTTTCAAAACAAGGTCACCAACTTGGAAGGTCCGTTCATGAACACGTTCGTCATAAGCACGTTTGATACATTGCTGATAAAATTAAAGGTGATCCAGAGCGTTAAGGCGACGTTCGTCTAATAACTCTAGTTGTGCTAAGTGGTCCTGATGAAAGTCATCATCAGTAAGCATGTCATGGAGAGAAATGTGAAGTGAGGGGATCTGGACTTCAAGAGGCAAAACAGCCTCGGTACCATAGACCAGTGAAAAGGGTGTAGCCACAGTGGAAGTGTGAATACTAGTGTGGTATGCCCATAGAGAAAAAGGAATGTGCGTATGCCAATCCTTCCCAGTATCGTTAACCACTTTCATGAGAATTTTATTGAAGGTTTTGTTAGTGGATTTGGCTTGTCTATTGGTTTGTGGGTAATAAGGTGAGGAGAAACTAAGTTGAATGTCGAAGGCATCACAAATTTTTTGCAATGTTTTGTTTTTGAATTGTTTTCCATTATCAGTGATGAGGCGATGAGGGACACCAAAGTGACAAATGATGTGATGGTTAATGAACTCACATATTTTCTTGGCTTTCATGGAGATGAGTGGTATGGCTTCCACCCATTTTGTGTAGTATTCGGTAGCGGTTATGATCCATTGATGGCATTGGGAAGAATGAGGATTGATTTCTCCAACAAGATCCAAACCCCATTGAGAGAAGGGCCAAAGGTCACGAGCAACCTATAAGGCATGATTGGGTGTATGATGAAGGTTGGAATGTTGTTGACATTTCACGCAGTGTTTGACATAGTCACAACAATCATGGTTAAGGGTCAGCCAGTAATAGCCTAGGCAAAGAATACGCTTAGAACAAAGAAGGCCACTAAAGTGACCTCCACATATGCCATCATGAACCTCCTTGATGGTATAAGGAATTTCAAAACTTGTAAGGCATCGTAAGAGAATACCATCAAAACCACACTTATAGAGGAGTTCCCCATGATAACAAAATGGGAGACCTTCTTAAGGAAGGCGCGTTATTCGTTACAGTGAGATCAGGAGGTAAGATGGAGAGGAAAATGTAGTCAGAGTATTATTTATACCAAAGGTCACTCGGATCGGGGTGTCGGTTTCAATTGAGTAAACATCGTGAGGTAAATAAGAAGGCAAATGGAGGCATTATATAATGACAAATATTTTGGAATCGGTAGGGGAAGCGGGTATTTGGGAAGCTAAGCAGGCCATAGTGTCTACAAATTTGTTGGTTGACCATGGGATGGTTTGAAGGGTGTAACGATCAAAGGTGGTCAAAAGTATCTCGTTACGACATTGATACATACCATTAACTTAGTTTATGACCAATTGTGAATCACCAAAGATGTGGATTGATTTGACATCGAGGGCATAGGCGGTCTGGAGACCTAGTACGAGTGCTTCGTACTTGGCAATATTGTTGGTGCATTCAAAGTCTAGTTTGAAAGACAAAGGCATGGGTTCTCCATCCAGAGGGACGAGGATAACACCAGCTCCACCCCCATGCTAACACTTGGAACCATCAAAGAATAGTGTCATTTGGTAAGGGGGTTCATCTAGGGAAAGGGTAGCAATGGATTCATCAAGAAAGTAAAAATTAGAGGGTTAGTCCCTAGCAATAGGTGTGTCAGCTAGTTGGTCGGTGATATCCTAGCCCTTAATGGACTTTTGGTGAATGAATTCGAGGTCAAGATCAGCTAAAAGCATAAGCCATTGCGTGGTGCACTTGATTTTGATAGGGTTTGGCGTACATGAAGTGTAAAGGGTCGGTGTTGGTCACAACATAGGTTTTGTGGTTGAGTAGGTAATGGCAGAGTTTGGTGGTAACAAAAACTAAGGCTAAGCACATCTTTTCTAGGTGGTTGTATCGGGTTTCATAGTCCAAAAGAGTATGGCTTATGTAGTACACCACCTACTCCCTATGTTTTCATCGTGATGAGCAAGCATGGCTCCCAATGAATGATCGGTAGCTGATATGTATAGGTAAAAAGGTTGATCGTCTTTCAGTGGAATGAGTATGGGTGGTTGGAGAAGGTATTGTTTTAGGGCCTTAAAATCTTTGTGGCAATCATCATCCCATTTAAAGGAGACATCCTTCCTAAGAAAATGATGAAATGGTTGACACCGATCCGATAATTGTGAAATGAAATAGTGAATGGATTACAATTTACCTTGTAGGCTACAGAGTTGTTTGAGGTTCGTGGGTGGAGGAATTTCTAGAATGGCCTTGACTTTAATGGGGTAAACTTCTACACCATAGAGGGAAATAATAAATCCTAGGAGTTTTCCTGAGAAAACCGCAAAGACACATTTTAGGTTAAAGGCGACATAATATTTAATTAGGTGATCAAAGATGGTTTCGAGGACAACGAGGTGCTTAGCGCGGTGTTTAGATTTAGCCAAGAGATCATCCATGTAATCTTCCAATATGCGATGCATGATATCATGGAATATGTAAGTCATAACACGTTGATATGTAGCACCAGCATTTTTAAGGCCAAAAGGCATGACTCGATAGCAAAAGGTTCCCCAAGGGGTAATGAATGTGGTCTTGTGCTGATCTTCTAGGGCAAGCAAAATTTGGTTATAACCCAAGAAACCATCCATGAGTGAGAGCATCTCATGACCTACGGTAAGGTCAACCAATTGATCAATACCGGCAAGGGAAAGTCATCCTTTGGGCAGGTGAGGTTGAGGTCTCGGAAGTCCATGCAAATACGAGTCCCCCTGTTTCTTTAGTAATAGGGACAATGTTAGAAATCCAATGAGGATAATCAATGGGTAAGATGAAGGAAACAGAAAGAAGACATTGAAGTTCTTCTTTGATGAGAAGAGCAATGCGAGGGTGCATTTTCCTCAGTTTTTGTTTAATAGGTTTGGCATCGGAAATGGTTAGGATATTGTGGACCACTATGGTGGGGTCAATATCGGCATGTCTACATAAGACCAAGTGAAAGCATGGTTATGATCTCAAGAAAGGAAGTGATGGCTTCTTATTCAACAACATCTAAAGATTGTCTAATCTTTAGGATGTGTGGGTCATCCTGAGTATGAATGTTGATCTCAATAGTCGATTCATTCAACATGGTTTGCGTCTCAGAGGGTAATGACCGATGAATATATGAGTCTTCTACACCAAGGTAGGTGAGTATGGATTCATCATCCTAACATTGAATGACATTAATGGTAGGTGTGTCATCATCGATCATCTTAGGATATAGGAATGGGAGAGTGGAAGGGGCCTCGCCTTCGCATTGATAAGTCAAAGGCCCCAAGGAAATGGTGTTTATGAAAAAAAAAAGTTAGGGGGATAGATTCAGGATCCATCGACTTTGTCGGTGAGGGTGGTGATGAAGGTGGAGAAGGGCTAGGGTCCTCAATGAATTCAATACGGGCATGTTTGGTAGAAGGTTCGGGAAGCCAATACCACTCCAGTCATTATGTTTGTGGGTGGTACATGGAATAACAATATGGCGACCTTTCTCGTAAAATCCAAAACCAAAACCCTTCCACGCATAGCAGTGCAGGAAGGTGTGGGCGAAATGGTGATTGGTAAGTGATTGGAAGTCAACGGAAAATGGGTGGGGTTGTGATGGTGGTTCAGGTGTGTAGGTGGTAGTATCAAGTCCCCCATAGGTGAGACTAGTACAAAGATGAGGAGGACCATAAAGGAGGTGTTCTCCTATATGGTGATCATAGCGAGGGTGTTGGTGAAGGCTTCCATACTCATGTGGAGTAAGGAAGGTGTTGACACTATATAGGTGGTATTCCCCCAGAGTGAGGCATTCAAAAACACCTTCCAAGGGATCAGTGGTTGGTACGTTGGTAGCTGGTATGGATGATGTGTTGGAGGTTGATGCGGAGGTGGTGTTAACAAATTAGGAAGTGAATGGGTCAGCCATGGAGGTTATAGCAGTAGTAGGCGTGGAGGAGGTATGTGTGGTGAAAGTAGTGGCTATACTGGTAGGTGTGAGTGTAGGTGTAGGTGAAGCAGTATTGGTTGCAGAAGTAGACAACTTGACCGGTATGAGTACATCGTTGGGTTGGTAAAGCATGTTACATGTTTTGAAAGGTGATGGGTCAGCTGGAATGGTATAAGTGTGTCCTTTATGTTTAAACTTTACACAATGATGCAAAGTGGAGGGAACACAACCCATGACATAGATCCAGGGTCTACCAAGCAACAAGTTATATTGGAATTCCCCCTCTAAAACATAAAATAATTCTGGAATAGTGGGGGCCACGCAAACATGAAGGATGACAATGCCTAGTGTGGAGGTGATAGCATCATTGAATGAATGCAACATGACCGAATGTTTGTGCATGCAATTATCAGGTATGCGCATTTGAGAAAATGCATGGGATGAAATGATGTTAATGCTAGCACCTCCATCAATCATCACATGGTGTACCCATATGTCATCAATGTGTACAGAGATGAAGAGGGCTAGGTCTGGGTCATCATTTTGGTATGGCGTGATCTCTATCTTTGAGAAGCTGAGGGAGGCCACTTGGTGAATAAGGTGAGGTGAGGATGAAGGTGGTAATTTGGTGAGGGAGGATACATGATGGGGTGTGATAATGGAGGCTATGGGTGTAGGGTCATTAGGTAAAACCTCGATAGATTAAAGAACCTCCATGAGGGCTTGACAATGGGATTTCGAGGTTTGGATGAGGTCATATAAGGACATTTTGAGTGGAGATTGGTGTAATTGTTTGAGCATGGTGCGATGTGTGATGCCATTAGAAATGGGGTATGTGGGGCCGTGATAGTTATCTTAGGTATGGGTGTAGATGGTATGTTGGGTGTAGGATTGGTTAGTGGGTCGTTGCCTTTTTCTTTACTCTTATGTGCACATGTAGTGACGTGTACCATGTTGATTTGAGGGAAATTTTCAAATGGAGAGGGTGTAGGGTAAGTGGTATAACAACATGAAGGGAAAAAACCTACGGGAGGAGAAAATCCCTGTGAGGTCAGTTGGGCACAATGACATTTGGGTGGTGGTGTGGCAAGTTCTCTGATGCGAACCATGTTAATTTCAAATTTTGTGTGTGGTTTGGGAGCTTGAGAGGTGGAGGTTGTGGTTGTTGAGTACAGTGTGTGGAATGGGTGCAGTGAAGCAGATCCTCGTTAAGAAGGTCTTCGTCATCAAAGTTGGTTTCAAGTGACACAATTGATAAGGATGGTTTTCAAGGCCTTGCAGCTTCTCCACATCATGCCCAGTACACAATGGTATGTGTAAATTTTGGTATCATCAAACCCCTTTGGCTTGGGTTTGAGGGGTGTCATAAGGTCGAGTGGTGGTAATGTCATAACAAAAGTCTCAAGGAGGTTGGTTAAAATTTTGGCATAGGACCCTGCTAGTGGATCACAATGGGAAGTGAATGTGGGTTTGGGTGTAGGTGTGGTTGGTTGTCTAGGAATTATTTTTGGAAGAGAAGGAACATGTCAAGCTATGGCTTTAGCTGGTGGGTTTAGGTATCGGTTGGGTTTGTTTAGTGTGTGGAGGGTGTGAGGTACTCCTTGTTGTGGGGTAGTGGGGTTTTGTTTTTGGGTTGCACCTTCTTGGGTAAAGGTATGATGTGGGTATATGGGGTCTAGAAGGAAAATCAGATGGAAGATTACCCATGGGGATAATGGGGTGCTTATGAAGGTAGAGGGGGTTGCTTTGTGACTACCTCAAGTGTAGGGGGGTGTGGGGTTTTGACTACCTTGTTGTGGGGTTTTTTGTTTTTGGGTTGCACCTTCTTGGGTAAAGGTGATGTGGGTATATGGGGTCTAGAAGGAAAATCGATGGAGGAAGAGGGTAAGTTACCCATGGGGATAATGGGGGTGCTATGAAGGTAGATGATGCAGGTCATGCTTGGGGTGTGAGGGACAATGACTGAAGTGTAGTAGGTAGTGAAGCAATGGCTAAAGGTATCAGAGGTATTGGTGGTAAAGAGACTGCAGGTGCAGGTATGAGTCATGTTGTGTGCTTAGGTAGGTTAGAGATTTGTGAGGAAGGAATGGGTTGTTGTGTTATTGGGTTATGAATGGGTGAGGGGTGCTTGACCATGTTGGGCAGCTGAGGTCTTAAGGTAGATGGGACAAGTGCGGGTGTGATTGGTGTGGTAGGGGTATGAGGTTGATGAGTTTTTTTCTTTAGTTTGGGTGTCGGAGTAGGTGTGGTTTTAACGTTAGAGGATGTAGCTAAATCTAGTTTAATAGGTGGATGAGTAAGGCTGGTGGTCGGGGTGACCCCTAAAGTGGTAATAGGTTTAGTGGAGGTAAATATTGTGGATATGGGTTTGGGTTTAGGCATAGGTTGGGTTATGGGTAAGGGTGTGGTGTGAGTGTTAATAGATATCATGGAAGGGGTTGCGACAACAGTGGTTGTATGTGGTTTGATGGGTGGAAATGTGCTTGGGTAGATAGTGGAGGTGTCATCGAGGGATCTTTGCATTTGTGTTAAGACAGGGAGTAAGAGGCGCCCCCATAATAAAGCCCTATCCACATAATCCAAGTGATCAGCCAAACGTGAGAATGGCACATTTTTGGGTGGAGTTGGTGAATACCTAATGGGAATTCCCATAAAATGCATCTTAGAGATGGGGACTCGGTTGGCTTTAGCTTTTGTGGGTAAGAGAGCTGAAAGTAGGTCTGTTGGATGTCGGGTAGTGGATGGAGAATACTCACCAAGAGGAAAAGGTATCCCCACCGGATCTATGATGGGTGGAAGGGATGATGGGAGTTCCTCTATGAGTGGAGGAATGGATGAGTGCTCCTCATGGGTGAAGGATGCAATGGATGCTCCTCGTGGGGTAGAGGAGGTAATGAGTGCTCCTCATGGGTGGAGGAGGTACAGTAGGTAAAGGTTCACTAAGTGGAGAAGCTAGGGGTGAGATGGTCTCAATGTCAGTAGAAGACTCCTTCGTAGGTGATGTAGGAGATGAAGGTGTCCTTCTATTGGTGAAAGAACAATGTGACGGTTGGTTCAGACATGGAAGGAGGATTTTGGGCTAGGATTTCCTCTATGGAAGGGATGTGAGGTAATTGAGAGGCACAGTACCTCGTTAAAGATCACATGAACCTCAAGTATGGGTATCATAAGTGGATGTCTCACCTATTTTATTAGATGAAGGGGCATGATTGGGAAATGGTTTTTTAAATATTTGTAGATTTTGGTTGGGGGTGGCATTGGGATTATCCACAGTCAACTCACCTTTCTTGAGCATTTCTTGGACAATATTCTTAAAAGTGATGCAGTTTCATCACTATGACCCTTCACTCGGTGATAGTTACAGAAATCTTGTTCCTTATACCATGTGGGCATGGGGCAAGTAGGGTCAAAACTAGTGTGTGGTTTTATGGGTGGAAGGGTGATGGCGCTAGACTTTGATAAGCTTTTCTAAGATAGAAGAGTAAGGTTCCCCAATTGGGGTATATTTTCATTGCTCTTGTCTGAATCGAAAAGCCTGAACGGGTGATAGATTAGATGAGGGTGTAGCCTGATTAGATGGATGAGCTAGGCTGGCCTTGAGTACCACTACATTAGTGGTACCTTTAGCCTTTGAATAATTGGTTGGTGGTTTGGAAGAAGAAGAGGTTTTAGTCGACTTGAATGCTGAATTCTTATTTCGTAATTGGATTTTCTTCTCTTCGATGGCCCAAATCTCTAACTTTCATGCCATAGTGAATGCCTCATCAATGTTCAGAAAGTTTGGACCTAAGGTCGGGAGATATATCTCTGCAAGCTCGGATTGTAAAGAGCTCGATGAGGCCAAAATCTATGATAGATTCATCCTCGTACTGACGTGTGGAATATAGATTGGTCATGGTAACTTTCTTGGTGATATTGATAGAAAAATGATCCAAAAAAGCTTGGGCTACCTGATTGAATGAAAATATGGAGTGTTTGGGTAACCCACTATACCAGTCTAATGCAGGTCCAATGAGGGACATGGGAAAAGTTCTCAAAATTAAGGCATCATCATGAGTAATCAAATAACATCCATGTTTAAATGAGCACAAATGTTGTTGTGGGTCTTCCTTACTATTGAAGCAGTTGAATTTAGGCATTTCCCAATGCACAGGGTATGAACAGATGGGAATGGATGGGTGAATAGGCTCGTTGCAAATCTCATCATAAGTGAGAGTGTTGTAGGAGCCGAAACCGATGCCTCCAGTGTTTTCATCTTGTCCATCATCAATTTAATTAGGTTGTTGGTGGGTTGTGATGATTGGATGCCTCCTATAATGTGAGGAGGTTGGTTTTGGACATATAATGGGTGTGGCATTCCAGTGTATGGGGCTGCCATGTAAGGTGGTGGAGAAGAAGGAAATGAAATAGGGGGTACATACCTAGAATGAATAATAGATGAAACAAGTGGTTGTTGGTAGTATGTATATGGGGAGGAAGGGTCGTGGTAACCCTAGTGGAAATAGGGGCTAATGATTGTGGAATGGAAAGAACTACATTCTAAAATGGGGTAGGGATCACCGACACTAGAGGTGGGAACATAGCTACAGGTATGTGTGAGACATGAGGGATGGATGAGGTTATGTTTGGGGTAATCATCGAGGGTATGGTGGATGTAATGGGTGCCACAGAGGTAATGACATGCGCAAGTCGGGGGGTATGAAACCTAACTATGAAATGACTGGGGTAAGGTGGATGCAGGTAGCATGGAGCCAGATGGGGCTGATGTGGAAGTGGGTGCGAGATTCGGGGGATAGATATGGGCATGTCGTATATCAACTGACTTGAGGTGTCTCGAGTGGACGAGTGGGAGAGGTAAAACTACAAGGCAACGAGGGTTCGGTCAAGGAGTCATGTAAACTCCTCATCTCTGGTAGTGATATTAGTAGGTTGGATAGGATCCATGGCTGGTGATAAAATAGAAGGTGGTGAAGGACTAGGTGGGAGTGGTTGGCAACTGGCGTGGAACATGAGGGCATTTGCTTGTCTTTGGGTCAGTACCATGTGAACCAATACTGATCAGGTAGGGCTGCTTCTCTATAAATGGTACAGAGAACAACAAGGAAAAAAAAATGGATGAAGTAACAAATGGTGGGTGGAATGTGAAATAGGCTAACCGATACCAGTTAGGGAAAATTGATGTCTATCGGGGTAACCGCTATTGTCGGTCACTTGTAGAAAATAGGTAGTGAGTAATCGGAGGCGAAAGGAAAATCGACAAGTATGCCAAATGGGGATGTGTAAAATGTTAATGGGAAAAAAATGATAGTGACAGAGACTATGGGAAGTGGAGAAAAGTGAAGTGAGAATTTCCTTTTGAGTAGGTTAGCAAAAGGACTTGGAACCAACATCGGTTGAGTTTAACCAATGGCGGTCAAAGGTAACCAATGACGGTTACTGTGAGATTGAAATAGTGATGAGAAAAAGTGGTTGTGAATTAGAATTTGATGTGGAATCAGACCCAAAATTTTAGGAATGATGGTGATATGGCCTAGGCACACTCAAGTGAAGCCGAAATACACCAGCTATGATGAGGAGCATGCAAGGATGAACAAAAAAGTGATGAATGTGATCTTTCACCTCAAAATGCAAACCAAGTAGAAACACTAAGAAAATGTGATCCTAAGAGTGCCCTTTTCTATTATGTTTGTTTAGCTTATGTTATTTAGGGACTGACACATGAATTGTGAAATAGAGTTTTTGGTGAGGATGGCTTCCTATAAAGAAGGAGATCTAAAGGGTGAGGTTTTAGGTTTGTTATGGTGGGGGTGGGCTTCGCTCTAAAGTATGACTTGACAGAGTAGTGAGCTAGGTGCCCACTGTGTCGTGATCATGTGATCACCTAAAGCTTCTTCCAGGTAAGATGTTGTTTAAGAATGTATGTATTTGAATTTTTGTGTGGTTTGGTAAGACTCAGAGAAAGAGAAAAGGATAGAAGTTCTTTTCTATGATTCATTTGTCAACCATCAATTGGTAATGACTTCTAGCGTATAGGTTGCCCTCAATTAATGTGAGCTAATGTAGAAAATCAGAATGAAATGCAATGATTTTAAAATCCAAATCGAAAATGTGAAATTGGATGACACAAAAAGATGAATAGGAAGAGGGATGCTCTTTCACTAAAATGCAAAAAGCATGAAGAAATGATTCTTTTTAAATACACCAAAAGAAAAGTTTCCTTTAGAGAAAATAGAAAGGAGTGGATTACCAAGGAAGAAAATTAGTGTGTACGATTTTAGAAGGGAAAAAAACACACATTTTTTTCCTAGGAATGAGTGAAATGCAAGGAACCCCAGATTAGTCCCACTGGGTGTGCCAAAATGTTTCACCTTTTTCTTAGATTGTTTCTTTGAATCGTTAACGAAATAAATAGGGTAACGGGCATAGGAGGAATACCTGTTCAAATTTTGGTTGATGGTTTGTTGCACGCGTATGACTTCTAATCCACAACCGACCATGAGAGATTCCTATTGGCTAGGAGGAACTACCTTTAATGAAAGCAATACCACCGAAATAATTAAACAATATGGGTAGTGAACTACCTAGCGTGAGCTAGATCCGAGAAGCGTGATACTTTCTAGATGGTTGTCACCCACCGTGTTTTAAACAAATTTAGTGCTGAAAAAAAGGTAAATCTTATTGTTATTATAAAATGATTTAGGTATCTCACTTAAAAACACAATAAGAAATAGATCTAATCTAACAAGGTAAGCTAGAATAGAATCCAAGGTCAAATGATAGGTTCTGGATCTATGCAAGTCTGATAAAGGTCTTGGGTAGGTCACAGATGAGTGAGGGTGAGGTAAAATTAGGTGGGTAGGTCTTTGTTTAAGGCTGTGTGGGTAAACACAGAGATCAACATCGGTCAAGGGTGACCGACCACGGTTAGGTATAACCGGCGTCGGTTACTGTGAGATCTGAAATGTCACATAATGGGGTTTTGGTCTCCTTTGTGATTGCACAAAGGATTTGGTTGGTCGGGACGAGGTATTGGGTGACTAGAATAGGTTTTTGCAAGGTTTTGATGGGTCTATGGAGGTAAAAAATGTTGGATATGGTCAATAGGGAGCAAGATAAACAATGGATGATAAAATAATGATAAAATGAAATAACTAGGAAAGTATGATGTTGTACTTACTTGGATTTCATTCCTGAAAGTCTATGTGTGAAGGATGGAGGTGTTGATGATGGGTTTGAAGGCTGCAAGTGATCACCAACTAAAGAAAATCTTCTACATGGGCTGCATGCACACTCCTCTTTTGCTTGGATAGATCAGAATGTGGCTAGGGATGGTTATGCGGAGAGAAGATCCTCAATCTCCTTCCTTGGATGTCAATTCTTGCTGGAATTGGCTCTCTGAAGATGTGTTATCTCTTTGATATTTCATTCTTGCTTGTCAAATTTCTCACAATGTTTTCCAACTTGCTTCCAACCTTCAAAATAAGTTTGTTTTGGGGTTAAAAGGGGTAACCAACTGTGGTCCGGTTAACCAAAGTGATGATTAGGGGAAACCGATGTTGGTCAAGCAGGATTTTCTAGGTTTACTAAACTTAGGAGATCCTCCCGATTTCCTTGGATCTTATGTCATTATCCCATGGATTAGACTGGGAGCTTCTTGTCAGCATGCGAGAATGTGGTTAGAGGGAATTTAGGCATTGATTTTTAGGGTTTGGGTAAGTCTTAGTTAGTTATGGTAACTTACTAAGAATAGGTCTTAGGTTGAGTTAGCTTTGTGAGGTGTCTAAGTGAGCTATTTGTGTAGATATTATTTAAATAATAAATATAGTGAGGATAACACATTAATTTAATTAAATTAATTAAATTAATATTAGTAGGGTGAAGGGGGTCATGGCTAGGTAGATGTAATAAAGGGGGGCTTATATGTCGAGGACGAAGGGGAGTGTAACCTAATTTTAATGTCTATAGTAAACACACAAATGCGTAAGCAATTGTCATGGTTTATGTAGACCCATATGGATTAGCCATATTTTGACATATGTGAAGAATCATGTGTTTCGTGCAGGATGAAGAAAGTGCCACATGTCCAACACATGAATGTTAATCCTATTGTCATGTCTGATGAACATGTGAGTAATGCCTTGGTGAAGGTATCAATAGAGGTTGCGTGTAATAACATAGAAAATGTGGCAACCATTAGAGTGATTCTAGAGGATAAGAAGGATAAGGATGCGAAAATTAAGTGCCTTACTGAGGAAAAAGAGGATGTTGAGGTGAAAACCAAGAACATCCTAAAAATGGCTTTACATAAATGGGATGAGATCATGGAGAAGAGGCCGCACTTCTATGAGAAGTTAGAAACATAGTTTAAATCTTCCTTACATTATTTATGCATTACAGTGAAGTTGTTGTTAGAAGGACATGTTTGCATGTCAATACCAAAGAATCCTATGGAGGAGGTAGTAAGGACTAAGGTGACAATTACAAGGAAAATTTTGAGTTATGATTCGTTATTACAAGTGTTAAAAGATGAACTACAAAAAATAGACAATGCCACTGAATGTGTGTGCGGCACCAGATGTTGTAATTAGGACACAAACAATCGCAAAGGATAATGAGGTTCTAAAGGTAGTAATGAATGAGACATTTTGGTGCATGGAAAGGCTTTCTCTTTTGACGAAAATGTAAGGCACTTGTAGAATCCCAGGACCCACACAAGGAAAGAATAAATGAGATTGGGAAGCTCATCACGTAGAATATAGATTTTATGAAGCGGATGGTCTCTAACATGTCTAACATTGTTAGAATCTTACAGAATGAGAAATAAGACATGACTCTTGATGAGTTAGATGCTATAGTGACATATGTCCCAGATAAAATAGGTGAAGCGCTGAGTGATTGGAAGACGTTAGAAGTTAAGGTTAAAACTGAGTATCCAGAATTGATATTGCATGTAGAGGAGCTAGGCATTAAGTAGTCCATTCTTTTTGCACAAGTGATTATTTATTATTTCATTCATTATTCTTGTTTCATGGAGATACCAATTCTAATTACTCATTGTTGGGGGTGGTAATGCATTTAGTGTGGGGTAATGTTGAGTAGATGAAGTGTAGCTCAAGGATGGAAGTATAAGGGTTTGGACACACGAAACAAGGTGTGGAATTAATGCATGGAATCATCACAAAATAGTGTCATGCCTAGGAACATTTGGAAAATAGGACTTAGTTGTTTGTGTGGTTTAAGGCTATTTTTGGATTTGGAGTGTTGAGCATGCAATGACATGAAGACTTATAGTTCACACAAGGCTATTTTGGGAATTACAATAGATCGAGTGCCATGCAAATTTTTGGTCTAATAATAGGATGTGTACTTTTTTTATTAGATAAGGAAAAAAATAGGGATCGGCTCCCAGGGGCCAGAACAAAAGAGAGGAACACAACAAGAAACAAAATAGAAAGAAAAACCTAGAAAGGGGTCCCAGAAAAATGAGTTAAATAGATTAACTCTTACAATGCAGGATCTGGACCCCAAAAGGACAAAAAAGACCAAGAAAAAATAGGGCATCACAGTTCACCCAATAGTCCACAAAAGTTTAGAGACCAACAAAGCCTCCACGACAAACAAAAAAAAACCACTAGAGGCCCCATACCAGCAATAACCGACTAGGAATCTAGAACCAACCACCATCTACTCCTCCTCCGAGCTGCTAATGCAAAGGTTGAATCTCCTCCTTTTCTTTTCCCCTTCGATCTCCTCCACTCTGTCAAGCAACACTTTGACCTGAGTCTCCAGCTCCTTCATTCTGTGTTTAATCTGGACCTGATCCACGACCATCTTCTTTGAAATGTTGATGATGTTCAAGATGGACTCCCTTTTCCCCTCATTCATGTCCTCCATAGCTTTGAGGACCCCCTCTAAATACACCATCTTCCTACTCCATTCTTCAAAAACAATGGGGTCACCCACACATTCATTCTTCCTGGAAGCACTGGCTTCCCCACCACCTCCCTCATTATTGTCTCTATCTTTTTCATCCCCCTGGGATACCTTTACCCTCTTTCATTTTAGTAAGACACTCCACAAGAGTAATGTCATCTTCCTCGTCTTGCTCCTCCAGGGCCGTGACCAAAGGGTGATCCAGAACGGCTTGCCATTCTCAACCAGAAGAAGAATCAGGCCCTCATGAAGGGGCAACTCAACTTTCTTATTCTGGAAAGCCATCAATGAATTTGAAAGAGAGGTAGCCAGGAAAAAGGGAATACTGACCATAAACTTGTGATGGAACATGTTGAGGAAGGTCATGTGATGGGTATAGATTTTTCTATACTTACCCTCCAACGTAATATATTTCATAACTTGAAGGAAAACATCCTTCCAGACTCTAGGAATACATGAACATGCAATACCATCAGTGAAGAAGAAACAAGTCTCCTTGCCAACAAAAATCACTCAATCTCGAGGTCTCTATGGGTTCTTTCCTTGTAGATTTTTAACCCATCCATCTTCATTTCAGTCACCCTGCAATATTGGACTCGAGACCTCAACCTCCACACCACGGACAGTAAAAACCCCCTCTTTCCAAGCTTGGCCGAAGTCCTTGGATAGAGCAGGGTCATGACCATGTAATTTAGCAATAAAATTACTAAATCCACCAACTTTAAGCTTGTTCCATAGATCCTTGTTGCTCTCTTCCATGTTCTGACTAGCGGGTTCCACGAAATCCTGTCGCCACCCATCTGCACTTTTTCAAGGTTGTCATTCCAGCAAAAACTTTTCACAATCCACAAATTGTTCTCCCTATCAGAGTTTGAACTGGAACAATGATTTTTGTATAAGCTATCTTGGTACCTGAAATACTTTCCCCACTTGTGCCGGCATCATTAATCTTAGCGCCTTTTATCCTTAATAATTTCATCATTAATATTAGAGGGTAATCTCTCCCCTTTGCACCAAATTTTGTACTCATTACTAAGGACTCCCACGTTGGCCATCTTGTCCGCACATTTATTTCCCTTACCTCAAAGTATGATTGATAGATATCTTGTCAAAAAACTTTAGCAATTCCTTGATATCTTGAATGATATTTTTAACGACCAGTTGATCTTACTTCTATTGAGAAGAGCATTTATAACAATTAAGGAATCACCTTCAATCTAAATGTCCTTAAGGCCTTTTTCCTTAGTGACCAAAATACCCCAAAGGAGGGCTCTAGCTTCAGCCATGTTATTAGTCTGCTTTCCCAAGGGACCAACATAGACAAACAACCAATCACCCTCACTATTCCTTAAGATACCCCCACCCCCAGCTTGACCAGGGTTCCCCTTTGAGGCCCCATCAAAATTGATCTTGATCATATTTCCCATAGGTCTAATCCAGCTTACATTCTTACCAGGGATTTTGTTCTTGACCTGACTATAGGTGAAATTATCCAGGACTTCCTGCTCCCATTTCAGATAGGGATTTTTTGTTTTACCTTTAAACAGTTTGAGATTTTCCTTAATGGCTGCAAGGATTTTCCTTTTAGCCACCCCAATCAGAGGTTTCTGATCTCTAAAAACACTATCATTCCTTATTTTCCACAGACCCCATAAGAGATGAGGCAGAAAATCTTCCAGGCCCAGGCCAGATAAGGAAATCTAAATGGGCTCTCCCATTGAGTGCAACAATCCTCCATATTCAAAGGCATAATCCATTGCATGTTGAAAAGTTCTTGAAATCAGTGAGAAGACACCTTTAGAGAAAGGACAATGTAAAAAAAGATGATTCACATTCTCTTCCCCTCTCCGACAAAGTGTGCACCTATTAGGGATCTGCATTCCTCTTTTTATAAGATTTTCAATATTAGGATTCTATTTTGAGCAGCCAGCCAATAAAAAATATTGATCTTAGGGATCAAGTCCTTGATCCATAACTTACCCCAATACTCTTTTTGAAAATATTTCTTGAAATGTAAGCTATAGGCTGATTTAACAGAATAATTTCCTGAGTCTTCCTCTTTCCAAATGATGGAATCCTCCTTGGTTTGGAATATGGGGATGTGGAATTCCCTGAGTTTCTTATTGAGATCTTGAAAGGGTTTGATATCACCATCATAACCAAGGGGAACTATGATTTCCCATTGGACCTCATCATCATGACTCTAGAAATCTCTTATCCATATTTTACCATTCTCCTCATAGAATTGAGCCACCTCCTTCCAAATTTCCTGATCAGCTAAAGGGGATTCTTCTATCCAATTATCCCACCAAAATCTGATCATGTTCCCCTTACCAATCTCCCATAGGGATCCCTTTGAGAGGATATATTTCAATCCAACAGAGAATTCCAGAAGAAGGATCCTCTAGGGAGATTTTCATGAGAGAAGAATGAGTCAATTCTACCTAAATTCCGTAGATATTTCTTTTTTATTATATCAATCCATAATCCTTCCTCTCTAGCAATTCTCTAGCCAACTTTAGCAACCAAATTTTTTCATGATAGGTAAACTTTTCAGACCCAGACCGCCACACATCTTTGGCCTAGTGACCTTCTCCCAGGCCACCAGAGGGAATTTAAACTTTTCCGAGGCTCCAACCCAGAGAAATCTCTTCTGAATTTTTTCAGCATCAATTATTTTGGTCGGGAGCTTGAAGAGAGACATAATGAAAATGGGGACTCCTTGAAGAGAGCTCATAAGGAGTTGGATCTTACCCACCTGAGAGAGGAGGAGGCCTTTCCAGGATGAAAGTTTCTTATTAACTCTTTCCAACAGGGCATTCCAAATAGAGGAGTCAAGATTTTTGTGGATTAGAGGCATTCCTAAATAAGAATCCGGAAAACACTTGATTTTGCAACCTAGAATGCGTGAGCGAGCCTTAATTGGACTTGTTTATCCACATTAATAAAGAAAACCACACTTTTGAGAAAATTAACCATCTACCCCGAGACCGACTCATAGTCCATGAGAATAGATTTGAAGTTGGTGGCTTCTTGTATAGAGGCCTTTCCCATCAGGAAGTTATCATCAACAAATTGATTGAGGCAGATCGGAGGGAGACCATTAGAAATCTTGATTCCCTGAATCCTCCTAGAAAGTAAAGCTTGTTTGTAGATTCTACTCAAAGATTCAGCCATTATAACATAGAGGAAAGGAGATAGGGGATCACCTTGTCTCAAGCCCCTACCAGCTTTGAAGAAGCCCTCTGGACTACCATTGACCAAAACCGAATAACTAGCAGTAGATATATAGGTCATAATCATTCTAACTAGAGTATTATCAAAGCCCACTTTATTGAGGATGGCCCCAAGGAAAGACCATGTAATTTTGTCATAGGCCTTGTGCATATCTAACTTAAGGAACATAGCAGATCTAGTCAAATTGACAATGGAATGGATGGCTTCCTGAATCACCACAATACTGTCAGTAATCTACCTTCCCGGATGAAGGCACCTTGATTTTCAGAAATAAAATGGTCGAGAACCAATCTGATTCTTGCCAGCTAAGATTTTAGTCAGGATTTTATAACTCGTGTTACAGAGACTGATCGGTCTAAAATATTTAACTTCATTGGCCCTACAATTTTTGGAATAAGGACCAAGAAAGTATTATTAAGTTGGATTGAGGAGTTTCCCATTATTGAAGAAATCTTGGACCATTTCAATGACTTCTTTCTTAATCACCTTCCAGAATTTCTGGTAAAAGAAAGCCTGAAAACCATCAGGCCCAGGTGACTTGTCAGGTTCCATATCAAAGACCACAAATCTGATTTCCTCCTCAAAAGGGATCCTTAAGAGCTCGTGATTTTCTTCCGGGGAGATGACTTTCTGGAACAGGTTCAGGATATTGTTTTGATTCTGCTCTTCAATCCCTTGACCTTGCTTTGAAAAGAGATCCTTGAAGTAGTTTATGATGACTTTGTTTATTTCCTTGCTCTCCGAGAGGATCTCCCCATTCTCATTTTTAATTTCATTTATCTTGAGGAGGTTTTTTAGGAGGTGGCTGAGAAATGGAAGAATTTGGTATTCATGTCCCCCTCCTTAAGCCATTTCACTCTCAACTGTTGCTTCCAATAGACTTCTTCCTTTGCCAGAATATCATGATACTCAACCAGAAGATTTTGTTCCTACTCCTTGAGCACCGGGTTGAGACCATCAAGATCGATAAGTTCCTCAATATTCCTTAAATCTTCAGCCAATCTACTTTTTTCCTGGAAGATGTTACCAAAGACCTCTTTGTTCCACTTTTTGAGGCAACCTTTGAGATGCTTTAATTTGTAACTGAGTCTGATAATGGCTACCCCAAAGACCCCGATATTCCACCACTCTTGGATTTTATTGAAAAGGTCAGGGTGATCTAACCAAATCTTTTCAAATCTGAAGGGTCTTGCTTTCTTGACCAGATTTAAACCAAGATTAAGGAGGATAGGATTATGATCAGAACCAATTCTGGGAGAGACTTCAGGGAGTAGATTTGATTGATCATACAGAGATGACTAACAACAAACCTATCAAGTCTGATTTGGATGAGCTCAGTCCCAACTCTCCTATTAGCCAGTGTACTTAGAACCTTCCAATTCCAAATCCACCAAACCATTATTGTTAAGAAAATCAGCAAGGTCCTCCATACTCTCAGTATAGGAGGTGTTGCCCCCTTTTTTTCCCCCGGAGAAAGGGGGAGTTGAAGTCTCCACCAATAATCCAGTCTTTATCTTTGAATAAATTCCTGAAATTAGAGAGATCTTGCCACAATTTTCTTCTCTCACTTACTAGGTTAGGAGCATAAATGTTGGAAACATACCAGGATTTCTTAGAGGTCAAATTCATAAAACACATTGCCACATGCCCCGGAGCCGTGAGAATAGGAATACCATGCACAATGTTGGGATCCCATAGCATGAAAACCCCTCCAGAAGCACCTAACGAACTGCACCCTTCCCAACAACTATCTTTCCAAATAGACCTTCCCACTTCTCTAAATCTTTCCATACTCATTTTAGTTTCTTGAATCATGAAGATATCCGGTTTATTTTTCACTCTAAGATCCTTCGCTATTCTATGTTTGCTGGGGTTATTCAACCCCCTAATGTTCTAGGAGAGAAGAATCATTTAACACTTCTTATTACGGGGAAATAGATTCCCCAGAGTTTTCTGAATACCTGCATCCACTTCCTTTCTTGAACTTGTCTCCCTTACTTCCTTATTACTTTTCCTACCCTTTTGGCTGGAATATTTTCCAAAGTCAGCTCTTGAGCTACTACGAGTGACAGGTTTGGATTTACTCACAGGTGTCTTTGAGATCCTATCACCTCATAGGTATCAGCTACAAAATTTGTTAGGATCCCGAACCCATTTGACATTGTTAAATCTTCTTCTCTTCTTTGTGCAAAAGAGCTCTACCCTATAGATGATACTTCATCCAACTGATAGTCCATCAGCAACTATCAAGCTAGTTTGTTGTCTTCCATATCTATGCTTTCCCTGTCCTCCGAATCTTGGATTTCTTCTTCCAACACCTGACGAATAGGCTCATCTTCCTTTTCTTTGGTTTCTTTATTGGTGCTTCTTTGTTGTTGAGTACTAGTTCCCACTCCTTCCTCTCTGGTTTTGATAAGAAGGTTCAAAGGCTCTACTTCAGGATCTGACTAGAGAACCTCTTGTTCCTTGATTTCAACAACCCTTCCATTCTTCCCAATCCTTTTCCATTCCTTTGCCTCTTTTTCATTTACCATCTTTTGAGGCATAGCTTTTGCTTCAGCTTCTTCTTTTTGAGATCTAGACAAGAGTGTTGATCATGACCCACCAACTTGCAATTTTTACATGCAAAGGGGGTAGGATCATAATCAAAATGCTACACCCAATCCCCCTCAGGGGTCATAAGCTTAATATTACTTTCCAAACATGACTCTTGGCTCATATTCACACAGAATCTGGCATGAGTGAGTCTAGTTTTTGCTTTAGTTACTAGGATCCAGGGCAATAGGTTTGCCCAGACTTTTTGCTATACCAAAAAGGACCTCCAGTTCCCAGAATTCCAATGGTAAGCCTGGAAGGTTGACCCATATCGGGAACTCCATAACAAGATTCCCGTAAGGATTGAAAGTTGGCTCCCATTTCTGAATAGTTATATGAGATTTTCCAATGAACCATGGACCTTCTGCCAAAATTTTTGCCACATGATCCTTACTAGGAAGGATGGCTAAGAAATACCCATTAGCATAAGTTGAGATTTCAATGGAGCCATTAGCCACCCAGCATCTCTTTTCCCAACCTCTAAAATAATCTATATTTGGTCTAGAGCCCATACATTTTGCAAAGAGTGCCCCTTCCATGGAAACTTTAGTTCTAGCCAACAAAGAGTCGGAATTTTGAGGGAAAGATTACCTTTTTCTTTAACTAGTTCCAGATTCTTTGAGACACCTGATCCCAATTTTCCCCCAAAAGTTCCACCCATGTGCTTGGTCTCCCATCCTTTTCCCTATTTCCAATGGGCTCCACGATCACGTGCTCCTTCACCAGGTTTTGCTCCCATTCTCCCTGTAGATTTGGCTCCTGGACATTCCCGCTCGCTTTCAAATTTTGAAAAGTGATTGAATATGGTTCTTTCATGGTAAATCTCATTATAGTCATTATTTAGTCAATCTTTCATATGGTTTATATCTAGATCTGGTTTATGCAATACAATGTAATTGATTATCTATTATGGATCTGAATTATATTTGAAATCATGTTAACATTTTGAACAAGATACTCTAAAGAGGGACATGGTACCCTTGCACACTTTAGGTGAGCACTCGCCTCAATCAGGGGTGATGTGCCGGTGTGACTTGGGATTTGTGGTTATATTCGAGGCTACATCATCCACTGTTACCCTCCTCCTCCTCCTTCTCCTCTCCACCCCTCTTCCACCTACCCACCCTATCTCCACGGGTTGCCCACTACCACCGAGTCCACCATGCATTGAATCCCTCCACCACTCCAACATCATCCACATCAATATCCTTTGGCTCCCCTACCTTATCTACTATCAGCGTGGGTAAGTCTCTCTCTAAGTCATCTTGCCTATATATTATCTATAAGCTAAGAAAATATGCTACTCACAAGAAAGTAAAACACTAAAAATAATACCTCCTCCTTTTTTATTCTGTAGCAAACCTCATAATGGGAATGGAAACATGGATTATCCTTGATTGCATGATATGTAGGTTATTTTCTCAAAATAGAGAAAACCTTCCTACAACAATGATCTACTTACTTTGCACCAAATGGATAAAAGGATTATAGATTTGGGGTGGTTCAAGATGAGGCTATTTGGGCATTAGGATGAGGTGGAGGGATGTTCTTTGCTCAAAGGATGCAAGAACTTAGACATGGCATTCAAGCTTATTCTTCGTGTCTTAGAGGGGGGGTAAGGCTATATTTATAGCCTAGAGAAGTGATTAACTTAGAGTAATTTAAGTAATCATGGTTTGAAAATGTGGGAAAGATTAGGTGAGTAGGGACCATGAAGAATGGGTGAGGATTTGAATTAGATTTTTAATTCAATAGTAGAAAAACATGGAGAATAATGACATGTGGTAAGGATTAGGTTATTTTTAGATTTGAAAGGGATAATTAATCAAATTATATTTGATTATTTCGAGTGCATTTTTGTGGGAAATGAGGTAGGGGAATTAATTGATTTAAGACAGATGTGAAATTAGGGTGTCTACATTTGCCCCTCTTTGGAAGGGTACTATGAAAGTAGTGTCCTTTCAAAGAAAGTAGATGAGATGGAGTGAATATGCCTCAGGTGGCAGGATTGAATATTTTTGAAGAGATTCTTCTTAAAGGAGGTGTTCCCTCGATAAGAAGTTGTCAGAGGAAGAAAAGAGAAAGCTTTCTCTAAGAAGTAGAACAAACTTTTGCTTGTGAGAATGGGGGAAGAATTCAATCTACTTTTCCTAAGTAAAGAAAATGTTTGTTGGAGAGAATAGAAGGTGGTGAATGATAGATGTCATGGTATCCTCTAAGACAAAAATTTCATGAGAAGATGTGATTATGGACAGATGTGATGATGCCCCCTCGAGAGGGCTAACAAGAATGGAATATATGACAAAGCTCTTGAAAAGAGGAGAGATTAATTCTGTGGAGAGGAGGACGATAATGGGGTGTAAGATAATGGAATGACCACACGACGAAAAATTGAGAAAGGATTCAATTGGCCTTGAATGCTAGGTGTGAGGGTGTGTGGAATGATGCAATGGGAAAGAGAAAAGGGAATTGACATGATTGGTGGTTGATTATGAGAAGAGCAAGAAAGGTGAAGGGTTATGAAGATAGAGGAGGGACAAAAAAAGGAATGAAAGAGGTAGAATATAATAAGAGAGAGGGATGATAGGGGAAGAAGGGAATGATGAAGGAAAAACAAGAAGACGACAGGAAAATGACAGAGCATAGGGTGAAATTATGAAATAGAGAGATGTGCCATATGAAGGAAACAATAGAGATAATAAAGAGGGATGCATGAAAGTGAAAGAAATGATAGAGCTAAGAAAAGCAAGAAATGAGGAAGATAAATAAGAAGGAGAAGACGAGGAGGGAGTAGGGGTAAAACGGATGAAAATTTGAAAGAAGAGGTAAAACGAGAAAAAAAAACTATGAGGGGCAAGCAAGAAAAGTGTGAAAAAGATTAGAGAAAAGAAGAGAAATGGGTACGAATAAATGAAAAGGTAGGGATGGTAGAGAAAAGGAGGGGTGGTTAGAAGAAACATGAAAATTATGGGGAGGAAAGGAGGATAGAGTGAATATAGGGAGAAGATTGAAGGAACCGGGTCTTCGTGAGGAAGACCAAGGCAAATAATATGGAACAGACTACATGGAGATGCATGTGGAGGGTGGGATGATAAAAAAGATGGGACAACGTTGAAGAGCTAGGTTATCGATGGGGAAGTAAGGAGGAAATGTGAGGTAAAAAGGGGAAGAAGATGATACAGAGGAAGTGAAATAAGACGAGGGGTGGGAGAGAGAAGAGGATAATAGAGAAAATGATGTAGAAGGAAGGGAATATAGAATGGGGATAATAAGTGTAGAGTGAGCAGTATGAGGAATGTAAAGAGAAGAAAGAGGGGAGGAATGACACAGATTGGAAAAGATGCGGAGATGCATGAAATGAGGATACTAGGATTACGAGACAATAGACAAAAGATGTATGATGAAATATGTTTTTCTAATGGTGAAATTTTGAATGGTACAGTGTTGATCACATGTGATTGAGGTGAAGAGACTACAAGTATTTAAGGCCTAGAGTGGCTAAAGGAAGATAGTGTGGCAAGAAGAAGAATCCCATGAACAATTTAATCTCAATAATAAGTCAAAATTACCAAGGTGAAATAGACTTATGTGAGACAAGATCAAAAGACTAGGGTGAAAAAGACCTAGGTGAGGATTAAGAAGATCCATAGACCAAGGTGAAAAAGACTTGGGTGAAGATCTAGAAAAATGGAGATAGAATCCATATTGAGAATGGTGAGAGAGAAAGAAGAAACAGAGAGAGAAGGCTCTTAAAAAAATTGTAAGCTCCTAAATGATAATTGTATATGGATATTGTTTCTAATATTGTAGCGTGAATGGATATATAGCAGCTTGCAGGTTGAGGATGAGTATATGCTTCCCTTAGAAGGCTGATGAATATGGAGATAGAATGTTTGTCCATACTTGTCGAGCATAAGAAGAGACTAGTGCAGAGAAGTGGATGCCAGATAAGAGATCAAAGGACAGCCATAAAAGGAAACAGAAAGGTAGATCAAATACCAAGGAGTTCAAGGTAACAAACACATGTTTTCAAGCTATTTATTTCTATAATTTTCAGAGAACTCCATATTGTAAAGTGTGTGATTGAATCAGTCATGGAGGTAGGAGCAGTGTGTGAATTGGTTAAGTTCCTAAGCTATCAAAAGGAACAAGAAAAGAAAGAGAAAAAGAGGAAAGAGGAGAAGATGAGAGGAAGATTGGCACTTCAAAAAGAAATAGATGAAGTGAAGAGAGATTTGGAGAGAGTGACCACCATGTGGTTACAGTTGCAGGAAGAAGAGAGCCATCAGAGTGGCCTAGTATTGAAGAGGAAGATAAAATGGCCTGTGAGGTCATTGGTGAAAAGAGATAGAAGGCACAAGGAAGATGCCTTGAGGAAGAGAGAAGAGTTTCCGATGAGCAACAAGAAGAGGTGAAAGAAGTTCTCATGATGGAGAACAAGAAAGGAGAAGAAGTGCCACAAGAAGCACTCAAGGAAGGAAGAGAAAGAGTGTTAAGAAGAACACTCAAGGAGACATTTTTGTCTCTAATTATGTTGTCTAATATTGTGTTTAAGAATGTGTATGCAGGTATGAAGAACCTCAAGAGAGAATATCAGAGGAAAGACCTTGAAGGTTGTAAGAAATGGGTCAAGCAAAGCACCCAGAGAAGAGTGTGAAGAGGACAGATAGAAGAGATCAAGTTATGAGATCTCATGTGGGGGAAATTGTAGACCTACCACACACTAAAGAAGACATGGAAGAAGAAAATGAATTCCATGACGCTCAGGAAACCATTCCAGCTAGAGAGAAGAGAGAAGACAAGTAAGAAAGAAGTACTTGCAAGCCAGAGAAGCAGAATCAGTGAAACAACCATGCTAAGGATCCTTAAGAAGGTAAATGCAATGATGAATGTTGAATCTAATTATGAATATAAGGAAGAGATTGCAGATGTGCAGGTGTATACAAAGAGGAACAACAATGAGTATCCAAAGCTCATACCCAATCATGGGTACATAGTGCCAAAATGGCTCAAGAAGCCAACAGACAAAGAAAAAAATGCAGACCTCAAGCAAGAAGAATGCATGATGAACCATGCATGCCAAGAAGAAGGCCAAAGAGAGAGGTATAAAGATAATGCCTCAAAACAAGGAGCAGATCACAAGAAAGATAGAGCAAAAATCATATATCAGCCTAAAGCCATGCAAAGCAGAGTATGGGTAGCCAAGAGCATGAAAGGATTACAATGCAAACATAATGAGCATAAGCACATAGCTGGGCAGCAGAGGATGGAGAGAGATCACCACAACAACATAGCTCAAGAGAGCAAAGCAAGGACAATGATGAAGCACCCAAGAGGATAGAGGAAAGTCCAAAGAGAACAAGAGAGATGGAAGGTAAACAAGTGACATTGAATGTTTTGAGTAATGATGCATTTGGTTCATTTAATGAGACTATTAAAAGGCACATTGAATCATGGAATGAAATGAAGACTAACATGCAGCCAAGAAGGTTGAAAGAGCATGAAGAACTCCTATGCATGAAAGAGAAGATAACTAAATATGCTGATCCAAAACAAAGATTTGAAGAAGGAGAAGGGCAGTATTGTCCTAAGTTTGATGAAGCAAGCATAGACATGGATGAAGAAGCATTATAGGCTGAGATGAGAATGTTGGAGGAGCTATTTGACCCTCCTAAGGAGCTGGTTATAGTAGGTACAGGTTTGGATCAGTCCATAGAGAAAATGGATGAGTTAAGAAGACTAGAAACTAAGAAAAAGGTGGAGACATTGGTGAAGAGCAAGAATCTCAAAGAGTGCAAGGAGGAGTTAGGAATGAACTCCATAGAAGGTGAAGACTTTTGAGGTAGAGAAGCATTCAAAATGCACAAGAACACAATGAGGGCAGTCAAGAAAAAGAAAGGAATGCAAGGATGAAAAGAAAAGAAGCAAAGGGAGTATGTTTTCTTAACATGTTTGTTCCATGTGCAGGTGTAACAAGACAAGAATACAATGGAGGACAAGAAAATAAAGGAGGAAATGAAGCCAAAGGAACGAGACAAGAGCAGCCATGGAAAATGCAAGAAGAAGATGTAGGACAACATGACAAAGAGTTGGTGAACACAAGCTTAAGGGCAGCCAAGACAAGTTCTCTACAAACACCAAGAACAAGAGAAAAGGATGGACATCAAATAAATGATTCCAAACATGATGATGTAGGTGCAACTGAGAAGGAATATGTAGAGGTTGCTGAGATGAAGGACATCCATGAAGAACAAGAAGATTTTGAAGACATACTAGATGATAAAGAAGAAGCATGGAGTTTTGCAAATGAGAAGAAGCTGAGGAAGAATGTATATACAAGAGAGAGAGAAGCAAGAAAATGAAGGACAAAAACAACAAGGAGACTCAAACACTCACATTGGAAACAAAGACTTGGGATCCAGGTGTACAGTGAAGACTAAAGATACCTCATTTGAACTGGAGTTCAAATTCTTTCTAGTGGGGAAGTATGATGCAGGAGCATCCTCCATGATGCTTGGAGAGCATAAATAAAGTTTGAATAAGGCATACAAGGCATGAATAACATGTACTTGGAATTTGAATGATTTTCTCTCCAGTTATGTTATGTTTGAATTTTGTATTATCATGTAATAAACTCTTTACAAGTAAGAGTAAAAGTGGGTGTCTTAGGTGGATATGGGTTGTTTTCATAAAAGTCTACGTAGGAAGAGGGATTAGATTTATTTGAATATGTTTTTTAGCTGTCCTAGATCATATCTAGTTGGCACAACTATGTGCAAGCCATATTCAAACCGACTCACCTATTCTAGCATGTAGTTGAGCAAATATCTCAACAAGGAAGATAAGATAAGTTCTATGTTTAAGATCATAGAGATATATAGTTGTTTTGTTTGAAGTTGGTAAAGGGAGAACTAAGGGAGTATGAGGTCAAATCAAACATGGAAAGAAGATAATGGTGGATAATAAGCATGAAAAAGTGATAATCAGAGGAGGTATGCAAGAATTAAGTGGAGAACAATGTTGTATGAAAGCTCTGGGAATGAATAAGAGTTGATGATTTGAATTACTCTATGATTGGTAATGTATGATTCATGTTTTAGGTGTTAATATGTTTTATTTATTGCTAATTGGGTGTGAACAGTGGAGAAATCTCCTTGTGTTAAGATGAAGACATAAAACTTGTATGCATTATAGAGAGCAAACGGTAAAAATTTGATCTGTGCAAACCCAGTTTAGGACAGTGTTCATAACTTTTGTATATGAGCTTGAAACAAGATGAAATTTTAACCATAGAGGTAAAACATAATTTTTCAGATGGGTATTGAAGGGTTTGATTTGATGATCAGTATTGTTTTAGATATGATACATTTTACCAGTGGGTTTGAGGTTGCATGATACTTGTTTGACAAAATGTCCGCCCTGATAAAAGTAACATAACTCACACGTTTTTAAGAGTTAGGACCTGAAATTTTATATGCAAGGTCATGATCCATTTTCAAGAAATGGGTATTGAATGGTTTGTGTTGAAATTGAATATTCTTTGAGATATTAATGATAGAATTCTACAGGTCCTATAGGAGCAGGACAACGAACAAAATAAGGTAATTGATGTAATGGTTGATAAATTCTCATGCTAAAATATTGGAGTATGGTAAGGATAATGTCTATTTAGAGTTATAAGTTGTATTAGATATACTTGTTCATTGAATGGTAGATATCAATGCAAACTCCCACTTGATCCTTCAAGATATAATTCCCACAAGGTTCTTGATCACATGGTACTTATGGACTGAGATTTGATATGTAGAGATGTTATTGTATTATGATGGTTCATGCATGATATAGGAGGTATAACCTTGTTTGGTGATAAAGATAGGAGAATACATCATTTGAAAAGACCAAGGCTTGATAGTGAAGACAAGAACATACACCATGAAATCTTAAACATGTTTACATGAATAGAGACCCAGTGGGTTTAGTATTGAGTATTGGACATGAGTTTATTAGAAAGGATAGCCTGAGCTAAGAGGATGCACAAATGAGTAAGTATGGGGGTAGATATGTGGGAGAATTCGAGAAGATGAAGTGAAAAGAGTAAAGAAAATGTGAGGGATGAGTTGTGACTAGGTGAAAGCGAGAGAGGCATGGAGAATGAGGACGAAGGAGGTGAGATGAAGAAATAAGACACAAAAAGAATGGGAAGAAAAAATGTATGAAGGATGATAAAAAAAAGAAGGAAAAAATGGGAGAAAGGAACATGGTTATAGGTGGAAGATAGTAAACATATGTTGTGAGATGATAGGTGGAGAAAGGATAATGGTAGGAGGAAAATGTGGTTGGTAGGAGAGACTAGGTGGAAGAAGTGATCAACAAAGTAAATGAAGAATGAGGTGAGGGAGAAGTTTAGAATGATGAGTTTAGCATAGGGAGGACCCTGACGTAAGACTGTCATGTGATGGAAGGGGTTAAGTAAGATTACCAAGTGAGGGATGATGGAGATGAAAAGTGGGCAAGAAAGAAGTGGTGTTTGCAAGAATGGAAGAGGAGGTGAGAGGATGTGATAATGGGGAATGCCAAAAAAAGTGAAAGGTGAAGATTTGTAGTGATGGGGAAAGGAAAGAAGATAGATCATCCTTAAGAGGGACTCTTAAGTGAGATTGCCATGCCATGCGAGTGGTTAAGTAAGATTGCCAAGCAAAGGATGGTGATAGTGGTGGTAAGAAGATGTGATGATGGGGAATGAAGAGAAAATATGGATGGTGAGAATGTAGAGTGATGGGCGAGTGCAAGATGACATGTCATCCTTAAGAGAGACTCTTAAGTAAGATCATCATGCTATCGGAATGGTTAAGTAAGATCGCCAAACCGACATGGATGATATGCAAGGAGAAAGACAAAATTGTATTGGGTACAGGGTGGAATGGTTGGTTGAAGAAGATGATCACGATGAGAGGTGGAGAAATAAGATGGGGAAATATGATGGGAGGGGGAGGCCATAGGGCAGATCAACCTTAAGAGGGACTCTTAAGTAATATTTCCATCGGCAGGGATGGTTAAGTAGGATCGCCAAGCTGAAGAAGAAGAATAATGATGATAGAGTTGGTGGGAATAGGGTATGACAAAATGGACTGAAGGGGAACCCTCAAGTGAATTTTCCATACTATGAGAGTGTGTAAGTAGGATGACCAAGTAGAAGATGGATTTGGGGAAGGATGAGAAAAGAGTGAGTGATGTATGCCAGAGTGGAAGAGGAGGTGAGATGAGGTGATAACAAGGAAGAAAGGAAACAAAGGAGTGTAACATGAATGGATGGAGGAATATATGCGGTGGAGGGTAGAGAGTGTGAGGGGAATCCTTAATTGGGATGCCCATGTGGTGAGAGTAATGATGCAATAATGAGCATCAGAAGAGGTGGAATGGAAATATGTGTGTGGTGGTGATTGTTTTTGATGAGAGGGGAGATGGTGGAGAAGCTTCTACAGTGGGAAGATCTTAGGGAGAGGGTATACCTCCACCAAGGATCCCATATAGAAGGGGTTATTAAGTAAGATTGTCAAGAAGGAAGTAGAAGAGTGAAAGGAAAGAATAAAAATGGGTGAGAGGGGATAGGAATGGTGAGAAGGGTAATATGGGGATAAGTGGCGGAGGAGTAGAAATGAGGAGTGAGGATGAATGGATCAAATACATGGTGATCATGGTGGGGGAGGAGGAGCTGCTAGATAGTGAATGCTACTTGAGAAAGATCTTCAAGTAGGATTCACAAACTGCAATGGTGATCAAGTAGGATTCCCAAACTAGGGAATGTATTAGTACGGGTGAATGGATGGGGTGCAAAGTAATATTTTTATTAGGTAGAAAATACTCACATGACAAACAAATCTTAATTTTAATATAACACATAACATGATGTATCATGATATAAAATATCGGGATGACTAGATCTGTAATATGTGTGATAGCATACAAGGGCCATACAAAAGGTTTGATGCCCCAGTATGATATGCAAGTGGAAGAGAGCATAGAAAGAGGCCATCAAGAAAGTATGATGCCCTAGTACGATATGCAATCAGATAACATAAGTATATTAGAGAGAACACTAAGATACATAAAATCAAGATGCCCCATGTAATATATCAAGATACAAGAAATTAATTAATAACTTGTAACTAATAATGCAACAAAAGAACCAATAAACATGTCCCTAACATGTTCCACAGTGAGGATTGATCGGATGTGCCCCCAAGTAGTGGTACAAGGACATAAAAACAGATTGGGTCATTGTCCTCAAACAAAGAAACAATGAGAGCCGGATTTTCCCCAAGCAAGGATTCACGTGAGGAGAAGTGGTTTGAATTTGATATTCATAAGGTGATTGGATCATTCATTGGGGATAATAGTTCAAAGGATGAATTGTGTTGATTATTTTAGAGTTTTGTGATTTTGTGGAGTTTACAATTTTT
Organism: Taxus wallichiana var. yunnanensis; assembly: GCA_018340775.1. Classification (NCBI taxonomy): domain Eukaryota; kingdom Viridiplantae; phylum Streptophyta; class Pinopsida; order Cupressales; family Taxaceae; genus Taxus; species Taxus wallichiana. Next base: position 53,652,754 of record CM031242.1, on the reverse strand, counting down.
TTAGAATTTTTTTTTTTTTTATTTTGCGATTTTGTGGATGTTTTTGGAATTTTGAAAAGTTTTCAAATGTTTTCATATTTTGGATGTTTTTGGATTTTGGGATTTTTATACTATTTTTTTGGAGATTTTCTAATGTTTTTTTTGTAATTTTGAAGATTGTCTAATGTTGTTGGATTTTTTCATGTTTTTGATTTCAATGCTTTTTTATTTTTGGATTTTTACATTGTTGTTGGCAATTTATGGACCAAATGCAAACTTATTTTAAGAGGTGATATACCAGGATATTATCTGTATGTACCATTTTCCTTGTGGTAAATCATGCTCTAAATAACACAAAAAATTCTCATTTTATTGGTATGATATGTTTTATTTTGATATGATGAAAAGAAATCTAGCTCCATTCTTGACTCCACACAACTAGTAAGATGTGAGGGCTCATCACCGAGAATCAAGAAGGATGCAGGAGGTAGATAATGAATATAGAGACAAATGCTAACAACAATCCCTTTGAAATTGTGACTCAATTCTTCTTAACGTCACTGAACCAGTTTCAAAAATGGCTTTCACTCTATGAGTCATGTGCTAGACTTAGACAGTTATGTGGCATGTTGATTGGTAAGATATGAGGTGAAGGGATAGTTCTCTCTTCACTTAGGCATCTAAATTACTTCTTTGGGGATTCTATAATTATAAGCACTGTCAGATTTATAAGATTTTGTATTCTTGAAATGACTCCCTATGCCTTGCCCCATGCTACCAGTAAGAAGCAAGGGCTCATCACCGAAGGCAAAACATAGGCGAGTAAATTCTTTTTTTTTTTTTGTTTTTTTATGTTTTTTATGTTTTTTTTATTTTTTTATTTTTTAAATGTTTTTACAATTTTATTATGTTTTTATGATAATAACCCTCTACGCTTCACCCCATGTCACTTGTAAGAGGCAAGGGTTTATCACTGAAGACAAGATGTAGATGAGTAAGGGAACCTCCCTCCATTCCCAGTCTCACACTACCAGTAAGAAGTGTGGGCTCAACACCAAAGACTGTGAAGGATGAAAGGTGTGACAACAAATTATTCATAATTTATTGAATTGATTGAATTTTACAATAGTGCTTTGTATTTGGGAAGGAAATTTTGCCCCCAATCTCAGCCCCACATGACTAGGAGGATGCGAGGGTTCAACACCGAAGACTGATATGGATGATCAAACAAACTAGGTACTAGAATTTTAGAGCTTTGTTATGAAAGAGATAATTTCTTTGAAGGGAATATATTGCCATCAGTAAGCTTCTAGGTATGACCATAGGTGAAAGTGACTAAAAATGGGAGATATTATAAGAAGTATGACACTCACAAACTTAATAGGATCTATATTAGCACTTGTCTCATGATGATAAATATGAAGATGTGATTTTGACAATGAAAATATCTTCCAATGGAAATAAATAACTTTAAATTATTTCGATAAGTTAGACAAAAGGAACAATGTACACGTCGTTATTTCTCGAGTAGTGAATGCCTCAAGGATAATGTCTATGTGCATAAGATCTTCATCAGTAAATGCAAAATAAGTGGTTTTATGCCAGGAAGGGGTGCCTCGTTGTTATTCTTCAAGGTCCTATCTTTTAATTGCTCTCTGTGGAACAAACTTGACGTCAAATTCACTAAGTAGTATGACCCAACTAGAAATTCTTCCTATGAGAATGGGTCGGGACAAGAGATACTTGAGGGGATCAATCTTGGTGATCAACTTAGTTGTGTGATTAAGCAAGTAATGACATAACTTATAGAATGCAAAGGTGACCACTAAACATACTTTTTCAATTTGGAAATAACGTACTTCATGCTTAATAAGTGTTCGACTAAGGTAGTATATCTCTTAACATTCCTATTATTTTACTTGATCATTGTTTTTGCACTAACATATCCCCATGGGATGTTCAAATTGCAGATGTATAAAGTAACATAGGTTTATCTACAACTGGTGACATAAGAATAGGTGGGCTAGAGAGGTATTCTTTTAACTTAGCAAAAGAGTCTTGACAATTGTGGTTCTAGTGGAATTGTGCATCTTTCTTGAGTAATTGGTTGAAGTGATGGCACTTATCGGCCAACTATGATATGAAACGTTGAATAGATTGGATTTTTCCCTGAAGATTGCATAATTGTTTTAGGTTTTAAGGAGGCATTTCCATAATGGCTTTGACTTTTGCAGGATCCACTTTTATGCCTCTCCGTGAGACAATAAACCCTAACAATTTACCAGAGGTCACCCCGAACACACATTTCTTTGGGTTAAGATGAACCTTATACTCATGTAATCTATCAAAAATGTGTCTCAACACACTTGGATATCCTATTCATGTTTTTTATTTTGCTAATATATCATCAACATAATCTTCCATGATATCATGTAACATATCATGGAAGATTATTGTCATTGCTCATTAATAGGTGGCACTGGCATTTTTCAAGCTGAAAGGCATGACCTTTTAACATAAGGTGCCACATGGTGTAGTAAATTCCATTTTATATTGATCCCCTTGATATACGCATTTGATTGTAACCAAAAAATCCATCCATTAAGGAGAGTATTTCATGGTCTATCGTAGAATCAGCAATCATGTCTATGTTTGGCAAGGGAAAGTCATCTTTTGGGAAAGCCTTGTTAATGTCTCAGAATTCTATGCATATCTTAATGTTGGTGGTTTTCTTGGCTACAGGAACTATGTTAGAAATCCATGTTGAATAATCAATAGGTCAGATAAAGTCGGCTTCTAGGAGTTTCTCAAGTTCAAATTTGACAAGCAATGCTACTTGGGGATGTATTTTGCATAGCTTTTGTTTCACAGGATTTACATCCGGGTGCACCACAAGGTGGTGTACTACAAGAGATGGATCTAGGCCTGGCATGTCCTTATAGGTCCATGTAAAGATATCTTGGAATTCAATAAGGAGTGTTGTGAATTCTATGCATTCTTGATTAATGCAGACTAATGCCAAGTTGTAAAATTTTCAGTTGTTCAATGGTTCCAATGTTTATCTCTTTAGTTTCTTCTACAATCATTTTAGATGTATCCTTTTGGAGAATGATGTTAATGGTTGTTGTAATTCATCGGTGTGGAGTGATTTGGGGGAGTTGGCATAATAATATTTTTGTGTGTGATGTTGAGACTTTTTATTGACATGTTTTTTTGATAGGGTGGCGATGAGATTTTGACTATGGAAAATTTTTTGTTTGCACTTCTGATCCAAATTTTCTGAAGGTAAAGGCTCTAACTATTCCATTTCTTTGCCAAAATAGGTCGATTCATCTAGATTGATTTCAAATCCTTTTCTATGGTTAGAAGTAGGGATTTGATCGTGAGTTCCAAGGAATTATTTGATGGCTTCATCATTTTGGAACATGTCCATGGCCACATGATGTGATTGGCCATGGTCTATAAGAGGGGATGTGTAGGCTCAAAATCATGATGTTAATGAGATAAATGTTCAAAGTAAAGATGTGTTTCAATGAGGTATTCGAAAAGGCTATGTGTAGACCTGGTGTCACTATCAGAGTTGGTGTCATCATTATCACTTGAAATTAATATAGGAGTAACATCGAATACCTTGAAACCTAGACCATGTTTATCGTGATGTTGTGTGTAATTGATTAGGTCTAAATGACCTTGTTCATTTGGACCAAGTCCTTTACCCTTCCATCACATGTTTTTCATTATTCGATGAGCTTTGGTAAATTGAGGGGACTCATAATAGGGAGAAAAGTCATCATTATATAACCAAGATCCTAAAGAACTTGGAATATGTTCATTATCGAAGATAACCAAATTTCTTCCAAACTAATTGTCCCATTTGGTAAGTGGGATGGATTCTCATATGCGAGCATTGGGTTTTCCATAGTTATGTGGGGATTTTTGATGTAAAAGGATTCTTCCATCTTTTGAAATTGATATTCACCGCATCCTTTGTCAATGATTTTGAATGTGTGGGATGGGGGACCAATAGGTACCTCATGTGGTGGGGAAGTCAATTTGGTAGTTCTAAAAGATGAAGAAAATGGGTTATAAGAAGAGGGGTAGGTTAGAGGATGAAGAAGGTATCTTGATAGAAGAGGTATGTCTAGATGAAGAAGGTTGACTTGGTGAGAAAGAAGATGGTGTTGTGGAAGAGTAATTATTTTTGGAAGAAGAAGCTTGATTAGTGGAAGAAGATGATTGATCAATGGGAGGAGGACTGGTTCAAGATGTTGATTAGTACAAGAGAATGAATTGGAAAATTTAGTTTGGTTAGAAGGTGATGGTTTTGGATCATATTTAGGGAGTGTATCTAGATCGACATGTGTTTCGTTAGGGATTACGCAAGGTGGAACGTACTTTTCTGTTGATGGACAATAGTGATCATGTTTATACCATCCTTTGAGGAATCTACAATACTCAAAGGGTTGAGGATCTGCACATAGCGTAAATTCCTTGTCCAAATGAGGAAATTTAATACATTAGTGGAATGTTGATGGGACGTCTTTTATGGCATGAATCCATGGTTGGTCGATGAGAATGTTATATGTAACTTCTACATCCACCACATGACATATCATTTCTAAGGAAATGGGTCCAACTTGGAGAGGTAACGTGATTGTGCCTTTAGACTTTCTTTCACTATTATCATACCCACGAATGGTTATGATGTTGTTTTGTAAATCATTTTTGGTGTAACCTAGGCAACGTAAGATTTTCATGGAGTAGATATTCAATACGGATCCATTGTCAATTAATATGTTCTTGATCTTACGATGAGTTATATAACCTTTGACGTATAAAATGATGATTATTAGTGATGTTGGGATTAAGAAGGTTAGCGGGACCAAAGGATAAAATAGGATTGGGTACCGTAAGATGTGTAATTAAAGCCTAGAATTGTTGTGAATTGATGTCCTCATGGACACAAACATTATTCAATGTTTTCATAAGGATGCATTGTAGTGTAGGAGAAAGAATTAAGTAATTCCATGATGGAAATATGTGTTGTAGTCTTCTCCAATTGTTTGACAATATTGAATGATGGCGCAAGTTGTGGAGTGGAATTGGTGGTGGAATTAGATGGTGGATTAGGAGGTGGTGTGGGAGATGAAGTAGCATATTTTTTGTTGTAGGGACCCACATTTTTTTTGTCTTGGTGGTGATCGCATAGTCAGTTCTGATCTTTATAGTTACCACTAAGTCTTGGTCATAGTCTATGGTTGAGATGACTGAGTCATACTCGACGTTGCTTGATGATTGACCCTTATCTTTTGAATTATCATCATGGTTAGGGAAGGGGTTTTTGAACATGTTAAGTTTTTCATTGGGTGTTTTTGTCTCAGAAGTATTTTCAACTTCTATGTCTTTGTGTTCAATCAGGTCTTAGACATAATGGCGGAGTTACATGCATCAATCTGTAGAGTTCCCTTTTATGTGATGGTAATCATAATATTCATTGTCCTTATACCAATTTGGTTTGGGTTTCCTTCTTCGAAGGGTTTGACGATGGGATACGTAATCATGTTGGAATTTTCCAAGTGATGAAAGACACTAGATAGGATTTCTCTGAGAGGAGTGAACTATCTTTTCCTGTCCCAAGAAGGAGCTTCCTTTCTAGGGATTATGATTGGTTGTTTGGATTTGAATGTGTTGATCAGATTGTTTTGAACATTTCAAACATGGTAAGAATCAGTAATGCCATCGTTGACTATATTTTGGTTTTCGGTTAAAGAATTTGGATTTGTCCTAGTTCTGAGGGGTATCTCTATGAGGTTGGTCCCTAAAGGGTGTTTTAAGTAAGCCCTTAGAAATGAGGATTTTTTCAATCTGTGTTCCCTTTTCAATGACTTCTTTGAAATTACTCAGATAGTGCATTTGCATGTGGAATGATAATTCGGCATTGATATTTGGAACAAAAATGCTAACCAATTGTCTTTTGGGTATTGAGTAGGAAATCTACTTGCAATTCCTTACCATCATTGTAAAAAGGAGGTGAATTTTTCATTGGGCCTTTGTCTAGTGTTACAGAGATCGAGCATGGTTATTTCTGAGTCTAAGTTGAAGGAAAAATGTTTGACAAATTTTTTTGATAAGTCTATGAATGTCATGATCGACCCTTTGGGAAGATGGAGAAACTAATCTAAAGCCTATCCTCCTAAACTTTGAGGGAATAATCATAAAAGATACGTGTCACGATAAGAAACTTCCTGACATTACATGTAAAATTCCTTGACATGTTCACGGGGTCACCTTTGCTTTTGTATTTATCAAATTTTGGGATTTTGAAGGATGACAGAAATGGTAAGCATAATATTTCCGTATCAAATGGGTAAGGACATAGTTCTTCAAAGTTGAATTGTTTCGATTGTTTTTGTAGTCCCTGAATGGTGTCTTTCATATGTTTCCATTCTTGTGTAAATGGAGAGGCAGGGGATGGGTTATCAAGAATGTCATGAGTATTGGGGTCTAGATTGGAGTCTTTTAACCTTTCAACTCTAGCAGTTACTTCCTCAAGTTTCTTTGTTAAGTCTTGGATTTTAGTGAATAACTCGTTAGCCAAAGAGTTATTTGGATTGTTTGGTATTTCGTTGTGATAACTCGATTCACCATTGTCGATAAGTTTGTTTAAATTTTTAGTCCCAAAGTCGGGGTAATTTTTCCCCATGGCTAGGATGTGTAATAGATATTCGTTCTTGTTTTGTTCTATCACCCTATTTACTTGTTCTTGTTCTTCATTGGTGAGTTAAGTTACGCGACTTCTTCATCGTCATTTTCATGATTGTGACTACATGTGAATACCATGATGAGATAGGTGTGTGCCTGATTAAGCTGTAAAAAGTGGTTATGAATTTTGAGTAGTGTGATTAAATGAGAACTTGATTGCTTTGGATTTGGCTTGAATAAGCTCATGATTACTGATAAGGAGAGTAACTCAAAAAAGTTATCTCAATATGATTGTGATATAACTCAAAATGAGTTATTAGGGAATTTGTGTCACGTTGTGTAGATTTGGCTTAAACAAGCTCTGGATTGTTGACAGGAGAGTAACTCAAACAAGTTAATCTCAATATGATCATGATATAACTTGAAATGAGTTATGAAGGGATTTGTGTCGGATGTGATTTTGATAAACTCGATAGTTGAAAAAATAAGGAGTGAACTCAAACAAGTCTCCTAATGTCAGTTTGATATAGCTTGAAAACACGCTATGGAGGATTGACTGAAGCAAGCTAATGAAATCGGTGTGATGTTTTGGTCTTCATTGGTGGATTGCTTGAACGTTTTGCTTGGTATTGAATTGGTCGAGAAATGGTTTTATGGAATACGACTAGGATTTGAATTTTTTTACAATGAACACATTGATATCAACCAAGTTTGATGATAAAAATAATGCTAAACTATTTTGTTGACAAACAGTAAAGTAGTCATGTGTATCAAATTGTTTTGGCTCAAGAGGTAAATTCTTCGGGAATGATCATTGTTTCATGCAATCATACAAGTATGTTGTGGAATGATGGATGTAGGCTCTTATCACTCCAAAAATATGTGTCCTTCAATATACCCTAGTCTTGATATACCTAATTCTATATGGGGAAAAAATTGGTATGGGGAACCCTTAGAGCACTGGAGGAGACTCACCAATTCTTACTTGCACTTTGGAGTGAATCACCACATCTAAGGTAGGTTTTGTGAAAAGGTGGAAGGTGATGGGGGATGAATGTGTATGGTGTCCTTATAACTCCCGAAGATTTACAGGGATGATGCCCAGGCTTCATTGTTATAGCTATTTAGGTGTAACTCGCATGCTCTGCATGCAACAACATTACCTATAAGTGAAGAGCAGGGGCGAGGTAAATACCGAATGCTATGATGAGACTATGTCTCAAAGTGTAATGTAGATGCAAATGTTGTTGGTGCATGGTAGTCAAGTCCACGTCACCGGTGTAATGTCGATGGTGATGAAATCCACCTCAACTACGTGTAAAAACAAAAATGATGAAATGATTAAACGTAGGGTTCTTTCCAACTTGAAATAAATTACTGATGGAAAATGATAGCGTACCTGAGTGTGTAATTATTATTTTTTTGTTTCAGCAATTTTCTTTGAATGGTGGTACTTTTGCGGGAAGGTTAAAATTTGTTTGTTTTTTGTGTTTTTGACAATATTCTAATGACATGGTCCTGCAGAAAACAAATTAGTAGTTATCCTACGTAGACAAAATGTTAGGAAGAAAAACGATCGATTGTGGCTTTTTTATTTTCCATATCGCTCGAAGCGTAGGAAAAGAGCATACATAGCCAACAATCAATCAAATTATGAAGAAACAACAAAATTAAAGTGACAAATTATTTAATGACAAAAGATAGAGATAATTTAAATTATTTTAATTAAGTTACAAAAGGCTTGACTAGTACGAAATGTTGATTTAAATTTGTTGATTGGATTGGGGATCCTGATGTTAGAACAAGAAACTAAACAATCATGACTATTTCTGATTTTCCAGATTGCTCGAAGGCATAGGAAAAGAGCATACGTGGATACAATTGGAATAGATTTTGTTAAAAATATTAATAATTATTGCAATTAATCGTGATTGTGAAATAGTAATAACGATTATCTTCACAAAAAAGAAAAATGATGAAAGAAGAGCTTTAAAATGTTACCAGAAGTGTCATTATGGAAAGTTGGAATGTAAGGCAAAAAAATGTTTTGCGAGCACAGGGGGGCCTCTAGTGTGTAAGGACGATTGAGAATGCAAATCTGATAAGTTTGGCGAGATAGGTGCGAAAAAGGTCTGGTATCATTGAAAAAAAATTATGCAAGAAAATGATTAGTAGTTTGTATCTACACACAGTGTTAGTAGAATGATCACTAAAAATAATTAATTAAAATCATGAAGTGTTAAAAAAACACAAAATTAAGGTGATAAGAGAAAATGTGAAAATTGTTAAAATAGTGCACATAATTCTACCTAAAGCTACAAAAATTAGATGACTTTGGAAGTGATTGAGAACTAGTTTAATGTGATTAAAGTGATCAAAATGATGGATTTGATTGAAGTGTGAAGAGGTCGAAAATGCGTAAATAGATAATAAGTTAATTAAGAGAAAATAAACAAGGTGCTAACTCACAAAATTGGAATGATTAATGAATCACAATAAAATAATCAAATATATAATATTAACTAATCACTATGAACTAGTCCGATGAACTAATCCTATTATCAAGATTACCACAACTAACTAATCATTGTTATGACCTAAATGTATGGCCGAAATTGATGACAATGTAATCCTAAGAGCTTGGTGACTTAACGAGAATAAGAATTGATTTAGAACGAGGTTATGTGTAAATAGGAAGTTAATTAACGGCATAGGAAAATTAAAAAATCACTAAAAAGTGAGCCCAAATTTACAAAAAGATTGGAGTTACGATTAAAAGCTTAAAAAAGAATAAAACACATACAAAATTAAAGATGTAAAAAGGAAATACAAACAAAGAAATATTGTAAAAGGCCATATTACAAATCATAGCAATATCGAAGGTGGGTACCAAGAGAAGGTGGGTCTGAACCATGGCAGTGAGAGGACAATGATGTGTATGAGATGTTGTGCAAGGCTAAGATTGAAGGTAAGAGTCAAATGAGGATCAAGGGATGGACAAGCGGACAGGGGATATCGGTGTTGGGAGGAAGGGTTGGGGAAAGAGGTCGACATGGAAAGGTGGGAAGGATTTGGGTGGAAATGTCGGATGGGTCAGTGTGGGGGCATGAGAGGTGAGTATGGAGGGATAGAAGGGAGATTGGGATGACATATTGGTGGGGAGATCGCGTGAGATAGGGGTGAGTTGGGATGGATGGCTACTGATGAGCGAGGGAAGGGGATCGGGGTGCATTAGGTAGAGAAGATGGAGTTGGAGGGCTCGCGATGTGAAGGGGAGAAAGTGCCAACATGGAAGGAGGAGATGAGAGAAGTGAATGGGAAGCCGGGAGAAGGGGTTGATGTGGAAGGGTGGGAGGGATTCGGTGGGAAATGTGGGAAGGAGTTGACGTGGGTGTAGGGAGAGAATAGGTCATGGGTAGGAAATGGGGTGTGGCCACGAGGTCCAAGATAGAGATGTGGGATGTGGGAAGGGTTCAAGGTTACAAGGACATGGGGATTGTGAGGGATTGGGCTTGGGAGGTGAGAGGTGAGTGGATAAGGAATGTAATTATGGTGAGTGGCTAGATGAGTTGGGGATCGGGGAGTGGGAGAGCTTGGGAACGGTAGTAGCTTAGGGTAGAGTTAGGTTGTTTTTTTGTTTATTATTTTGATGTATTTAATACTGATTTCTTTTTGTTTTTGCAGGTGTTAGACAAAAAAGATCAGAAAATAATAGACCACCAAATTAATGCAAACCACAAAAGGAAAATAACACTAAATTTTCATGACACTAAAAATAATACTAAACTAAGTTGCAAGATCTGGTATTAAATCAAACTGAACAAAGAAAATATTAAAATGAATTTTTGTTATTTTTAGAAATTTAGAGTGATCTGTTGTGACACTAAGATCTAATTTTTCTGGAAAAATTTCCCATGACCATAGAGCTCAGCTGTATGATAAAAATGATGACAAATTTTCTTTTTAAAACCAAAAATTAGAGACCAAGCTTAAAGTAACTTGGGCAGACACCATAAGACTATGAATACTTCCTCTACGATCCACAAGTATTCATTCGAATGCTGAGAGATTTTCTACTTCTAAACATCGAGTGCTTTGAGGAGATCAAAAATATGATGAGCATCATAGTTTCATTATTACTATAACTTGCATATGTACCACAAGACACCACACAACAAAAGCACTTCCCATAGCATGAAGGTTAACCAAATAAGGCCATAAGGCACAAAAAATGAACAATAATAAACAAAGAATGGATAAAACCACTAATTGAGAAATCAATGGTAACAAATCAAAGGTAACCGGGCATGCTAGAATGTAAGCTAAGAAAATATGCTACTAACAATAAAGTAAAACACTAACAATAATACCTCCTCCTTCACATTTCATAGAAACCTCAGAATGGGCATGGAAACATGGATGAGCCCTGATTGCGTGATATGTAGGTTATTTTCTCGAAATAGAGGAAAACCTTCCTACAACAATGATTTACTTAGTTTACACCAAATGGATAAAAGGATTATGGATTTGGGGTGCTTCAAGATGAGGCTATTTGGGCATTAGGATGAGGTGGAGGGATTTTCTTTGCTTAAATGATGCAAGAACTTAGACAGGGCATTCAAGATTATTATTTGAATCTTAGAGGGGGAGGGTAAGGATGTATTTATAGCACAGGAAGTGATTAACTTAAGTAATTTAAGTAATCATGGTTTGAAAATCTGGCAAGATTAGGTGAGTAGGGACCACGAAGAATGGGTGAGGATTTTAAATAAATTTTTAATTCAATAGTAGAAAAACATGGAGAATAATGACATGTGGTAAGGATTAGGTTATTTTTAGGTTTAAAAGGGATAATTAATCAAATTATATTTGATTAATTCAGAGTGCATTTTTTTGGGAAATGAGGTAGGGGAATTATTTGATTTAAGACATATGTGAAATTAGGGTGTCTACATTATCATCTCACCACGAATCTAGTGAAGAAATCCAAACTATCTCCACACACAAGGAAACTAAAAGACCTCTATCATCTATGATCTCCTACCCTTCACCCACCATACCCACCTCAATCCAACCAACCCTACATCCATACACAGCCATCAAGGTATCTCACATAAGGTCTCCAAACTACACAAACATAATCCGTAGTCGATTAGCATAATAGGTTTGGTCTCTCTCAACCCCATCATATCTCATCTAATCAAAATACCATCTCATGAACCCCATAATTTACTCTATTGGGTGCCCTACCCTCCAAGTAGGCTCGATGGCATCATAATCATTATGTGCTCATATGTCCAACAATTCAACAAAAATCCCACATCTAGTCCAAATCTCCTCCTTGTGACATGTTGGTCAATCAAAACATGGTGCTTAGCAAAAACATACGAAGGTTCACACAAACAAACGAGCGCGTTGAAAGGCATGGAAGGGTCAGGAAAGAATCACGCATGAAGAAGAGAGATAGATTTGGGACTTATCCATTTTCACGTGTACGAGCTATTTTTGGAGATAGTGTGCCAAACACACAAACCGGTTAAAGACTTACGTGACACACATTGGCTATTTTTGGAGGATCAGCTATGAAGTGCTTTACATGGGTATAAGTGAAAACATTTACTACCGACAGTTAACTAGAAGAAGTCTATTTCTAGCACACTTGCATGTGTGGCTATTATTGTAACGACACATGGATAATAATAGCATGCGACCTATTTTGGGATTAGATAAGTAGTGAAGGGAAATTCCCCACCCTTATAAATATGTAATGGTCCATGTAGTATGAGACATATATAGAGAGATAGATATGTAAGGACATAATTACTATGAAGTTATGTATACTAATGTTATTGTAAGGAAGCTTATGTGTGTTATTGTATTTAATATAATGGATATTATTGGCTAAATCAAGGTGTTAATCAAGGTTATATTTTATTACTACATGAACTACTCTGTTATGTTTATCGTGTGATTCATGATTCTTTAAGATCTAGATTTGAATATGCTTTGTTGTATTAATGATGGATATGAATGCTTTAAGTCTTCATCATGATAACATCCTACAACAACAGAACCCTAAAGAGGGCATGATACCTTTACGCACTTTGGGTGAGCACTCAGTCTAGGTTGAGTGATGTGCCAAAGACACCTTGGTTATTACTTAGTAGATTCTAGGCTGCATCATTGGTTTCATTGCCAAGACCTCTTTTTTAGTTGTTTTCAGGATGGTTCACGATGAAGACAAATCGGTTGACCCTAAAAAGTATTAGGATTGGATACATGACTAGAAGAAGAATACACACGGAGGTTTAGGATTGGATCTCGAGTTCGATGCATGCAAGTGGGTGGAGAAAAAATTTGTATGATTGTTTGTACAAAAATTCTTTGCTATCTTTCCAATAGAACTATATGAGTGGTTGATTTCTTATGCATCTAAATGGAATTGGAGGTATCACACACTTGTCTAGATGTAGGAATAATTTCAAACCCTATATGATGTTGATCTGATTTGGACTCATGTTATGGATACGTGGTTCTGTGGTGTTTTGAATAGATATATCTTGGAGTACTTAATTTCCACTTATTTGTGCCCAAAGCTAGCGAGAATTCCAATTTTACGATATCCCAAGAGAACTTACCCGAAGGAATTCCACTTGTGATCAAAATTTTGATGGTAACCACGAACTTAGAGAACAAATAGATGGCAAACTAAACCCCACCACACACGCGAAGGGGGAGTAGGTTTGGTGAAAGATGGCAGAAACTAGCAATAGAAAGGAAAAGAGAGTTAAGGAAAATTAAGTATAATGAGGCGCAGAGAGGGAGATAGATAAGCGGCGGGATGTTACGGAGCAAATGGTGTTATGGAGAGAGATAGTTCATGAAGGGTTTGAATTTCACATAGAAGACGTGGAACCCGAGCATCAAGAACTCCCCCATTTGGGAAAGCATGACAGGGAACCCTCCTCGGCCTCACGTAGAAGTGCATCGAGCAGAGATAACTTTGGGTTGTGGGTGCGCATCCGAATCCTCCCGCACCTTGCCCTTGCACTTGGTTTTCCAGTATCTAGTACAACAAATAGTCAACAAGATAATTTAGGTAGTGGGAGAGTAGGATTGAGTCATATAAAAATCACAATGATGGTAGTGCAAATGGCTTCATTGTTATATGGGAGTACCTTTTCGAGTGTATCATCTGCATAGAATTTAGGTGCACATACTTTTGGACTCTCTTCTAGGAGTAGTAATACTTCATAGACTGTCAGGGTGTAGTTCAGTACTACTGTTGGGACACATGGAAGTACATCTTCTGGTCCAACTCTAGCTATGGGTTCAGGATCAAGAGGCATAGGTGGCTCTAGTTCCAGTGAATCTAGTGGTTCTGGGGGCAAAGAGAACACAGGAGGTTCTAGATCAGGTGGGCAAGGTCCACACCAACCCCATAATATTTACATGGAGATGTCTCTTTGTCTTCCAGAATATAGGGGCATAGAAGATGATGTTGAACACATGCACATGTGTGAGATACTATGGCGTGTAAAAGGAATAATGGCTTCTAAGGGTAGGGAAAGTCAATTTTCTACTACATTACAAGGGTGCGTACGATTGATACTGAAAGTTTGACCCTGATCAGACTTGAGTAGACTATGCAGCTTTTAAAAATGCTTTCTTTAAAGAATATTATATCCCGAGTTTGTATAGAAGAGTATAAGTGTGCTCAAGGATATCAAACAAGGCACTACTGAGAGTGTCAGAGAGTATGATGCCCATTTCAAAACAATTTTATCTAAGATGTCTTATGATATTCATGCAAGCCAGTATGCACAATGGTTTGTTGGAGGTCTGATAACACCTTTTAGAAGGGTGTTATCACATAAGACATACACTGATTCATGCAAAGCACTTGAATTATCTTTACATGCTGAGTCAGTTGGAAGTATAAAAACTAGGGTGGGCCCATTTTTAGAAGCACAGATCGTAGCTATGGAAAAGCAGTTGGAGAAGCTATCATCAAATTCAGCACATGAGACGCACACATGGATTTGGTGCATAGATTGTGAAGTGGAAGGTCACACAAAGGATAGTTGTCCCCACATATCTGTGCACTCATTATTGTTGGACTGTGAGATATGCCATTTAAACCATGATGCTAGTCATTGCCCATTACTACAACACGCGATAAGGAAGAACGTTTCATGCTACTACAAAATTTGTAGGTCCACAACTCATAACATGGAAGACTTTCGGCTAATTGGTCAAATCCATAATTCCATAAATATTGGTGTGCGGCACAGAGCAATGATGTCGAGATAACTCTAAAGGAAAGAACAAGCATCAGGATCGGGATCACAATCAGACACGTTATGATTGGAATGAAGGGAATTTTGAAGGCGATTGTGGCAGAGGTTGAGGATACCATGGAGGATATGGAGGCCGAGGTCGTGGTGGTGGAAGAAGCGAGTTCCCTCATGGAACGTGTTACACATGTGGATCTCTTGAACACTATAGGCATGAATGTCCTCAGAATATTTCTTGTTCCTTCTATGGAAATAATCACAGCTATGAGGAATTCCCAGACTTATATGAGCATCATAGTAAGAAACATAAAAAGAAGACAAAGGTGCGAGGGATGGTTAGGATACGACATCTTTGTGGAAAATCAATGGATGCCCAAGTTGGAACCGGAATCTAGGCATTGTAGGTAAAGATCATGACCATGCTTTGAGGTAGCACGTGCCATAGAAGCATTGCACCATAAGCCTACCATCACTAAGGAGGAGGTTCTACCTGCACGGTACCTAGATCCTACCCATCAGAAGGAGGTTTACCAAGAAACCGTGGAGGTACTTAGAAATCTTTAGGGTGAAATATAGTATCTAAAGGTGAAATCACGAGAAGATGGGAAAAATAAATCATTAGAGATGATCCAAACTAATATGGATGATTTAAGAGAAGTGTGCAAATTGTTGCATGAAGAAAATATCATTCCATTGTTGGGTAATTGGTTAAAAGGAAACACTCTACGTGCAAGTATTGAAACTAGATAGAAAATCTTGCATGTAAATCTTCCCCATCATAGCCTAGATAATGACAAGGAAATAACTTTGAATGTCATTGTGGATCGCTAAGGCTATTGAGTAATATACTTGATTGATACGAGCATGGAAGTCAATGTTTTTACTCTAGATGCATGGGTATGAATGGGGAGACCTCCATTTCAGCCATCCTCTAATGCTTTTTCATGGATAATTGAACTAAGGCCACTCCCATAAGAGTTTTAAAATTATCATACAAGGAGCCAAGTTCACTGGAGATTTTGAGGTGTTAGCGTTGGCGAGTCACATAGCTTCCTAGCTCTATTAGGGCATCCTTAGTGCTATGAAAATAATGTTTATCTTTGGTTCAACAAGGGTTATATCAGCTTTGAAAACAAGGAGGAAAGAGTTATTATCCCTTTAATAGATGGAAAATTTACACCCTATGTTGAGCCCTTGAGTGAGGAAGACCTTAATAGGATTTATGTATGCATCATCCAGGATCCAGAGGTGCTTGAGCCATGTAAAGAAGGAATCCTTCAGTGGGAGGATGCACAGTCTATTAGTGATACTACAAGTGTTGCTTGTGATAATTGGGCTCATAGAACTTATGAGTTGGTAGGGCACGAAGTAAAGAGCATATTTCCTAGGGACAGAAAACCACGTTATATCGGATAATAGGTAACAACTCAATACCTTGTTACACCAGAGAAGGAGACCCTATGGTGTTCCTACGCATCATGGAAGAATAGTGGATAGACCCGTTGGAGAGAAGGAATATGCTAGCATATACCCTACGAGGGATAGCGTAAAATGGTGGGTGGTCCACAAGGATAATTTTGTAGGATGGAATGAAATTAGGATTACTCTAGCCATTAGGTTCTTTAGGAGCAATGCACCTACTCAAATCTACACTTATCATGGTAATCAACCTATTCAACACCACATTTAGTAGTGTGAGAAAATCTAGACAAAAGGGCAAGAAGCTTTACCACCTTCACTCTGGGTGCACAAGTTTTATTCCACTTTACAAGGTTGTGCATGTGTTTGGTATGTATATGTAGAACTCCATAGAGAGACTTGCAATTGGAAAGATTTAATTGCAGGAATGACCCAGACATTTGACTTCTTCTCTATCAATCCTCTAGTGGAAGAAGCATTAAAATTCATAAAGTGCTTAACTATGGGAGATAGTGCCAAGTTGAAGAACTCATTTAAGATTTATTCGATGAAGGACACTCACGAACACGTTTTGTTAAAGAAGAGGTCTATGCCACACTACTTCATTGTGATTTCCTTGAGAAAGAAAAAGGAAAATGGTCTACTTAGTCGATGATGAGGAAATAGAAAATCCAGAGGTAAACCATTCAACGGGTAGGCGTGAGGTGTTGGACAAGTGTAGATAAGACCATGTGCATCTATAATGAACCTAAGAAGACAAAGAAAGTGAAGATTAGATCGAATACTAAGCCTAAGGACATAATTGGAGACTATTGGTTAGACTCTGAAGTGGCAAAAATCATAGAGTTACTACGGGATTATCAAGATTTATTCCCTGGGGTACCATGAGCTTAAAGGCGTGCATGAATCATTAGGAGAGATGAAGATAAATCTTAAAGAGGGTGTGCACCCAATTAGAAAGAGACCCTACAGGATGAACCCCAACTTGCGTGAAAAGGTCAAAGAAGATATTGACAAAATGTTGAAGTCTGGAATTATCAAGCCCCTAGATGAGTCAGAATGGGTTAGTCCAATGGTGATCAGTATCAATAAGGATGGTCGATTAGGATTTGTGTGGACTACATGGAGTTAAATGTTACATGTGTCACTGATCCCTTTCCTACGACATTCATTAAGGAAATACTAGAAGGCATTGTAGGGTGTGAAATCTATTCGTTTATAGATGGGTTCTCTAGGTATCATCAAGTTAGGATTTCCCAGAGGATCAAGAAAAGACTACATTTACTACTAAATGGGGTAGCTTCACCTATACTGTGATGCCTTTTGGTCTAAAAATGCACTGTTGTATTTTCGAGTATAGTTGTTTAGGCATTTAAAGAGTTTTACCACAACTTCTTATAGGTTTATTTAGATGATTGGACGGTGTATGGATTAGTTAAGGATCATTATGACAATTTGTGCTTAATGTTTGAAATATGTAGACAATTGAGTATCTCTTTGAACATCAAGAAGTGCATATTTGCTACACCATTTGGAATATTGTTAGGACACATAATCTGCAAGGAAGGTTTATTGGTTGATCCAAATAAGGTTGAATCATTATCGACCTAAAAGATCCTACCAATTAGAGTGAGGTGCATGGATTTTGGGTCATATCGGATATTACAGAATTTTATTAAAGGATATGCTAAGATTTCCGCACCTTTGGAGGAGATCCCGAAAGGGAAAGGTATGTTCTATTGGGGAATTGCAGCAACGTGCATTCGAAGACATTAAAGGCAAAACTTACTACCGCCCTATTTTGCGCTTTCCTTCATGGGACCAACCATTTCATGTACATGTGGAAACCTCTGGCATGGCCATTGGTGTAGTGTTGGCTCAGCCGGGAGAAGGTATTATAGATCATCCTATATGTTTTTCTAGTAGAAAGTTGACTCTACAAACATAATTACACAACTATAGAGCACAAATTTTTTCAATGATCTATGCACTACATATAAACTCGAGATAGTACCTATTAGCTACACTATTTTTATTTTGTACGAGATCACATGGCATTGAAGTATTTGGTAAACAAGCCCATTTTACAAGGGTGCATATGTAAATGGGTACTCTTATTTCAAGAATTTGATTTCATAGTTGTGGTAAAACCAAGGAAAAGTAATTCTGGACCAAACCATTTATCCAAAATATAGTTAGGAGAAGAAGCACAAGTAATTGAAGATACCATGCTCGATGCATAGTTATACAGGTTACAATGTGTGCCATTAGAATTAGAGGACATTTTTATCTTTCTACGAACAGGTATGGCACCAGAAGGAATGAAATCCTTAGAGAAGAAACAACTTGATATACTCATGGCACCATATATGTTGATTAACGGTGACCTGTACAAGTTAGGTCGAGATGAAGTATTACGTCATTATGTACTAGAACATGAATGTACAGATATCATGGGGGAAGCTCATGATGGTATTGTAGGTGGCCACTATACAAGTGACACCACTGCGCGCGTAAGATTCTACCTGGATTTTGGTGTGATACCATGTATAAAGATTGTAAGGATTATTGCAAGGCTTTTGATCATTGCATCGATATCTTGGGAAACCCATTCAATGAGATGAAATGCCTCTAAGACCCATTACTAGTGTAGAAATATTTGAGAAATGGGTTATTGATTTTGTGGGTCCTATTTCACTAGCCACGGTAGGACTGGATCGCACTATATCATAACTTGCACATATTATCTGACAAGGTGGGCAAAAGCAGCCCCTACAAAGGATTGTACAACAACTACAATAGCTAGGTTTCTATGGGAAAATATTCTTACAAGGTATGGATGTCCATTAAGTTTAACGAGTGATAGGGGTACACATTTCTTGAATGAGACAATTAGGATACTTGTTGGATGAATTCATGATTGCACATCATAAGATGACACCCTATCATCCTCGGACAATGGAACTATTGAGGCTTTCAACAAAATTTTGAGCCAAACATTGACAAAAATTTATGATGTTAGAAGGAAATATTGGGTGACAAAGTTTCTATCATAATTTGGGCATATCGCACAACATATAAAAGATTGAACAAAGCCACACCATTTTAGTTAGTTTTGGTGGAAAGCAATTCTTCCTATGGAATTCATGTTACCATCTTTTCATATTGTGCATGCTAGAGGTCTAGCTAATGAACAAGCATTAGAAGAACAAATTGGAAAGTTAATCAAGCTGGATGAGCAACGAGCAATAGCACGTTATAGTCAAAACCAAGAAAAGTCCGGACAAAAGCATGGCACGATAGACATATCAAGGATAAGAAGCTTGAGGTTGGACAGATGGTGCTCCTTTATGACTCAAATTTTTACGCCATCCAAGAAAGCTTAAAGTACATTGGTTGGGGCCATATGTTATCACTCACATACTTGAAACAAGCACTTTCCAATTAGAGGTGCTTGATGGAACATCTTATTACTTACTTCAATGGAGTAGGTTGAAGCCCTACTATAAATAAGTCTTCTTGGTGTTTGTAATAAGGCAATGTTGCCATCTAGATTAGGTTTTCAATTCTGTATTTTCTTTAATGTATTTCCTTATTCATTGTTATGCTTTGTCAATTTAGTTGGTTTTTTTGTGTAATTAGCGTGTTTGTGTGCGAGAAGCTAATTACTATTTGAAGAATTTATATGCATAGATGATTGAACATACCATTAGTGTGGGTGGTTATTGATATTTGGGTATAGGAATTTGTTGAAAATAGGTACACATGAAAGGAACAAACTGCTACGGTGCTACTCAAAGTTGAAGAATTTTTAGAAAAGATATTGCTTCTAGACAAAATGACCATAGATGGAGATAAATGATGGAACAAAGATAACGTGAGATAAGCATGGGCCATGGAAACTACTAAGGGAAGGTGCGGTGATGAGGTAATTGGGTGCATGGAAGCACATCTTTGAAGAAATTTTGTATCCAAAAGGTAGGAGAACATGCTTTAGAAGGTTATGACCAGGGTGCGAAAGATGTACCACACGGAAAACGGAAAAACAAAGATCAATTAATGAGGATTGTTGGTAGGTGAAGGAGTAATAAATGCACTAAATTTTTGAAAATATATATAAGGATGGGATGTGAGTTCATTCTTATTGTTGCAATCGTGATAATTTGAAAGAGCCAAGTGTGACCGAGCTACGAGAAGAGTATTCAGGTGTGAAGAGTGTGAATCGAGACGTGACAAGTAGATTTGTGCATAGAGGAAGCTTGTGTCCCCATTGTGAAGGGTTTGAATGAAGCAAGGCATTATAAAAGAGCTAGGCCATGCTTTGAATCAAGCTAGGGTTTGGGTTTGCACATTATATGAGATAGAAGGTGAGTATTTGAAGTTAGAATATTGCAGGTTATAGATGGCACCAAAGAAAGCACCTACCACAAGAGCTAAGGGGAAGAAGAAAGTGGAAGTAGAGGTTAAAATGAATCCTGAGAGTAATTTCTTAGAAATGTAGTATCTAAAGGGTGTGATTGTGGTTTAGGAATGGGATTCCCACATCCGGAAGATCAAGATCAGTGATTACAACCATCATACACCTAAAAATAAGAAGGCGTTGGATGCGTTATTAAATAAAAATACAAATAAGTGCATAGCAGAGAAGACATGTTAGTGTATGATGACATTGGGGAGAAGTTATTGAACTATATTGGAGTTTACCGATTATATGAGATCCCCTACTTTAATAAATATGAACACTTGTACCAAAGTGGTTGATGAGCGAGGGTACATGAAGATTTCTTCTACTTCGCGGGGATGCGGCGTAAGGATCACAATCGTGTTGATTTCAACAAGATAATAGGGTTGAAACACACGGGGTGGATCTAAACGGTGATTTAATTGATAAGGTCACAATTTTGGAGACAAGGAAGGAGTTGGGGTATACTAAGGTGCATGCGGTATGGACATTGATAAACTAAAGAAGTACCCAATCATATAAGTAGTTACACACTTGGTGACAAAGTTGAATGACCAAGAAAGATGGTCACAAGTGAATACAATGTGGTTGCACATTACAAAGAAGATGTCTCAAGGAGTGATCTAAAATCTTGCGGATAACATAGCAAAAACTATCATTGAAGAAGCATGCATGGGAGAGAGAATAAGTTTCAGCATTGTTTTATTGTCTCTGGTGTTTATGGAAATTGGGGTGCCCGATGGGCTAAAAGAGAAAATCTAGGAATACCCTATGGAGAACAAGTCACTTGCAAAAATATTTGGCAAGTACTTGTGTGAAGGATCAATCTGCGACCATTCAAACAAATGGTGGAGAAGTGGTATGATAGGCTCTGTGCGGCATTTAAAGAAGAATGGCACATACCCAAGGAGTTACCTTTGGTAGTAGGGAAGGCGATGCGATTCACGGTATACCAAAGCACTTTTGCATCACACAGTTTATCATGAAAGATGGGGCTTGGAGCCCATGGTACAAATTACCATATGCCTTCACAACACAATATTTGACATCGCTCACTAGTTTTTAGATGCATGCCACCTAAGATTCATCACGAGATAAGGTAGATTACACTACCATACACTGAGAAAGACATATGTATATCCAGGATGGACTACCTACATTGAGAGGCTTATCCCGGATATAATAAGTATGAAGTTGGTAAGCTTGACCATTGGAGATGTTAGAGTAGCACTTTTGTACCTTCAACTCAAGCCCAAGCTGAGAACAAAAAATATGTGGAGAATGATTACATGCTCCCAAGGCCGCCAAAAGGTAAGCATACAATGGAAAACGTTCTAGCACCTAATTCCACAGAGACAATAGATGTAGATGATGAAGAAGAGGAGCATGAAGATAGTGGTGGTTTGGAGCATAGAGGTAGGAGGTAGCCTATAGATAAGGTAGAAGCTGAGTGCATGACTACACCACCTCAGGTGTAAGAAGGAGATGATGAGGACACGGATGCGGTATAAGGAGACATGTTATCCAAAATTCACCCACCAGGGTAATTTTGATAACATGCATTAAATTCTTTGGTCCCAAGCAAGATAGATTGATTCAAGGCAAAAAATCATGTTTCTAGGGTCCCATCTGATTTTTTCTAACTCTCGAGCCAATAAGAAAGGAGCAAGTTCTAAAAAAAAGGGGTGAAAAAGTTACAAAAACAAGCTTGGCCAGAAAAATCATGAAAATCGGCTAAGTCCTAGTCCAGCGGTCCTTGGGACAGTTGGGACATCGAGCATGAATCGCCAAAAGGCCGCCAGGTGGTTCCGAGCAAAGGGATATCCGGGCCGTGGGAACGCGTGGGACGCGAAAAGGGTGAACTAGCCGAAGGTAAAAGCAAAATCGACTAACTGTTGTGCAGAACAGGTTGGGACATCTGGGCCGAAAGGACGCGAAGGACGCGAAAAGGTGAAGCGGCCACAAAGAGGGACAAGGAAGCCCATTTTGGGCAGTTCGGAAGAATTTTTCCTGACACGATCCCAGGACAGTTGGGACAAATGGACGCGAGGGACGCGAGAGCCGAAGGAGCCGAGAGCCAATCAAATTACACCACGTGTCATCACCGAAAGAGGGACAGGGAAGCCTGAATCGGTGGATCGGAGGAATTTATCCCAAGCATTTAGGACAGCCGGGCCGTGAGGACGCGAGGGATGCGAAAAGCCGGTGAGGCCCACGACGAATCGAAACGCCACGTGTCACAAGGGAAAACGTCCAAAATTTCAAAGGGCAAGGTTTGAAGCGTTGGCCCGAGCCAATAAAAAGAGGACACGTGTCCAATGGAGCAGGGAAGTGTGGAGCTCAGGGAGGAGTTAGAGAATTTGGAAAAAATTTGGCCAAAAACTAAAAGGTAAAGGATGACCCCGCGCCCTCCCTCCAACCAGATCATGCCACGTGTCCCAAGTGGCGGGGACGCGGGAAAAAATGGGAAATTTTCCAAAATTACAAAAAGTCAAAACTTTCAAGGAAAACCCACGGGTAAGGAAGGAGAGAGAATTGCTCATCCAATCAGCGCCCGACACGTGTCGTCCAGGTGGCGGAGCGTGGGAAAAATTTCAAAACCCATTTTTGCCTGTTTTGTGCCCTAAATCTTCATATCGCCATATCTTTTGATCCAGAGCTCAGATTTGCACGTTCTTTATATCATTGGAAAGCTTATAAAATTCTCTACATGATTCTAGGGTCAATCTTGAATTTTGGTTCATTCTAGAGAGAGAAAGTTAAGAAACGGCTCTGAAACGTGTCCATGGCAAGAAATGACAATTTAGTGACCAAATTTAATACAGAATGGGTCGCATTCTCCTCCATTTCGGTCAAAAATGATAGGGTATGGGTTTTAAGGTCCCCATGCTGATTTAATGCATTTACAGTCAATGAGGAATGGGCTCCCATGTTTTGTATGTTTTCTCTCTCCTGGGCTTGACCCATGCAATGTAAAAGCCAGATTTGGCTCATTTCTAAAGGGGGAACATTTTTGGCATAGCAGACTTCTTCTTTCACCTCCAACAAGTGATTGTTGCAAGAATCAGACCTCTTCAAAGATTGTAATAGTTTTTACCTCTCTGAGGTTGTAATGCAGTGTTTTGACATTGGAAATGATAATGCAAGCTTTGTGAATGGGTTTCAGTCCTTTGTTTGTATTATTTGCTTCATTTCAGATCCTAAATTATATCTTATCAGCCTGTGTATGTTTTATGCTGCAATCTTTGGTTTGTGTCTATTTGCATGACAAAAATATTCACCACTCCTTTTGGTGCATCACCATCTTTAGTTAGTTTCAATTTTTGCACTTCTATCCCTGTCTCCTTACAATTTAGAGTAGGATTAGGATCTGAACCTCTGTAGTTGTGCAAGCATTAGATCTAATCAGAGGAGTTTGAGGAACCAGCCTCTAATCTAGAGATTCCTCTCTCAGTTTCACAAGTCCCACACTTGGAGAGAGGTTTCCATGTTGTGCAATCACACTGGATGCCTGAAACATCAACCTAGAAGCCTGATGTGCGTCCAGGGGTGTTGTGATCCTGCACTAACAGTTTTGGCATGCCGGTGGGACACTAGAGGTCTCATTTTTATTGCAGCAAAGTTGATGTGCATCTGCTGCAATTTTCTTGCTTGAAAAGAGCTATTATTTGCATATCTTGGCGACTCCAAGGGGAAGAATCAACTGGTTTCAGCAGTGCAGGCCTGAAAACTCATGAGAAGAATCACCACAAGGTCAAGAGTTGGAGAAGAAGAAGTGTTGTTTGAATACCTGTAATTATCTCCAAGAAGAAGGCAAAGAGGAAGAAGGATTCAAAGGTCTCCATCTCCACCAAACAGAACTCTCTCAACTCCTCCACCTAGTAGGCCTTTCATTCAGTCAACAAGGGTTTTAAGACCAATTAGAATGGCACAAAACAACCCCTATGTCAACTTCACAGGCAGCAGCCCACTTGCCCTCAATGCACAACATCCAATTCCTATTGCAGCCTTGAAGAACATTCCCTACTTCACTGGAGAAAATCAGACTACTCTAGGTGATCATGTTAAAGATATTGCTAACCTTTGTGCAATCCATGAAATCAATGAGATGCAAGTGGCTGTCAAGTTACTGGCATCTTCATTCAAGGGTAAAGCATTGCAATGGTTTAGAAGCCTTGGAGCTGGTTCTATCACAAATTGGAATCAGCTATGTATAGCACTTCATGAGCAATTTGGAGAAAAGGGAGACAACTTGTCTCTTTTGGAGCAGCTAACAACCATCAAGAGAGCTCCCAATGAGCAGCTGACCAATTTCAACTTTAGATTTCAAAAGACTTGGGAGAGAATTCCAGTGGCAGTCAAGCCAACAACAGAAGGTGCTTTTCTCTACTATCTCAAAGCTCTAAATTCTGATATTTCTATGTTAATTCAGTCCATGGGAGGCATAACTATCCCTATGGCTTATAGCATTGCCATTAGGGCTGAAAATTGTTTGATCCAAGCTGGCAAACTTGCCCCTAGACCTCCCATGCCATTGTTTCCAAGTTTAGAGAGTCCAAACACCAATCAAGCACCTAATTTGGCTCCTTCTCCCACTCCTAGAAATCAGAGTTCAAATGAAGCTTCCACTTCATCTCCAAGTGCCCCAAATGAGCTTGAAAGTCATGAAGCAATTGCAAAACCTAGGCAATGAGCTGGTTACTCTCAAAAGGCAGCAGCCCAAGGTTTTAGACCTTCTTATCAACCCCAAGCTCAGCCTAATAGGCAGCCATACCAACCACAAAGGCCTCCTAATCCAGCTGCAAATATAAATCAAACAAGGCCTCCTGCCAATAGACCATTCCAGCCCTATAATCCAAATGCCATATCTGCCTCTAAGGCATTGGTGCCAACACAAAACAACATTGCTCAGGAGTATGATTGGTGTTTTCCATGCAATGAGCCTCATAACCAATCCATGTGCTTCAATGGTGCTTTGAATCAAGCATTGATGGTGACAACTACTAGTGTGGAGGGTGAGGGCGATCGAGAAACAACCACAACAAGAAACATTCCAACAACGCAATCAGCCCCAAATGACACCACATTGGTAAATTGGCAAGCAGAGGATTTTGTGGCATGAACCAGTAGTTTCTCAAGGTGTTGCAGCCAACACAAGGTCAAAAAGAAGGAATTTGGGTGAAGAACAGCCATTAGCCCCAACCAATCCACAACCTTCCATGGCTCCACAAATGATTGGCAAGCAAAATCCAATTTCAAATGCACAAGGGCAGCCAAGAACAGCCCCTAGGCCAACTCAAATACTAGTTGTTGCTACCCACATGCAAGGAGTGAATGTGCAAACCAAGGGATAGCAAAGAGATCCTTCATCACCATTCAATATCATTGATCAGATGAAGAAGACAAACGTCAATATATCAATGTGGGAATCCCTATCTATCCCAGGCCAAAGAGATCTGCTGCAAGCTGCCATGAAGGATTGGCCAACTTCGAATCAGCAAGTTCAGATGCAAGAGAAGGTACTTACAAATGCTGCCTAGCTTGAGGGAAATCATGGAGGACAACAAGGTAAAATGTTGAAGCCCCCTCCTTTCTATGTTTCATTGATCATTGGAAATCAGCTAGTGCACAATTGCATGATAGACTCCGGGGCAAGTAGCTCGGTAATGCCTAAACAAATAGCTGATCAGCTAGGGCTCTAGTATGAAACAATATCCAAAGGGGTAGTGCAGCTGGATGGGACAGCAGTAACAACAGTTGGGGTGATTAGAAACTTGAGTCTTACCTTGCATGCATGTCCAAATGTTGTTGTTTTACAAGATGTATCAGTCATAGACCTTCCACCACTCTTTGCCCTATGCTTGTCAAGGGACTTCACAGCCAAGATTGGGGGATATTTGTCTGCTGATTGGTCACACATGTTGTTCAAAATGAGGTATGGAACTAAGGCAACAATCAGGTCGAACCTGTGCAAATTTCCACATTGAGCCTTACACTCCAAGTCAGATTAATGTCAATTGCTCAGCATTTGATCAAGAAGATCACCCAAGCACCGATGAGGCTGACACCAAGGTTGGAAGCATCCCGGATCTAACTCTTGATGAATGGGCAAACAAGATACATGCATTTGATCCTTATCAAGAAGTGGAAGAATCTGAGCTAGGGGTCTATTGCATACACGAAGAAAATCAGCCTATTCCTAGCATCACCAAGCCAAACCACAAAGATGACAATGAGGTATGGCAGCTTTGCTTTTTGATGGATCAAGGAGTAGACAAGGTGCAGGAGGTGGAGCCATGCTTGTTTCACCTCAAGGAATAAGTTACTATTCAGCTTTTAGATTTCAGTTTGCATGCTCCAATAACAACTGCTTTGAATATGAAGCCTTAGTGCGAGGATGCATTGGGCAATAAAGAAGAAAATAAAGAACTTTCAAGTCTTTGGTGACAGTGAATTGATTGTAAATCAAGTCAAGGGACAACATGCTTTGCCAAGAATGATCTACTCGGTGCTACAAGAAACAGGTGTGGGACCTCATGGAAGATTTTGAGGGTTTTGGCATCAAATCCATTCCTAGGAAAGAGAATCAAGTTGTGACAGGCTTGCGGCGGTAAAGCAGCCTTTGACATTGTGGAAAGCATTCAACAAGACAAGGTACAGCCAAACATCCATGTGATTGTGAGGCCTTGATGCCGATAACAATGTCGGTTGCAAGTGTTTGAGAATGACCAGCAAATCATCCATTTCTTGCGAAGAAGAAGTGAGTTCTCGGCTAAGAATCAAGAAAAGTTGGAACAACGGTATGGTGACCAGGTGGTACAGCAGTTGAGAACTAACAAGCTACCCAAGGACTTATCACTTTGGAGTCCATTTTTAACCCCAATGATCGGTTTAGAAAGGAGGAGAAAGCAAACATTCGAGTCAAGAGAGAGGATTCGGTATCCATCTTGGTAGAAGAGAACAAACCATTGCAAATTGGGAGGATGACAATTGAACAAGAAAGGTATGAGTTCATACAAACATGTGTCAAGAGTTCCCTAACGTGTTTTCTTGGAGCTATGAAGACTTGAAAGGTTTCAATCCCAACTTAGCTCAACATACCATCGAATTGGATCCAAATACTAAGCCTATCAGGCAGAAACAAAGACTAGTCAATCCACACATGGAGCCTCTCATGAGGAAAGAATTGGACAAGCTGATTGAGTCAAGGATCATATTCCCAATCAAGCATTCTAGTTGGGTTGCCAACTTAGTTCCAGTCAGAAAGAAGAGTGGAGAGATCAGATTATGTGTTGACTTCAGAGACTTGAATAGAGCCTCTCTCAAGGACCATTACCCACTCCCTTCCATGGAGCAAATCTTGCAAGTGGTGGCTGGCTCCGAGAGGTTTCACTACTTGATGGCTACTCGAGCTACAATCGTTATGGTGAAGGAAGAGGACCGATTCAAGACAGCCTTCACAACCAAATGGGAACTTTTGCATACGGGAAAATGCCATTTGGGTTGTCCAACGCTGGTGCTTTACCTTCCAAAGGGCAATGGACATGGCATTCAAGGTTTGATTAACAATGTGGTGCTGATTTACCTTGATGATATCACTGTTTTTTCCAAAAATGCAGCAAACCACCTCTCTCATTTGAGACAAGTCTTCACGAGGTGCAGGAGATTTGGAGTGTCTTTGAATCCTAAGAAGTGCATCTTTCTTGCACATGAAGGAAAGCTCCTTGGCCATATTGTCTCCAAGGAAGGATTAGCAATTGATCTAGAGAGGGTTGAAGCCATAAGAGCACTACCATTGCCAAGCCACAAGAAAGCCCTTCAGAGTTTCTTGGGAAGGATAAACTTTGTTCGAGGTTTGTCCCAGATTTTGCAACCCTTGTCAAGCCCATCACCAAAATGTTAAAGAAGAGCATGGCTTTCAAGTGGACAACAGAAGGCAAGGAGAGTTTTGAAGCAATCAAAGAAGCCATCTCCCAAGCACCAACTCTCATCAACCCAGACTTCTCCAAGGATTTCATCCTCTATGCATTTGGAGGTAATGACACTATTTCTGCCATTTTGGTACATCAGAACAAGGATAATGATGAGCATCCAATTACCTTCTTCAGCCAGAGCCTAGATGACTATGAGGTGAGGTACTCTTTTATTAAGAAGCATGTACTTGCAGTAATCAGAAGCTTGAAGAAATTCAAGCATTTAGTCTCAAACAACAAGGTCCAGTTGTTGGTCTCACATGTTGGGGTCAAGGACTTCCTCCTCAACAAGGATTTGAATGAGAAAAGGGCGGTTGGATCACCCATGTCATGGAGTATGACATTGAGATCAAGATCACCAAGCTAGTAAGAGGAAAGGATTGTGTGAGCAGCT
This sequence comes from Taxus wallichiana var. yunnanensis, assembly GCA_018340775.1. Taxonomy (NCBI): domain Eukaryota; kingdom Viridiplantae; phylum Streptophyta; class Pinopsida; order Cupressales; family Taxaceae; genus Taxus; species Taxus wallichiana. The sequence continues at coordinate 53,623,528 of CM031242.1, read as the reverse complement.
GGTTTTGGGGAAGCAAAAAAAGTATGCAATGAAGAAGAGGTTGTTTTGACAGTCCAGGACAGCCATGAGCCAAGTGGCAATCAAGAAGAAAACAATGTTGCCCCCACTCCTTGCTGGACCCAAGGCATTATGCACTTCCTAGGCACAGGCCTATGCCCTCCGGAGATGAACAAGACCCAAAGGAGACACTTCAGATTGCAGGTTGTTCCGTATGCCATTGTTGATGGAGTTTTGTTCAAGAAAGATGTGAATGGAGTGCTGCTGAGATGCATTAGCACAAATCAGATTCAAAGGGTGTTGGAAGAGTTTCATGGTGGACCAGCTGGTGGTCATTTTGCACCAAGAGTGACAGCTCTAAAAATCATGAAGGCTGGTTATTATTGGCCTAAGATCTTTAGTGATTGCTATGCATGGATCAAGAGGTGTAAGAATTGTGCATTCTTCACGGGAAAGAGAGACTTTCTGCCCTTCCATTACATCCAATCTCAGTTGACCAGCCATTCATGCAATGGGGTTTGGACTTCATTGGAGTCATTAATCCCAATTCAAGCCAAGGGCACAAATGGATTTTGACAGCCACGGACTACTTCACCAAATGGACAGAAGTAGTAGCACTCAAAGAGGCAAATGAGTCTAGCATCTTAGACTTTTATGAGGGGATAACAACCAGATTTGGTGTACCTACTACAATAATCTCTGATAATGCATTGGCATTCATTGGATCTAAGGTGACTAAGTGGGTGTCAAGAATGGTATCTACCTAAGCACTTCATCAAACTATTACCCTCGAGGTAATGGCAAGGTGAGTCTACAAACAAGAACTTGTTGAGGATCATTAGGAGGACTCTTGACGAGAATCAGAGGTCTTGGCATACCAAACTAAAATCAGCCTTATGGGCTGATAGGATAACTCCCAAAAGATCCACAGGTAACTCTCCATTCAAACTTGTCTATGGAAGAGAGGCAATCTTGCCCATGTCACTTGAGTTGCCAACATTGGAACTCATGAAGTAGCTGGAGTTGCTTGAATTTGAGCCCATGGAGGTGAGGTATGCAGAGTTGATGGAGCTGCAAGAGATCAGAAATCAGGCATCCCAAGCAATGGAAAAGGATCAAGCATTGATCAAGAAGACCTTTGATAGGAAGGCCAAGGATAGATCCTTCCGAGTTGGAGATCTAGTGTTGAAATGGGATGTGGATAGAGCAAAACCGGGAAGGCATTCAAAATTTGATGCCATTTGGAGTGGCCCATACATGGTCACAAAGTGCAAGAACAGCAATGCTTTCCAATTGGCCTCATTGGATGGTGAAGAACTACAGATTCCAGTCAATGGAATTTATCTCAAGCATTGCTTCTAGAGGGAAATTCACTACCTTGTAAATATTAGATTAGATTTTCATTCCTCCAAGTGCTTGTGCACATTGTTTTGCTGTAGGTTAGTTTTGTTTTCCCTAAGTGCTTTGGCATAGCTTGCTTTGTCCATGGAGATGTTTTGCGATCCTTGCTTCCATCAGTGATATTCCATCTTCCTCCTTACACATTCTCGAGTCGGTTAGGGGTTCTAAATAGAATATTTGATGACTCCATGCCCAATGGACTTTGAGCTGCTTGGTCTTTTTTTATCTAGCGGTAGATGACCCATTGAGTCAGCCAAATTGTTATCCAAAATTCACCCCCGGGTAATTTTGATAACATGCATTAAATTCTTCGGTCCCGAGCAAGATAGATTGATTCAAGGCAAAAATCATGTTTCTAGGGTCCCCTTGGATTTTTCTAACTCTTGAGCCAATAAGAAAGGAGCAAGTTCTAAAAAAGGGTGAAAAAGTTACAAAAAAAGCTTGGGCCAGAAAAATCATGAAAATTGGCTAAGTCTATTCCAGGCGGTCCTTGGGACAGTTGGGACATTGGGGCGCGAATCGGCGAAAGGCCGCGGGTGAATCCACGCAGAGCAAAGGGACATCCGGGCCGTGGGGAGCGTGCGGGGCGCGAAAGGGTGAACCGCCGAAGGTAAAAGCAAAATCGACTAAGCTTTGTATGCGAAAATAAGGTTGGGACATCCGGGCCGAAAGGATGCGAAGAAGGACACGAAAAGGTGAAGTGCGCTGGGCTGCAAAGAGGGACAAGGAAGCCCATTTCGGGCGGTTGAAAAATTTGTCCCAGATACCTGATCAGGGCAGGTTGGGACAAATGGACGCGAGTGAGGGACGCGAGAGCCAGAAGGAGCCGAGAGCCAATCAAATTACGCCACGTGTCATCGGCAAAAAAGGGACAAGGAAGCCCATTTCGGGTGGATCGGAGGAATTTGTCCCAAGTAGTTTGGGACATCGGGCCGTGAGGACGCGAGGATGTGAAAATCCTGGCGAGGCCACACGACGAATCAGAAACGCCACGTGTCACAAGTGAGAATGTCCAAAATTTCAAAGGGCGAGGTTTGAAGCGTTGGCCCAAGCCAATAAAAGAGGACGCATGTCCAATGGAGAAGGGAAGTGTGGAGCTCGGGGAGGAATTAGAGAATTTGGCAAAAGTTTTGGCCAAAAACTAAAAGGTAAAGGATGACCCCGCCCCTGTCCTCCAACCAGATCATGCCACGTGTCCCAAGTGGCGGGGATGCGGAAAAAATGGGAAATTTTCCAAAATTACAAAAAGTCAAAACTTTCAAGGAAAACCCACGGGTAAGGGAAGGAGAGAGAATTACTCATCCAATCAGCGCTTGACACGTGTCGTCCAGGTGGCGGAGCGCGGGAAAAATTTTCAAAACCCATTTTTGCCTGTTTTGTGCCCTAAATCTTCAGATCACCATATCTTTTGATCCAGAGCTCGGATTTGCACGTTCTTTATATCATTGGAAAGCTTATAAAATTCTCTACATGATTCTAGGTCAATCTTGAATTTTGGTTCATTCTAGAGAGAGAAAGTTAAGAAATGGATCTGACGCGTGTCCATGGCCAGAAATGACATTTCAGCGACCAAATTTAATACAGAATGGGTCGCATTCTCCTCCATTTCGGTCAAAAATGATAGGGTATGGGTTTGTAAGGTCCCCCATGCTGATTTAATGCATTTGTAGTCAATGAGGAATGGGCTCCCATGTTTTGTACGTTTTCTCTCTCCTGGGCTCGACCCATGCAATGTAAAAGCCAGATTTGGCTCATTTCTAAAGGGGGGAACATTTTTGGCATAGCAGACTTCTTCTTTCACCTCCAGCAAGTGATTGTTGTAAGAATCGAACCTCTTGAAATTATAGATGATTTTTACCTCTCTAAGGTTGTAATGCAGTGTTTTGACATTGGAAATGATAATGCAAGCTTTGTGAATGGGTTTCAGTCCTTTGTTTGTATTATTTGCTTCATTTCAGATCCTAAATTATATCTTATCAGCCTGTGTATGTTTTATGCTGCAATCTTTGGTTTGTGTCTATTTGCATGACAAAAATATTCACCACTCCTTTTGGTGCATCACCATCTTTAGTTAGTTTCAATTTTTGCACTTCTATCCCTGTCTCCTTGCAATTTAGAGTAGGATTAGGATCTGAACCTCTGTAGTTGTGCAAGCATTAGATCTAATCAGAGGAGTTTGAGGAACCAGCCTCTAATCTAGAGATTCCTCTCTCAATTTCACAAGTCCCACACTTGGAGAGAGGTTTCCATGTTGTGCAATCACATTGGATGCCTGAAACATCAACCTAGAAGCCTGATGTACGTCCGTCCAGGGTGTTGTGATCCTACACTAACAATACCATCATTTCAAAAGGGTGTTTAGGAGAACCAGGACCCAAGGTACTACTCCAAAATCGGTGTGTAGATCACCTCGACTCTCTCCATAGAAGGAGATAGCTAAGAAGATAAGGATAAATTTAAAGCTAGATGAGGAGGAAGAAGAGTCTCGAGGAGAGCACACCCAAATCCCCACACCTCTAGAGAACATGGAATATCCAAAGGATGAATAAATGAAGGATGGATAAGAAGGAGAAAAGGAGGTAGATGAGACAATGCAAGAGATCAGGCTCAAAGCATAGTAGAACAAGCTCTAAATCTTGACGCTCAAGTTCTTAAGGGGCCAAGATCGAAAAGAAAAAGTGGAGAATATGTTACATCAGTCATGGGCTAAGCTAAGGACACAGGTAAAATTGTCCATGCCCACTTTCAAAGCATAGTGACACTAAAGGATTTCTATGGGTGGGAGCTGATGGATGAAGATATGGCAACCATGTGCATAAGGAAGCAGTTGTCATGGTCTATGCACATGCACATGGATGAACCAGAATTTGATGTATGTGAAGATTCATGTGTATCAAGGAGGTTGAAGAAGACACCTAGAGTGAAACACATAACAATAAAAAGCCTATTGTTATATCGATGAACAAGTGAGTAATGCTTTAGTAAAAGTCTTAACAAAGGTGGCATGACAAAATGTGGATAAGGTTGCAACAATTAGGGCACTAAGAGAAGAACTCAAAACTAAGGATGTAGAAATAGCACACCTAAAGCAAGAAAAGGACTTGGAAAAAATAAGAATAGTGCATTTATAAGCATGGTAGAGGAAATTGGAGACCTTGTCTGAAGGTGAGACCACACCTAGAATCCAAGGTACTGAAAATTTTCCTTCAACGATGCATTATGTATGTACCTTGGTGGACTTGGTTCTTGAAGATGAACCTCTGCGCATGCCAACACCAAATTATCCAACACAGGAAGGGGAGAGGGAAAAGGCTTCAATGATGAGGAATATTACATCATATGAGGCCTTGCTCCAAAGCTTGTAGGAGGAACTAAAGAAATCAGATCAAGCGTTGAATATTTGTACAGCCCTAGAAGCCAGTTATAAGAACCAAGACCATTATAGAAGACAATGAAGTCCTGAAATCCATGAAGGATGAGACCTTTAACCATGCGAATGATTAGCACTTATCAAGTAGAAGCGTGAGGCCCTTACAGTAACATAAGAACCACACAAGGAAAGGTTAGATGAGCTCGGAAACTCATCATGCGAGAAGATGGACTTATTAGAAGGAAGAATGACTGCAATTTCCAACATTGTTTTGGTCTTGCAGAATGAGAAAGGAAATATTGCACAAGATGAGCTAGAGTCACTTGTAATAGATATCTCAGAAAAGGTAGAGGTCATGCTTAATGATTGGTAGACTTTAGAGGCGGAAATAAAAGAAGAATATCTAGAATTGATTCTTCCAGTTGAAGTAGAAGATGTTGCAGGGTAAAGTAATTCTTTTATTTATGAAAATTCTTTCTATTCTTCTATTCATATTCTTTGATTCATTTTGGATACAACCATTGTCGGGGAGGCAATTCCATTATTATGGGGTAATGTTGGTCAATAAAAACATGGAACTTAGTGAAAAGCATATAGAAGGTTTGTGTGGATGAATAGAGCACATTCAAAGGCACGGAAGGGTCAAGAAAGAATCGTGTGCGAAGAAGAGAGATAGATTTGGGACTTAGCCATTTTCACGTGTATGAGATATTTTTGGAGATCGCGTGCCAAACACACAAACCGGTTAAAGACTTGTGCGACACGCATTGGATATTTTGGATAATCAACTACGAAGTGCTTTACATGGGTACATGCTGAGAATAGATTTACTACTAACAGTTAACTAGAAGAAGTCTATTGTTAGCGCACTTACATGTGTGGCTATTATTGTAATGGTGTGTGGCTAATAATAGCATGTGACCTATTTTGGGATTAGATAAGTGGTGAAGGGAAAGTACCCACCCTTATAAATATGTAATGGTCTGTGTAGTATGAGAGATATATACAGAGATAGATATGTAAGGACTGAATTACTGTGAAGTTATGTTGTCAAGTTCTATTACGCGCATAAGCGTATACTACTGTTATTGTAAGGAAGCTTATGTGTATTACTACATTTAATATAATGGAGATTATTGGCTAAATCAAAGTGTTAATCATGGTTATAGTTTATTACTACATAAATGATTTCACTATGTTTATCATGTGATTCATGATTCTTTAAGATCTAGATCTGAATATGCTTTGTTGTATTAATGATGGATATGAATGCATTAAGTCTTCATCATGCTAACATCCTACAACAACAACCCTAAAGAGGGCCCAGTACCTTTGCATGCTTTGGGTGAGTGCTCAGTATAGGCTTAGTGATGTGCCAGCGCTCCTAGGATGTTTCTAGTAGATTCTAGGTTGCATCATGACAAACATCCATAGCTCATGATAAACTCGGCCAACTAGGCACAACCCAAAGCATACAAATATGATGCTCCATGATATTTGTAATGACACCGTAAGTGTCCAAGGAAATTTTCCACCCCCTAAGTGCAGGCGCATAACATGATATAGCTAACATAACAAGTGACATCAATCAATTACTCAACACCTCTCCATCATAATATGTCTTAAAGTGCAAACCCTCGATAGAGTATCCAATGTTTGGGGCATCATCATCATATAGCTACCTCATAGTATCAAAGTGGGCCTCTCATGTGATGGGCACTATCTCGCTCACCCTAGATCGGAAATCTCAAGATCTTGCTCCAGTGTAAATGTCATCTCATAGGTAAAAAACTAGAAATTACATGTACTTGGATCTCATTCATCAATCAACGCTACCATCAATTCTACATCCCAAGGAATCAACTCTACATCGAGTGACATTGACATGGATCCTCTCCAACATCTATGGCACTCTGTCTCAGAGATAGATAGTATCACTCACCTGTAAAACACACAAAAAAGGTACATCAATTAGCAACTTCATCAAAAATCACACCAATCATCGTCGATCACTAATTGGCAATGATTTCATTAAAAGCAATCGATGGAAATCCACATGATCATCATCGATCATACGTTCCTTCCCAAAAAATTTTAAAAAATACAAATAAAACACAAAATCAAAACAAATAACAAAAATTAAACCCACTCACTCCTCTTCTAGTCCTCTACCTCTTCCTATCAATGTCATTTGTCTCCATATCTTCAAGAACACTCAAAAATCACAACTTAGAGCTCTCAAATCGCACTTAGACATGTTACAAATGAACTATTTGTGCTTTGCTTATCCATCTTATATATTTTTCATTTTAAGAATCATTGACAATCCTAAATCACCATCGATCCTGTCCCAAACATAGGCAATCCATAATCACCACCAATTTTATCCCTTTTAACACAAACTTATCATTTTTGGTCACCCAAACCTCTTCCATCACATCACAACTTTATCAAAAGATTCATTCCTTTGGTTTAATCCTCATAACCTTTTCAAAAAAAAAAAAAAATTACCATATATCAAGAACTAAACACCACGTGAATGTTTCCCTTGGCCCTTTGGTCCCATGGTTTCACACATCCTGTGAGTGCACTCCCTTTAGACCCTCTCTGTGTAGTAGACTTCCCAAAACACGTGTATTTAGGTGGTCCATGTTAAATTTCCCCTACAAGGTGTTTCTAATATGAATACCATCTTTACAAACACATCTAGCTTGGTCATTTTAGACTACAATCAAATCCTAGAGCATTTTAAATCAAACCCATCCAAACAATCCAACTCTCTTGATCCAATGACCAACACAATCAGGTCATTCGCTTAAGGGGGAAATAATATCACAACATCCTTACCATGAAATTGGTACATCCTCGTGCTAGTTTTTGTCTCGGATCCCGTGCCTACAGTCATCTCAAAAAAGGGGCAAATGTAGACACCCCTTTCTCACCCTTGGGTGACTCGACACACATCAATCACATCATGATAAACATCATTCTTATCACTATCCTAAGTACACTTTGAAATCATCATCATAAAATATAAATCACCAGCGTAAACCCCATTTAACCTATCCTAACCACTTAAACCTAACCTAATCTAATTTACCTTATGTTAGGAATTAGAGAACAAATATGCGGAAACAATTCCTCAAACCACAGCAGTAAGAAACTATATAGCAGAATTATACTTGCAGAAATATAACAAAGATAAATGAATAATGCACAAAAAGAAGGCAAGACAATATTTAACGCGGTTCACCCAATGTGGGCTACGTCCACTAAGAACTTGCTCAGATTTTATTATCAACAAGAGTAAAACAACTCTCACAGTCTTCTCTCAGTTATGAAATCACAACAGAATTCCAAAGATGTTAAACCACATCTAAACCACAATTGACACTCAATTGCTTAAATTTGATCACTCTTGATCACCTCTTGATCATTAAGACTCAAGACCTATTGAACACTCAAGATATCTTCAAGATACCCTAACACCTCTATTTATAGGATTACAATCCTTTTAAGAAGTCCTAAAGCCACCCTAGAAGTTTGAAAGTCACGACCTTTCAACTTCCCACACTGAAAAATAGTCACAACATTAACACTAATTAATGAAGATGTTAACGGTGATGGCACAATGACAACACAGCAATGAATGGCAAAGCAACATCATAGTAGATGAAAGCAAAAGCTCTTGAAGTCTCCAAACTTAACAATTTGAACTCCAACACTTTAACACTGATTCGAGAAGACCAAAAACATGCTCCACACCCCAACAATCTCCCACTTGGAGATTGTTTCCACTGAGAAAAGTTCTTAACCCTTCATTATCAACCATAAAGGCCAATCAAAGTTAAACACAACTTCAAATTCTCCCTTGTGACTCGCCTTGGTCATCATATCCATAGGATTCTGACTAGTATGAATCTTTTCCAACTTCAACTTATCTTCTTCTAAAGCTACCCTAATGAAATGATATCTCAGCTGAATGTGCTTCGTCCTAGAGTGGAAAGCGAAGTTCTTCACCAAATGAATAGTGCTCTTACTATCACTATGTATTCTCCCAACTTCCTGCTTATGACCCAACTCATCAAGCAACTACTATAGCCAAATCATCTCCTTGCTTACCTCTGTGGCAGCAACATACTCAGCCTCTATGGTTGACAAAGCCATAACCTTTTGTAACCATGAAATCCAACTCACCATTGTATCACCAACCGTAAATACATAACCTGTTGTGCTCCTCCTGCTATCCAAATCTCTTGCCATGTCCAAATCTACATAGCCACGTAATGTAGTGTTTGATCCACCGAAACACAATGTTTCTCCCATGGTCCCTCTCAAATACCGAAGGATCCACTTTACTACCTATCAGTTCTCTCTACCTAGATCACTCATAAACCTGCTCACTAATCCCACTGCATGGGCAATGTCAGGCCTAGTACATACCATAGCATACATCAAGCTACCAACCACCGATGAGTATGGTACCTGGACATATGGATTCTATCCTCCTCAGTCTTGGGACTCTGCTCCTTTGATAATTTAAAGTGACCTACCAAAGGAGTACCAACTGGTTTAGCATCATGCATACTAAACCTCTCTAAGACCTTATTTATGTACTCTTCTTGAGATAATACCAACTTCCTCTCCTTCCTGTTTTGAGTTATTCTCATACCAAGGATTTGTTTTGCTACCCCCAAATCCTTCATAAAGAAAGGAGTCACCTAGTTTGCTTCTTGAGTACCTTTATTTTCTGCACATGTTCTTCCTGCGCAACAAGCATATCATCTACATACATGCATAGAATAATATAACTACCATCAAAAACTTCTTGATGTACATGTAATGATCTCGAGTGACACCCTGGAGTAACCCTTTCCCGCATAAAATTGTCAAACTTCATGTACAACTATCGTGGAGCTTGTTTCAAGCCATACAAACTCTTTTTCAATTTGCACACTAACCTCTCCTTCCCTTTGACCTCATAAACCTATGGCTACTGCATGTAAAATTCCTCCTCTAACTCACCATGAAGGAATGCATTCTTCACATCCAACTGTTCTAAGTGCAAGTCTTCTACTACAACTAAACCAAGAATAGTCCTAATAGAAGTCATTTTAACAACCTGGAGAAAAAATTTCATCAAATTTTATACCTTTCTTCTGTGTAAATCCTTTGACCACCAACTAGGCCTTGTATCATTTCTTGCCTCTATCTTCCTCTTTTATTCTATACACCCACTTTTTCTAAAATTCTCTCTTTCCCTCAGGTAGCTCCACCAGATCCCAAGTCTAGTTTTCCATAAGAGGTATATGCTCTTCATCCATGGCCTGCTCCCACTTCTTCCTAGCATCCACCTACACTACTTCCTCAAAGCACTCTGGCTCTCCACTGTTAGTGAGCAATAAATAATTCAAAGATGGAGTAAATCATTCAGGTTCCCTTCTTACCCTAGAAGACCTCACCTCAGAAATTTTAGGTTCCTAATGAGTAGGTACTCAACTAGGTCAGTGCTGGAACATGTTGTACCTAAACCGGCCCTTGGACACCTTGTTGTCTACAATGTCCTCTAACACTGTGTATTCTTTCTTTGATTCCTCTTTTTGTTCCTACAATTGATCTTTATACATGAATTTTTCATTAAAGACAATATCTCTAGACCAAAATATTTTCTTGTCTTTAAGACTCCAAACACGGAAACCAAAATCATCTTCACCATATCCAACAAAGGTGCATTTCTTAGAATTAGCCTCTAACTTGGTCCTATCATCTTTATCAATGTGAACAAATACCTCACATCCAAATACTCTAAGAAATGAGTAATCAATTTTCTTACCAGACCAAGCCTCCTCAAGTATACCTCCATCCAAAGCCATAGAGGGTCCTTTATTAATCAGATAAATAGTTGTGCTTACCACTTCCACCCAAAACATGAGTGGCATCCCCACATGTAACCTCATGTACCTAGCACGCTCCATGATTGTCCTGTTCATTCTCTCTGACACTCCATTTTCCTGTGGAGTATTTGGAACCGTTCTTTACCTCTGATCCCATTTACCAATAGTAATCAAGAAATTCATTGTTGTAATATTCCCCTCCATTATCCGACCTGAGACATTTCAACTTGAGACCTGTTTCATTCTCAACCAAGGCTTTCCATCTTTTGAAAGTTTCAAACACATCAAATTTCTTTCTAATGCAATATACCCAAACTTTTCTAGTTACATCATCAATGAAAGTGACATAATAACATGAACCACCAATAGAGTTTACCTTAGTTGGCCCCCATACATCTGTATGCACTAACTCTAACTTACCCTCCTTCCTGTAGGTCCAACCTTGAGGAATCTCACCCACTTCTATTTCCCATAAACACAGTCCTCACAGAAGTCCAAATCTAACTCCTTTAATCTAGGCAACCTATCCTTTATAATCTGCATGCCCTTATGACTCATATGATTGAGTCTCTGGTGCCACAAAGTTACATCTCCATCTACAAAGAACTAAATTGCAATAATCAACACCACTGGTTAAATACAAAGTACCCATTTTCTTACCTCTCGCAACCACAAGATATCCCTTTGTAACCTTCCAAGAATCCATTGTAAAACTAACCATACAGCCATCACTACCCAATTGTCCCACTGATATCAAGTTCCACCTCAACTTAGGCACATGCTTGACATCCTTAAGTAGCCATGTGTTCCCATTCTACATTTTCACCTGAACACAACCTTTCCCTACTATGTTGTATGGTTCATCATCACCAAGATATACATGTCCAAAATCACCTTGAACAAAATTAGTAAAGTAATGTCTATGTGGGGTGGCATGGAAAGAAGCCCCTGAATCTAATACCCAAGATTCAGCAATATTATCTAAAGAAAGAATTAAGGCATCTTGACAAACATCACCTGCTGCCAAATTTACCTCTTTAGTTTCCTCCTTGTTATTCTTATCCTGAAGAGCCCAGCAATCTTTATTAGCATGACCAACCTTCCCACAATGCCAACATTCTAACTTACTCTTGGAGTTTTGCCTTCCATGATCATTCGACTTCCCACGATTACCTTTCCCTCTATTCTTTTGTCTCCCTCTGTCTCTCTCCACCGTCAAAGCATTTCCAGAAGTAGAAGAATCTTCAATGCTCTTCCTTTGCATTTCCTCACTTAGGATCACACCTATTACATCCTCAAACTTCATCTTTTAGTTATTAGAGACTGAATTACTTACAGCCATAACCAAGCTGTCCCAGCTATCTGGTAAGGAGCACAAAATCAACAAATCCCTGACCTCATCATCAAAGTCATTTTTTACTGAGTTTAACATACTCACAACCGTATTAAATTCATTCAAATGATCAGCAATAGAACCATTCTCAGACATCATCATATTAGAGGCAAAGGGTTTTTCATATAACTTCCCCAATGCACTCATGAGACCTTTCGTGGTCTTCTCCGGTGATATGTTAAAAGCAACCGAAGATGCAAGGCATAAACAAATTTCCCCGAGCACCTTTCTATCTAGCAACTCCCAATCCTCATCTGATATGGTTGTAGGTTTCTTTGCTTTTCTAGCCAAAGGAACATGGAGGTCCTTCTGATATAAGTAATCCTCCATTTGTATCTTCCACGAACCAAAGTTCTGCCCATTGAACTTCTCAACCCTCGATCTTCCCTCATCTTCTATAGCTCCCACTCAAGCTAAAACTTTCCCTATGATTTACAACTTCAGAAAAAAAAAACCACCAAATCTCTTATATCAATTGTTAAGAATTAGAGAACAAATATGCGGAAACAATTCCTCAAACCACAGCAGTAGGAAAATATATAGCAAAATTATACGTACGAAATATAACAACATAAATGAATAATGCACAAAAGAAGACAAGACAAGATTTAATGTGGTTCACCCAATGTGGGCTACGTCCACCAAGAACTTGCTCATATTTTATTATCAACAAGAGTAAAACAACTCTCATAGTCTTCTCTTAGTTATGAACTCACAACAAAATTCCAAAGATGCTAAACCACATCTAAACCAAAATTGACACCCAATTACTTAACCTTGATCACTTTTGATCACCCTTGATCACTTTTGATCACCCTTGATCATTAAGACTCAAGACCTCTTGAACACTCAAGATATCTTCAAGATACCCTAACACCTCTATTTATAGGATTACAATCCTTTTAAGAAGTCCTAAAGTCGACCCTAGAAGTTTAAAAGTCATGACCTTTCAACTTCCCATGGGTGGAAAAATAGTCATGACGTTAACAACCAATTAACAACATATTAACAGTGATGGCATAATGATGGCACAACAACGGCAAAGCAACGTCACAACAGCACGACTGCAGAAAGCTCTTGAAGTCTCCAAACTTAACCGTTCAAACTCTAACACTTTAACACTGATTTGAGAAGACCAAAACAGGCTCCACACCCCAGCGTAAACCCCATTTAACCTATCCTAACCACTTAAAACTAACCTAATCTAATTTACCTTACCCATCCTAACCTTCTAACCTCTCATAACTCGAATCCCTAACATGTCACCATTCACCTAACAACCTAAAACCTCATATGGCAAGTGTTTTTAACCATTTTCCATCTTTTACTTTGTTGGTTTATAACCTCTTGGGACAAATCAAAGGTGATCCACAATCACCGTGATTGTTGCGGATGTTGTCGATTATATTTATCCAACTTTTGGATTCCTTTCTCATTTATTCAAAATTTTTGTGTGAGGATGAACTAATACTCTGTGACAACATCTTGATGCTTAGGATTATCAACACTCTACTTCCAAGACCTTCATGAACTCTCTCAAATCATCACCAATCTTTTAGGAGCTCTATCATCTATACAAATAGTTATCAAGGTTAATACCTCCTTTTCTACCATTTTATCAGTGTGTTTTACATTGGTCATAACCTACAACCTATCATCAATATAATCTTGAATAGTTTTTTTAAGTCCTAATTCTTAGTTAGTCATTAGCAAACCTTTGGAATACTTTACAACTTACACAGAGATCATCATCAATCCCCAATCATCTTTGATTGTTCCCTTGACCTCTTTTCCCTTCATTACCCTTCTAAGCACTTCCAAATCTCTGTTTTTGAAGTCTTAAAGGTTCCCAAACTCCTTCTAGTTTACCTCAACACTATAAAACTTATTTTTCATTAGTCAATACCTATTTTATCAATCGTTTGTCAAATATTATCAATTTTCTCCTTAATCGTCATCGACTCCTGGTCATCATTGATTAGTATCCATGGTCTCTTATTTCACCATTAGCCTTACAAACGCATATGAATATTTGTTTTCTGATTTTTGTAGACTTTTAGATTTCTTCTAGTTTGTTCTAGCATCATTACCTGTCTTGAGCATTTATTATTATATATTTATCAAACGTTCCATTAAAAAAGCATTTTATCTCTAATTACCATCGATCCCTATCATTTCTTATCATTTTTAGCATTATCATATTTATAACTATCTGATTCTAGTCTAACAAGTTATTTACAAAATGGTTCTTCAGTATATGATTATTCTAAGTCTGTCTCACCCAATCACTAGCATATATGATCTTCCGATCATCCAATAGTCATTCATGTGAGAACAATTTGACATTGTCCATGAACTCGGCTTGTGCACCATCATGCCTTCTCCCACCATCGAGTATATTAAGGAGTAGCTTGAAATCATTTAAGAAGAGTGAGAAGCCACCGAATAATTCTCGTACGATTACTTCGAGGACTTGGAGCTTGCCACTACCCTATCCTGGGCCACTTACAAAGTTGAACAGGACCATACTATACCTCTCAAGTTTCAAATCATTATTTTCATTGTATTCTAACATTATCAAAATAATTTAATTGTATCAAACAAGTTGACACCCTTCAAATAATTCCCTTTGGATTCCTAGGATCGGCATTCGTTGAGAAACACATTACCATATTTATCTAATATATTTTTGTTTAGTTGTTGTTGCTTAAAAGTCTTCTGACTCGGTGAAAGGGGAATCTTTTCACATTGTCTATACTTAATCATCCCGACCTTGAATTGCATATTCGTAAACCCTGGCATAGGTATCGATAAACCCTTCTTATTTTATTTTTTGGTATTTTCAAGATTAATAGCACCTAACCAAAAAAACACATTAAACATCCAAATCGAGAGCTCAATGAATCTTGGAACATCAAAAATCCTTAATGAAGGTAGGACTCTTTGAGTAAATTAAGTGACAATGGGAGCCTTTGTCCAGTTATTGTCTTCAAACCCGCTTATGACCCGCACTTTACATAGGATTAATTATGTCAATGAAATCAAGTCCCCACTTAGAAAAGGTATATCCACCTTAATAGGATAAAGGGGAAGGGCCACCATCTTCTTCTTACCAATGAATAAGGCACATTCTTTGCATTTTCTAACCCATTGATGTGCATCCACGAAAAATGTGGGCCAAAATTATCATGCTCTAATAATCTTCATTGTTGTAGCCCTAGCTAAGAAATGTCCACCGAGAGAAACCATTATGTAATTCCACTAAGACCTTACCTATATGTTTTCCCTCAATGCACCTTAGCAAAACACCATCTAGATTCCTTTTGAAGAGAATTCCATTGATTAAGACATAAGGAATTAATTGTAACATGAGATGTATTTTTCTTTCCTTGCTCAACCCAGGAGTATAGTTGCCAATTGCTAGAAAATAGGTTTTTGATCCACTTATTGTGGCGGGTTGAGTTCCTTTACCTCACATGTTTTCTATGTTACACATATTTGGAACATTTCACGGGTCTTCACCTTAGGGAACCTCAAAGTTCTATAGATGATTTACAATTTTTTCTTGTTCTTCCTCGATGAAGAAATAAGCTTCTTGATTATCATAAGTTTCTAAGGTAAGTTTCTCACATAATGATTTTCCTCTTACCAATTCTCGTGGCTTTGATATTCACATCAAACTCTATGATTTTGGTTACCCATCCAGCTCTCTTTTCACTAATTTTTACCCCCATGATGAAATTTCTCACCGAAAGAGGGAAAACGAGAACCAATGTTAAAAATAATGCACCACAATGTAGTTGCACTCTGATGGTAACGTCAAGCTCCAACACAATAAGCAAGATTCAAATCAATGGAAAGAAAATGCAAGTAAGAAAATAGGTTTGCTCATACTCATAGATCGAAAAAAGGAAGTACAAATAGGGGTGTTGTGTAACCCCCATGCCTAAATAAGGAAATAATATCAATGACACCACTGATGCATATGACATGACTGATGCATATGACGCCACTAAAGGAGGAGTTATAATTCCAAATAAGGAATGTAACTCCTATGACACACTAACGTAAATGACAATGATAGAATTTGACACTTGTCATTTGACTTCCTAAGACCTATGACTCTCGCAAGGTGAGATGACTCACCAGGTGATGTGGACAATGACTAGGCATGTCACACACACCAACACCCCCTTCATCGAAGTCGGGGAAGAGGTAATGGTAAGCTAGAACAAAAAGAAGACTCCCTAGAAAACTAAGAAAGATGTGTTAATGGGGCCCGGAAACTAAAGGCCTAATAAGGTGCCCATATACAAACAACATCTTTCTAGAAAGAAGAAGAGGAGAAGAAGAGGGAGACAAGAGGAATGCGAGAAGATTCTATGGATGGATCTCGAACTCTGCAGCTCTAGGAAGTTTCCCGAGAAGAATATCGATGACGAGATCCTCTACCTGGACCAAAGAAGAGCCATCTACACCGAACTATGTACATACCCTTAGGAAGGACAGAAATGACATGTTGAAGATCGACCACTCCACGAAGGAAACCGAAGGCAGCAGCATGAAGAACTTTGAGTTTGGTCCACAAAAGTGTGACATAGGTCTAGCAAGTGAGTGCGAAGGAACCAAAGGTAATGTCATGAGTGCATAACTATCAGAGTATGAAGGGTGAACACCTATAGAAAGGATGTCCAATTGATGTGAAGGCAAAAAACATCCTCACAACAGAAAATGGATCCATAAGCAAGGGTGGATCAATGAAGGTCTCCGAGAAAAGTGGAAGTGGTAAGAGTCCTAGAAGGGGCACTCCCAACAACGGAGATGATGAACTCCTCTGAAATACATGTAGATGGATGAGGAACCTATAGTACATCACAAGTGTACTCTGCAAAAAGATGACTAAGGTCAAGTAGATACTCATCCTAATGAGGGGGCTTAACAAATAGAAGAGTGATGTCAGATAGGTATGATTCATCCAATGAAGGTAGAGGAGTGAAAGGGGCCTCACACACTAAAGGTGGAAAAGAGGTGGGTGTGATGACTATATGAGACTAAATAGGAGATCTCAATATCTAATGAGATGTGGGATGTGTCAACACTCTCTGGAATAGTGAGAGGAGGAGAAGATTCCTCTGTAGTACTCTCGACATTAGAATTGGGTGCACAATCCTCATCATTAGAAGTAGAACCAAGTGAGTTTGTGTTAGCAGAACTGCCATCACATGAAGAAGAGGAGACAACTGAATCAAGCAGCAGCAACAATGGTGGCAGTATGTGAATGGTCTCCATAGAGGGACTGAAGAATGCTCTAGACATGGTGAGGTGGATCTGAGTCTACCATGTGAAACCAGAGAGATCTAGAGACATGCATCATCATGTGACCAAAAACATGGTCGCAAGTGTCGAGAAAATCCTCTAGATAATGGTGATCGGTGGAGTGCAGAACTGCCCAAGTAAGAAGGGTGAAAGACCCTCGTGAATGAAGTAACATTCCATGGAAGCATGCCAAGCTGAATAGTTCTCTCTCTCGGTGAGAAGTGGTGGAGGCTGTAAAGAGATCCTACGACACTCAAGTCTAGAAAGAGCACCCTCCATGATGCGGAAGCAAGAAGTGCAAGGTGCACAAAAGTAAGATGTTAGACTCGGTGATAATGCGTCTACGTGTAAAAACCCAAGAGTACTAGTGAACCCCCCGAATGTAGCACTTTATAAAGTAGTGTGTTTACAAACTAACAATGTCATCATGTAATGTGTGAGAAATCATGCAACTTTGACTAAAGAAGTGCTCAAAAATGAGCAACGAATCAAAAGTTATAGCAAAAAAATAATTCTTGCAACTAATGGAAAAATGCTAATAAGCATGCAAATGGATTTAAAAAGTGCCCTAAACACATACAAAGGGTTTCATATGTATGTTCGTTGGAAATTACATCAAATTTTAGATAGGGTTTGTTTATATTGCGAGGGTGATTAGCCTCCCGCCAACCCAGACCTCACCCTCCATCTTCGTCACTCGAAGGAAGGAAATTAAATCAAGCAAAAAACTATCCAAAAAGAATTACAATGCCAATTAAAGTTATACTCCTTAAAATATTTAGAAAGGTGATTGATTTTCTAATAAGCAATCCTTTTTTTTAAAAAAGAAGGAAGGAGGCCCACGTTGACCGAGTTATAGCTAAGGAAGCCACCGAGTGGGAGGGCCACAAGCAAGAGGGCAAGAGTAATGGCCGTGCAACTATGCGCAGCTAGTCGGAAGTTAGTGAGATTTACACTGGAAGAGGCTCGGAGAGTCGGTTGGTATTGATGTCGAGTTTGGAGGAAAATGCTAAGAAGACTAAAAACTACATAAAGGAAAACGTAGACTCGGGCATCAAGGAAACGTGGAACCAGTGAAGGCCTTGCAAGAGGGAACGGATGTCAAGAACCAATGAGGTTGAGTGTGAGCAAGTTTAGACCACGGCACATAGTCAAAGACCATCAAAACCCCTAAAACAAGTCAAAAATGGTAAGAGAATCAATCCCTCATCCAATGCAGAGTACTTGAACCAAAGGTCTGAAGTTTTGAACAACCCAAACACCCACGGTAGAAAGAACAAAGCACAGTCTGAGCCTACAGATGTGAGAATCCAATGCCAAAAGGAATAAGGAAAACAACCTATAATGAGAAAGGAAGAGACCGAACACGTGTATGTAACAAGGCTTTATCCCAACGAGCAAGATAAACCGCAACAATGCACAGAGGATCCTCCAATATCAGAGATCAAATGAAAACTCCAAAGAACTCAAATGCAGGGAAAACACCAGATATAAACTGAAGACCAAAAGTGAGCTCGGGAATGCAAGGGTCAAATGCATGAACCATGAACCCAACAACCATGATAAAGCAAACCAACCAAATACCTCAAACTTGCAACTGCTGAAACCTCAATACGAGGTGAGCAATACAATTCCAAAATAATAATCGAAAAAACTTACACGAGGAAAATAAGAAGAAACCAAAAGTAATAAGCAATTGATAAACGAAGAGTGCACATTTTACCGAAACCAGCTCTGATACCATGAAAGAGGGAAAATGAGAACCGATGTCGAAAACAATGCACCACAACGCAGCTTTCACTCTAATGGTAACGCTGCTCTAATGCAATAAGTAAGATTCAATCAATGGAAAGAAAATGCAAGTAATAAAATAGGTCTACTCATTCTCATAGATTGAAAAAAGGAAGTACAAATAGGGGTGTTGTGTAACCCCCATGCCTAAACAAGGAAAGAATATCAATGACACCACCGACACACATATGATGTGACCGACGCATATGATGCCACTAAAAGAGGAGTTACAATTCTAAATAACGAATGTAACTCCTATGACGCATTGACGCAAATGACAATGACAGATTCTATGATAGAATCTGACACTTGTCATTTGACTTCCTAAGACCTATGACTCTCGCAGCGAGATGACTCACTAGGTGATGTGGACGATGACTAGGCATGTCACACACACCAACACTCACACTCAGGGGTATGAGACTAATACTTTGATGTGGTTCGCATCTAACATGGGATTCAATATTCTAGAGCCCACAATATGACAAAACTTATTTTTCTAAATAGTTATGCCCGAGCTCAAACTATTTCAATGTTTGGATGAAAAAAAGGCTACGAGTTGCTCTAAGTCTTCATTGTTTTTTTGAGTGAGAACCGTGGCTATACTAAGATCCACACCATAAGCATAAAGGATGAATTCTCTTGTAAAATATGGGTTAATAAGTGTTGGTGCTTTTGGTTAATTGTGGTTTTAATTTTGGTGAAGCTTTCTCTTCCTTCCGAGTCCATTTAAAAGATATGTCCTTCCTCAACATCAAGGTGATGGGCCTGACTAATCCTGCAAAGTTAAGAATGAATTTTCTAACAAAATTAATTTTTCCTAGAAATGACTAGAGGGCCTTCTTGTAAGTTGGAAAAGGAAGAGAAAGAATGGTAAAGACTCTTTTTGGGTCAATTGTGATTCCATCCTTTAAGATAACATGACCAGAATTTACCCAGTTGAATCGTAAAAGTGCATTTCTTGGGGTACAATGATACTCCAAATTCTCTGCATTTGTTGAAAACTGTCTCCAAATGATCCATGTGATATTGTATCTTCTTTAATAAGATTATGATATCATCCAAATAAACCAAGATAAACTAGCTAATGAGTTTTGAAAGGCAATATTTATTGCCCTCTCAAAGGTGGCACTTTGCATTTGATAAGCCAAAAGTCATTTTATGAGTACGTGTATGTTCCCAATTTGGTTGTGAACATGGTTTTGTACTGATCATTTTCCTAATATTTATTGGATTGAATCCTAAATAGTCATCGAGCATAGAGAATCTTTAAGATCCCGCCACTATTTCAAGAATTTTTTCCATGGAGGACAGAGGATGTTGATCTTCTAATGAAGCCTTGTCCAGATCCTCAAATCCACACAAATCCTTATTTCCCCATTCTTCTTCCACGTCAAGACCAATTTCTCCACACAAGATGAGTATTTAATAAGGAATATGTTTTTGACTCGATGAGTTTTGTAAGATCCTTTCTCATGAGAGGCTCAATATTGTGATTAATGGGTTTTATTTTTGTCTAACTAGATCGACCTTAGGATCAATATTTATACTATGCTAAGCAATGTTGGGGTTAAAACCCTTAAGATCCTCATAATCCCATGAAAATATATCACTATATTTCTAATAAGGAAATGAAATCTTGTTCCTCCTTTTAATCACACACCCTTCTAAGCATAAGCTCCTTGCCTTTTGTAATGGTGATTGGATTGCAATCTTCCCGACCCAAAAACATGCTTTTATTATTCCCTTTAACCTCATCATCAAGCTTGATTATATCTTTGAGGGTCACCAATCCTCTAGGTAGCTTGTTTTTTTATAGCTAGATGATCGAATCTCCATAACTCTCTTGCAAACTAGATTGCGAAGCTCAAGAAAACTCAACCTTGTTTTGTATGAATTGGATTATTTTCTCATCATTCTCAAAAAAATTCTAGTTGACATTATTATCCGAATGGATGTTCTTACAACCATGTTGATATGTTGTTTCCCTTGAACAAGGTCTTCTACGGGAAAACCGAGAGTGAATAGTTATCATTTGATATGCTTATTTATTATGCTTTTATGGCACTACCTAAAGGTTGAAACCTTAAAAAAATCTAGGAGGTCCCAAACTTGGTGCTGTAAGATCTCAAAAGATTTTTTAGCCACACATCTACCTTTGACTTGGTGAATGACCAATTTAGTGTCCCCAAATATTTGCAAGGATTTGATTCGTCTCCTTTACTGTAAAATTAGGCCATGAACCAATGCCTCATATTTTCTCACATTGTTTGAGCATGAAAATTACAACCTATGGGAAAATAAGAGTTTTTAATCTATTGGAGAGACAAGAACTACACCCACCCTAGCTCTATTCCTACTTCAGAAACCATCAAAATACATTTTGCATAAACTAGAAGCATCATTATCTTCTTTATGTGGCATGGGGATAGTGAAATTCTCCTCAAGAACATAATAAGTAACCAAACCAATTTTCAAAACTATGTCATAGGGGTAAAATTCATAGTGCTCTTTGGCCCATTCATTCAGTATAAGGTCAATAATTGTAACTAATGAATGTAGTATTTCCATGGGCTCGTGGTCATTTCTTGTTTCTTCTTAGATAATACAATTTGCATTAACAAGACTAGGATTGTGAACTTCCATGTGATAAGTGAGATGGGCTCAACTTTGATTATAAACCTAGTTCCATACCATGTCCCGAGCAACATACGATACCAATATGAGGAAAGATATCCACCTACCTTGGTTATGAAATCTCAAGAGAGGAAGAGGGTGAATAATGGTGGAAATTCAATCATAGAAATATCTTGCATTATGGTTAGGCTTGGACAAACATGTAGAGTTAATTACACATCATTGACCATACTCAAAACTTGCATTGTTGATCCATCAAGTTGTAAGACACCCTTAAAAGTTGGATTGTATTCAATTGCTAAGATATATACAATCTTCTTTGGCATCACTAAGGTACTAACACCATAATCTATCATGTAATTACAAACAAGGTGCTTTCCAACTATTAAATACATGTAGAACGGGGATGTTTGACAACTTCACTTACTTGATCACCTTTTGGTGACAAATTTTAACCTGTATTCTACATTGTGCATGGCGGATTCAAGAGGTGGAATTTACTTCAAGGATCCTTACAAGAGAATATTGTAAGATGGGATATATAGGGCGTCCCACATCATGAAATTCAGATTTATCCTTTTCATTTGTTCCATAATGTTGAAGGGAATACTGTATCTTTCTCGTAATAAGGGAATGACATGTTCTTTATATCTTTTTCCACCCACGGAAGCTCTTTAGTTGGTAGAGTTTGTACACCCCATGGGTTTATGGTGTTGTGAAAATTTGGTATGTTCTACAAAACTTGTTCATTCTATGGCTATTGAGTGACCCACGATAGACTTGATGAAGCCAAATTTTTCTCAAGTCCATGGATTGAGTAGAATTATCACACAAAGTTGGGGAAACTAGAGGAGGAGACCTTACATCCCCCTACCTCTTCTTAGATCTTTTTTTTCTACCACATGAAGTTGTGAACTATTTAATCTTCTCATGTCTTGATTAACCACGCAAAATATTCAATTTTGAAGAACATGAAGTTAGGTTTAGGGGTGACTTCTCGTGTCTCCTCTGCAATGCTTTATGATGGAGTCGTTGTTTGTTCTTACGGGTATGATGGAGCTTGAACCATAATAGATTTCTCCAACAAGGAATTCAATCCAACCTCACATTTATGTCGGTTATGTGGTTGATCACAAGGTTAACACCATTCAAAACCTTCACCCATATTATTTTGGACTAGAACAATGGCTTTGTTTAAGCTAGGAGCTTAAAAAGGCCGCATATTTGAGTTTTTAGGTAACTTTGTGGAAGTCTTTGATCCGGATATTGAAAGTTTTGTTATAGGTAACCCTGAGGAGGGTTAGGATAATTCTTAGGAGCTTAAGCTTGTTGTCTCTTGAGGGAGACAATATTAGTTGTTAAGTTTTTAAGTTGAACACTAATTCTTTCAACTTAATTTTGGTTTACTGATGATCGATCGGGGATCATTTTTTTAAAAAAAATTCCCTAAACATCCCTAAATGGTGTCAGTGTAGAATATCATCTCGATAGCTTTCCAACGACTTGTGAGAATGTGACAAACGGACATCGGAGCTCTAGATATGTTCGGTCAAAGTTCAAACAATGGGAAAGTCAACTCGTCAATCGGTCAATATTGACCAATCGCATCTTTGTGACACGTGGCTTGCCACCAAATCGTCCGAATTCATTCGATTTGCCTATAAGGAGATGACAAGTGGAATACATGATGACCGAGTTAATTAATTTTGATGCCCCATTATATGGATTGAATTTTATTTATTTGGTAAGTCCACTTACAAACCATTCTAAATGCCAAACCACTATATATTAATGTTTATACATTAGTATTAAAACTTCACTTACCCACATAAACCAACCGACCACACATAACACCAACATGCTAGGTTATGTCCACATGGTAAAGGCATGCAATGTCATGCGTGGAAGATTCCACGTGAGGAGAGGGAGGTGAAGCGGTGTTGTGGGAGGCAAATGCCATACGTGGAAGCTTCCACGTGGAGAAGGAGGTGAAGCGGTGATAGGGGGGCGGTTAAGCCTAACGTGGTCTTTTGACCACTTCACATATGCGTGGAAAGGCTTTAAAGCCTTAAACATTATCAAAACCCCAAAATGTGGGATATACCCACTTCTCCTTAGCCGCTCTTTTGGGATTTAATCCCATTTAAAATGCTAAGCACCCTATTTGGGATATTTAACCCATTAAAAAATGCAAATCGGCTAAAATGGGTATTAATCCCATTTCCTATGCAATCCGTCAATTTGGAAATTTTATCCCAATTTCTATGCTACGGGCTATGGTATTTTTAGCCTAAGGATTATATGGAATGCATATTTTAAGGGCCCTATTTTTGTATATAAATAGGGAACCCATTTTATTGTAACACACACACATAACCTAAGCTTATTATTTGTTAAGCTTATTGTGGGGACACACAAAATACAAAGAAGCTCATTCCTAGAGCTACTGAGGCGAAGTCCGAGCCAAGAGGCGAATGAGAAATTGTTGTTGTGTGAAGACCTAAATTATTTAGGCATTATTATTTTGATTATTATTGACCTATTATTTGTTAGGCAATAATAAATTAAATATTTGTGGCTAGGAGTTATTCAAACTACCTAGTCGGCCCATAGCGCCACAGTAAATTATTGTGAAGCCTGGTATATCGACCGGAGAGCCATAGGGCATTGTATTAGCGTCTGGAAGGCCGATCGAGAACCGAAGGTTTCCGAATAGTGGAGCTGGAGCCATCAAGCTTGCCGAATACGCCAGGAAGGTGGGAGTCGGGTGCTATTTTTCACCCTTGTCATCCGAAGGTCTGGTTATTCTTCTAAGCAAGTTTAAATAGTTTCCATTAGGTTTTCTTGTGAAAGTACTATTGTAACTTACAAGTTTTGACTAGTGGAATGGTTCGACCACGAACCCGAGACGTAGGCAATTGCCAACTCCGTAATCAATCTTGTGCAATTGTCTTAAATGTCTTGCATTTTATTTTAAATTGATTACTTAAAAGGAGAAAATCATCGACAAATAATTAAAGCCTATAAGGGTCCGAGATCAGGTAGTAATAATCTGATTATTTTCGAGATCATGTTTGGTATCAGAGCTGGTTTAGCTCCATATTTGTTTTTCAGTAAATCTGATTAACAGAGTGATTGCTTCAAGATTGGTGCAGTTGGTTCAATTTGTGTGAACAGGTACAAGTGCACTATGGGCAAGATGTCTAAATAGGCAAAGCTCAAGGAAATTGAAGCTTATAATCACTAGATCCAGGAAGAGAACTCTCTCATGTGATCAATGTATTACTCCTTGGAAGAGGAGAATGCTCGTTTGAAATCGGAACCAAAACCAAGGATGAGCTCTTGGTAAGGTTGCAATGTGGTGATCAAGAGGAAGGAAATACCTTCAACTTCGATGCAAGAGGCCATGGCAGATGATTGCACTATAATTTTTTCACCACGGAATCTTCTTCTTCCTCCCATTTGGTTTTGGATTCGTAATAATGAAGTCTTTGGTTTGTTTGAAAAGCATACTAGAGGCATTGGATCCAAGTTACTATAAAATGGGATTTGATGGAAGAGGCCTTGGGAAAATGGCCAAGGAATTTCTAACCCAATACAAGTCGAGGATCATCCTTGTTTTGCAGGTTTGGGTTATCCTAGTGCGGGAATGGAAATTGGAGAATGCTCCAAGAACACTGACAGGAGACAAGCTTCCGAAAGCAAAGTGATTACCCCACTAGTCCTACGAGAAGATTCTGAGTAGGAAAGTTGTGCTTCCTCATCACAGCAAGATGTGGTAAGAGAAATCAGCGAAGAGGTAATGAGATTCCACCTCTAGTTTCTTACCATAATCATAAGCACAAGAAAAACTTCTGATCCACTTTTTCAACTTAAGAAGTATGGTTATGATTTTCAAAAGATGTGGAATTCTTTTCCATGTACTTTTTGTGGATTGCATAATCATTCAGTGGCCAGATGCTTTGGAAGAGAAGGACACTGATGAAGAAGTTGATGTCGCTCATCAGAACAAGGCAAATCGTAAAGACCAATCTCATCATTCGCAGAGTCGAGAAATGGCGTAAAGAGTTCCTCATCCCAAGAAGGAGATTAAGAGGAATTTTTGTGCTCATTGCCGAGAGGAATGGGCATCGGTGGAAAATTGCTTGAAATCGCATCCATCTCACCATCGCAGTAATGGCAAGCCAAAGATGGAATGGAGGCCTATCAGAAAGGCAAAGGAAGTTTCTACTCCACCACCACCAATGACAAGTCAACCTGTGACTAGTAATACCCGAAAGTGAAAGTCCTTTCAAATGGGTAAGTCAACAATTTTTCAATTATATATTACATAATTCAGATTGATGAATCGTATGCAGTATTAAGTTTGGAGATCAGATTTTGAGAAAATGCTGAGAGAAAGGTTTACAATACTCAATGGATTTTCTTACTTAGAAAATTTGATTAATGCTCTAAACATATCTCCTAATCAGCTTGTGAGTACCTGTTACAGCTTGGACACAAGAATTAACTCATATAAAGCTTGGAGATTGATCTGCCATTTGTGCAGATAATAGAGTTCTCAAAAGATCAGCTCAGAACTTCATTTTGTGTAGAGGCATTGTGACCATGCAAAATGAAAATGGTAGCCAATCATCATTGGCATTGACGCCGGATCGAACTTCATTCTATGTAGAGGCATTGTGACCATGCAATAGAGAGTGGTACCTGATATTGTATGTCAATAAGAAGATCTCTCAAAGGATTAGCTCGGAACGTCATTCGGTGTCAAGGCATTATGACCACACATACGAATGGTAGCTGATCAATAGACTTAGCATCGTGCATTGGAGGCTCAAGGTCTTGCTAAGAGGCTTAGCATCATGCATCGAGGCGTTGAGGTCATCAGAATGAGACTTAGCATCATGCATTGGAGGCTTGAGGTCTTGAAAGAGGCTTAACATCATGCATCGGAGGCGTTGAGGTCTGTAATAGACTTAGCATCGTGCATTGGAGGCTCGAGGTCTTAAAAGAGGCTTAGCATCATGCATCGGAGGCGTTGAGGTCTATAGAGACTTAGCATCATGCATCGGAGGCTCAAGGTCTTGAAAGAGGCTTAGCATCATGCATTGGAGGCGTTGAGGTCTGTAAAGGGACAAGGCATTGTCCATCATCGACATCGATCAATCAAAGCTCTACGTAACATGGAGTTCCTTCAAACTAGTTTAGATTCTGCGGAATCAACTCGAGCCATGAGTTGTGTTATAGAGTAAAAGAGGATCCTTTTTGTCAGATATCAAGAAGCTTAGCACCGCACAGAAGGAGCGTTGAGGTTTCATTCAGAAACTTAGCACCATAAAGTGGAGGCGTGGAGGTCTTCTTCAGATATCAGAGTGGCGCAGCGGAAGTGTCATGGGCCCATAACCCACAAGTCCCAGGATCGGATCAGAGTTGTCGAAGTGAGAAGGTTGGAGGAGAAGACCCAAGGGTCTACTACAGCAGCACTTCCGAGGTGGCAGCAGATTTTTCCAATTCAGATAAGATGGAAGCTTTTTGGGACAAAAATTTTCTCGGGGGGAGGTGTGATCAGGGGATCATTTTTAAAAAATTCCCTAAACATCCCTAAATGGTGTCAATGTAGAAGATCATCTCGAGAGCTTTCCAATGACTATGAGAACATGACAAACGGACATCGGGAGCTCTAGATATGTTCGGTCAAAGTTCAGACATCGGGAAAGTCAACTCTGGTCAACTGGTCAATATTGGACCAATCGCACTGTGACACGTGGCTTGCCACCACTCGTCGAATTCACTTGATTTGCCTATCGGGAGATGACAAGTGGACTACATGATGACCGAGTTAATTAATTTCGATACCCCATGGTATGGGTCGAAATTTTATTTATTTGGTAAGTCCACTTACACACCATTCCAAATGCCAAACCACTATATATTAATGTTTATACATTAGTATTAAAACTTCACTTACCCACATAAACCAACCGACCACACATAACAGCCAACATGCTAGGTTATGTCCACGTGGTAAAGGCATGCAATGTCATGCGTGGAAGATTCCACGTGAGGAGAGGGAGGTGAAGCGGTGTTGTGGGAGGCAAATGCCATACGTGGAAGCTTCCACGTGGAGAAGGAGGATGAAGCGGTTGTTGGGGCGGTTAAGCCTAACGTGGTCTTTTGACCACTTCACATATGCGTGGAAAGGCTTTAAAGCCTTAAACATTATCAAACCCCAAAATGTGGGATATACCCACTTCTCCTTAGCGCTCTTTTGGTTAATCCCATTTAAAATGCTAAGCGCCCTATTTGGGATATTTAACCCATTAAAAATGCAAATCGGCTAAAATGGGTATTAATCCCATTTCTAAAAATCCGTCAATTTGGAAATTTTATCCCAATTTCTATGCTACGGGCTATGGTATTTTTAGCCTAAGGATTATATGGAATGCATATTTTAAGGGCCCTATTTTTGTATAAATAGGGAACCCATTTGCATTGTAACACACACACACCTAAGCTTATTATTTGTTAAGCTTATTGTGGGGACACACAAAATACAGAGAAGCTCATTCCTAGAGCGCTGGAGGCGAAGTCCGAGCCAAGAGGAGAATGAGAAATTGTTGTTGTGTGAAGACCTAAATTATTTAGGCATTATTATTTTGATTATTATTGACCTATTATTTGTTAGGCAATAATAAATTAAATATTTGTGGCTAGGAGTTATTCAAACTACCTAGTCGGCCCATAGCGCCACAATAAATTATTGTGAAGCCTGGTATATCGACCGGAGAGCCATAGGGCGTTGTATTAGCGTCTGGAAGGCCGATCAAGAACCGAAGGTTTCCAAATAGTGGAGCTGGAGCCATCAAGCTTGCCGAATACGCCAGGAAGGTGGGAGTCGGGTGTTATTTTTCACCCTTATCGTCCGAAGGTCCGTTATTCTTCTAAGCAAGTTTAAATAGTTTCCATTAGGTTTTCTTGTGAAAGTACTATCAACTTACAAGTTTTGACTAGTGGAATGGTTCGACCACGAACCCGAGACGTAGGCAATTGCCGAACTCGTAATCAATCGTGTGCAATTATCTTAAATGTCTTGCATTTTATTTTAAATTGATTACTTAGAAGGAGAAAATCATCGGCAAATAATTAAAGCCTATAAAGTCTGAGATCGGTAGTAGTAATAATCGATTATTTTTAGATCAACAGAGGAACTAGATGTGGAGGTAGAAGATGAAGCGGATGGTTGAGGAATGGGAGCAATGGCAGGTTGGGTATTCTCTAGAAATTTAGGAAAAATGGGTATAGGAAATCTAAGGGATAACTTTCCTATTTGATAAATAATTTTTATCCCTAATGGCTATTGCATAAGCATTTGATAATTGAATATCACCCATAGATTGAATCATTACTGCTATATCAGAATTCAAAGCTCTAAAAAAGTATTAAAATGCACCTTGTGGGGTTGGTGTTAGTATTACTAGAATTTTGTCCCATTTTTTAAAACCTAAATTTGAAGTCCACCATGAGCTCATTATGATCTTGCTTAATTGTGGTAAGATGTTCCATGAGTGAAATATTGTTCACCTTCTCATCAAACTATTGACAAAGAGTGGTCTCAAGTTTATACCAAGTGTGAATTGAAGCGGTTGGCAAGTTTGATGATGCCAAAAGTTGCACTGCAACATTATCTTCCATGATTGTATGCACTGAATAAACATTTGAAATGTCTTGAATGTGTTCCATGGGTGTGGTAAATTTTTCACCTATAAAGAAAGGAATTCTCTTCGAGGTGGCTATTGGAATGGCATGTTGTGTGGCTAAGAGTAAAGGGCCCTCTGTGAAACTCACAAATAAAAATTTTCTATGATGTGTCATGAATGGAATGGATCTAAGACTTCGATAGGGAATGGAAACAATCTACCCGAAGGTGGAGTTGCAATAATTCATCTTGGAGAAGTCGTGGATCTTTGTAGAGATATTTCACTTCTTCTTTGCGGGAGAGTTACGATAATCAAATGGTTCACATTTGGACATGATTAACCTTGTTTTCACTCTTTGCATGAAATAGGAAGGCTCAAACTACTTAAAACTAGAAGATTTGATATATGGGAGTCATCGATGTGTTGAAAATGCCTCTAAATGTTAAAACTACCAAGTTACATACCAAAACTTATTAGCAATGAAGTATAGCTTATTTAATTGTCCCACTTTGGGCATGCCAAAATTGTTAGAGCTCAAAATTTCACCCTACTCTGAATCATAAAAGATCCATAATTTTGAGGTGATGTGGGACCTGTCTCTAAGTGTGGGACTTATGGCTTGAGATTGACCTCTCCTGGAGGAGGTCATCTTCCTTAGTGTGTGGATTTGGAAGCCTTGCAAAACATAACCTACTTCTAATATTAAAACTAATCCTACTCTAACACTTCCAAGGGACCATGGAAAGGGAAATTCAAAAGAAAAACCTAAGCTAAAAAGGCGATGATAGAACCGGAGAGAAAGTGGGACTTTCCCAATTCCAAGTGACACAAATGCAAGTTTGTGAGATGTGACTATGAGGATGCATGAAATTCCAATGTAAGCAAGTAAAATAATATGAAATACGCAAGAGGGATTAACATTAACACCAAACATAGAGTATTTGAAGAAAATAAATAAAACACACTGCATTAACCAATATTTTATAGCTTACATGTGAAGTCAAAGCAAGAAAATATCCATTCACAAGTTACATAGATCTAATGCATAAAGTTTTTAAGTTTCACAGGAATAGCTTGAAATTTGATAAGGGATAAAAGGGAGAAGACCCTTTCAAAGTGCATAAACACTTGTATTTATATAATTCATGGAATGAAGAAAGAGAGGATGGACAATCAATCTAGAATCGACCCCACGAAAGTGTGATGAATAAGCATGTGCATCATGATTTCTTACGAGTTTGTTTGTAGTACAAACATGGGTGTCATTGAATTAAAGCCAATAACCATAGTACTATCCTTTGATTATATCTCACACCATCGACTATGCCATAGGGTGTCATGCTTCATTAAATTTTAGTGGTTAGGTAGTTTCCTTTTTGGTTTGGATTACGGCATGGATTTGATACTTTTTGTGGCTATATCTTCATGCTCGAGACCCGTAGTAAACTCGTAGACACAAAATCATGCACATACTACTATTCTACTATATCATTAAGTATGTTGTTTTATGTATGGATCTTGAGCAAGAAAAGTATTCATAGATAACACACTTCCTAGTACATCTGCTTGTTTTGATTGTTTCTATTATTTTTATTTCTCACATATGGCACTTCTACACTCGGTTTTTTTCAAGTCATAGGGATGCATGTCTATCAATCTTCTCACATTTGTCACCAATTTTCTTGAAACACTAGCACCCAAGAAATCCTGTCCAACCTAGGCCCTCATGTCCTCTTTGTTTTTATTCACATTTTTGGTTGGTGTTTTAGGTTTTCTTACTCCTATCCCGAGGTCCTAGTCGGCATGTCATGTCACTAGTGTCGAAATTCAAGTAAGAGATCCCTATATAAACACAACATACATACCATTATAATGGCGGACAATTTTATCAAGGGCTATCTATCTACATACTATCAAAGGGACTACATTTTAGGCTTATTACTTTACATACACATTGCATAGGAAGGGGAAGTTCATTTTTCCATCCACACATTTACATTCTATCTAACTAGAGCTCGTTATCTTGATGACATTAGCACGAGGGAAACCTAGGAGCACTATTGCACACATAAGCACATAGAACTACATGGAGTTTAAGATGTAGTGTAGCACTCAGTCGTAAGTTCACCTATCAGTGACCACCGAGGGTCATCTGAATCCCCATTTGCATTTCTCTTTTTAGGATTTGATGTAGTTTGGGGGTTTTGCAAGATATTATCTATTTTTGCAAGTTATCAAGCAAACTTAGTGATCTTCCAATGACCTACGGTGTAATCAAAAGTGAAGGATAGAGAAACCCTAGCAACACTAAAAAAATTAGGTTCGATGACCTCTACGTAGCCACAGTGCCTATAAGAGGTATCTCGGCACCTAGACGCCCTCGCTCCTTCCTAGTGCCCCTATCTAGGTAATTTTGTAAGTTCTAGAATTCATATCGAGCATTTTCAAGTACTCTTCCTAGCCTATTCATCAGTTGTTCTAATTCGGGTGTACTTTTGGGATAAGCAAAAATCAAATAAGTGCCCTATATCTCTCATTTCCTTACCTCATTAGATCTTTGAGGTGCCTTAGCATTTTATATTTTATTGTATATCATTATAGTGATTCTAAAATTAGATTTAATAATAATATTTATATTTTATTAAATCATTTGAACCCATGTGAACCCCAACTCTTAGAAATCATTTCCTAAAGTGATCCACTCTCTCTAATGGTTATGCATCATGTAAGTGTTAATAATATCCTTGATGATGTTATTAAGGTTGAATTGCTTGATCTTTATCATTATGCTCAATTTGATGATAATGTTCAAAGATTGCTTGATGTTAATGAACACAAAGTTCCTACTAGTTTTGAACACTCTACTCTAAGCATTGTTTCTAAGAAGCAATATTTTTTTGGATGTAATCCTTGTTATTCCATAGGTACTACGGGACTACTCCACCTACTTCTATTTTTATTGAAACTCTTGATGATGCTATTATCGATTATATGTTTGGTCTTGATTGTGATACTATAGAAAAAAACTCATGATGAAAATGTACATGCACATGATGTTATTTCTCATACTAGTCAAGATGAATGTAAAATTGTATCTCATGATTCTTCTATTTTTGATAATATTTCTAATGATTTTAAAGATACATCTCATGATAGTTCTTCTCCTAATTCACTCTATGTTGATGACTCACTTGATGAAATACTTGCATGTGAAAAAATTTATGTCGATAATCGATTATATTTCGAGTATGCACATGTTAGTGACGATTCTACTTCTCTTAAGACTTGAATGTGAATTTTCCACTCCACTTTCATCTACTTCTAAGGTTGTTTCTGATAGCATTCATGATGATTCTTCCATTCCTACTAGCTCACCTCTTATGGTTTCTTCTTATTCTACTAGCTAGTATTTTCGCTAATATTCCATGTTCTTCTCCGCCTCTTTCTCTTCTTCTTCTCTCGATGATGTCCATGTTGCTTCTTCTATTTCTCCTAGTATACCACCTCTCATTTCTTTTACATATACATCTAGTGTGCCTATAACATCTTCATCTTCTACTTCTTCTTCTCACATTCCTATGATCACTCATAATGGAAAGCTTCAACCTCTCAATGTGCCTCTTACATCTTCTATGATTCCTCCACATGATATTTTATCACTCATGCATGTTTTGGCCAATTGCAATCTCAAGTTCAATCTCTCACTCTTGAAATAAAATCCTATTATGCTTTTATTGATAATAACTCTCTTCATGAAAATCCTATTCCAAAGAAAATTCACAATTCAGCATTTCCTAAGGATTTCATCATGCCTACATTTTCATGCTTCAATGGCACTAGAAATCCATATCTACATCTTAAGAATTATCGTTTAGTTATGGATTCTTATTTGAATGATCGATTATTGCTAAAATCCTTCCATCATAGTCTAGTTGATGAAGCTCTTCAATGGTACACTCATTTGCCTTTTGGATCTATTAGTACATATTGTGAAATGGAAGATGCTTTTCTTAGACATTTTATGTTAAACAATGGTCCTAGAGTCACACATGATCACTTACCTAGCTTACATCAAGGAAAGAAAGAGCCTATCCTAGATTATATTTTACGCTTCAATTCTTGCATGCATCAATTAGTATTTCAGCCTATTGATCTAGAAGCAATTTATCTTTTGTCATGGCTTGATTCCTGCTTTAAAAAGAACGATTACAATATGATACATGTGAATCATTTACACTTTTATGTTATAAGGTCATTGATCTAGAATAGGATTTAATTGCTACACATGTTATAGATCATCCTTCTATTTCTATTATTATATCATCTCCTAGTTCTTCTCCTCTTCCATCTATTAAGTGTCCTCCAAGGTCTCCATCTCCTCCACCTCGCAAGCATGTTCCATCCCCTCCACCACATAATTTTCCTCCATCTCCATCACCACATCGCTCTCCACCTAAGTCTTCACCATATCCTACTTGGGAGCCATTACATTTCTCACATGCTGCTAAGCCTCATGATGTCTTGTGTGATTTTCTTGATAAGCACTTAATTCACTTACCTTTTAATCAACATCATCATCTGCATCATTTGCATCACTAGTGCGATCGTCCTTATTACAATTATCACTACATCAATGGCCATCGTGACAATGATTGTTGTGCCCTTCATGACAAATTACAACAATTAGAAGATAAGGGTGTCATTTCCTTTGGCTCTTGCTCTCATGAGCAGTTTATTTCTCCAATTCCACACAAGCATGCACCTTTGGTTCACTTGTCTCCTCCTCCCACTTCTAAGGTCATCATTTATCCACCGCCTAAAGTCATCATTCATGCATGCATCTCACTCCTCATCCATCGCCATCATCTCATCCACCGCATAGTGCTCCTACTTCACATTGGCTTCCTAAGCCATCATCTATGCTTCCTACCACTGCATCTCCCATCATTGGCACCATCTCATCCGACATTTAGTTTGGCTCATACACTCATGTTGTTACCACTTCACATGCTTCCACTACTCCTCACCACCCTCTTCATATTTGGTAGGTGACTTTTCTCACCTCACTACCCAATGATGCACTTGTGTTCTTATGGTTCTTACATGACTATTGAGGGATTTGTTACAATAAGAACCCCACTCCATCTTTGTGTTATACACTTCATTGATCTATCTATCTAAGTGTACACTATCACACCATTTCCTCGATGACACACTCTTGTTCTATGGTTCATTCTTGATTTCCAGGGGTCTTATATAAATGAGCCTCGTCTTCTTACATGTGTTGGGGACATCTCTCTTCTCTCCCCCCTTCTTCATCATGTTTACACATTACAATTACATAAGTTCTTACCATCATTTTAATCACATTGTTATCTCACATCTATTACCATTTATCACATCTTTATTCATACATACAATCCAATTTTCACACATTACCTATCTATCTATGTCCTAATCAACATCATCATCCATTTATCAATATAATCATTTACGCAATGCAAATAAAAATCTACATATGAACAACAATCATCACATCACATATCAAAGAACATCAACACAACACAATAATGCCAATCATCCAACTATATATATATATATATATATATATATATCATAATCACAAATCATAGTTACAAAAATACAATTGTTGGGGGGAAAGCCCCATACATCGCTACATCAATATATTTCATACATCATCATCATTGTCATCATACACAACCAACTTGGGAGCTCTAGAACTAGATGTTTCACCACTCAATCTACACCGTTAGTTGTGGCCCATATATCTCTCCACCCACCTCCACAATAATGCAACCTCGACCGACTACTCTCCGTGAATCACCGTGCACTCCACATACTTCCTAAACACATCCTGTGTTAAGGCTCCTCCTCCTACAGCCTCCCTAGCTTGTTGAGTCTCCACCTGTGCCTCATCACACTCACCCAATAGGATGGTACATATGGTTTCCGAAATCGCCACTAGCTCAAATAAATGATCATGCTCATCCCGCAATCACATCTACTCGCTCCAACATCCCACCTCCTATGAGCACATCCGAAGGTAAATTCACTGCGTCATGTGTGGATCGACGAATCAACAATCAAGGACCAATAAACATCACCTACACCCATCCAATACCCCATTAGTTATCAAACACTTATAATCATACAACAACTAAGTCAAAATCAATAACTAACAACAAATAATAATAATCACGCTCCGTTATCGTTGTTGTCATACCATCATCATTGGGGGTAGGTGCATGCCCTCTCTAAATCTCCAACTAGTGGTGCTCTCACCACATCCACAATAACTAGAAACAATAACACCCATTGATGTGTTGCCCACCATACACATGATATGCTTGTGTACATCATGTGTTATCCACATGTATTGTTTATATAGGCACATCCATCTCATCTACACCAAATGGCACTAGTTGTGCTCTTTTAGGTCTCGGTCTTGCTCCCACCTCCTCCTAGTGCTCTCGTCACTCACACCCATACATATGGCTCTGGGGGCACATCCTAAGCCATACCAAATTGTCGTAACACATCCTCTTGCACCCGAAATAGCTTACTCACTCCAAGAAATCAGTCCTCTCTAGCCACATAGTACATCGGATACATCATAGCTCTACTCCATCCTCTAGTCACCCTCCATAGGCTTGATATGGCCTCCATATAATAGCCCCTAGCCCCATACATCAAGCATAGCTCTATAGGTAGTATTATCTAGTCTCCTACTATGCATTCTTGTCCACCTCTTTGTAAAGAACTCGGGCCTTGTCTAATCGGCTCATGGCCCACTAAGTGGCCTCAATATTG
This sequence comes from Taxus wallichiana var. yunnanensis, assembly GCA_018340775.1. Classification (NCBI taxonomy): domain Eukaryota; kingdom Viridiplantae; phylum Streptophyta; class Pinopsida; order Cupressales; family Taxaceae; genus Taxus; species Taxus wallichiana. The sequence goes on along the minus strand of CM031242.1, from coordinate 53,587,201 downwards.
TAATGTGCTCATAGGCCCATACATGTAACAATGTGGTGGCTCCAAGTCCACCCCCATGGTCCTCCTGTGTAAACTTGTATAGGTCCATGTTATAAATATGCCAATACACATCGCGCCCATGTAAATCACGGTCCCATCCTCCTCTATATGTCGATAGATATCATGCATCTTATACAAGATTCCCACACCACCACCCTCATGATTAACTAAAAATGGACTAACTATGTAGTATGAATATAGTTAATCTAAGCTATGAACAATTGTACTAAAGTAAATAAATGTAGTAAATAAATATTTAATGATCTAAGAAAATATGTAAAATGAAATACTAAACCCTAATGTGTAAGAGAGAAGAGGAAAGAACTCAGCTGATAACGAGTGCTTATCAAATAGTGTCTCAAATATAGCTAGATAAATCGAAGTAGGAATGAATGTGCTAGGGTCCCACAGAGGACATATATGGGTGATGTGGCTAGACTAGAGCGCCTGGGAGAGGATTGGGGTGCCCACAGGTGCTCTAGTAAGAAAAATAGGCACCCTGGTCTAGGAAAAAGGTTTGAACTGATCTTCACAAGTCCTGGAGATGATTGATAACCTTTGCTTCTTATCACATTAATTTTTTCTGTATTGTGTTGAATGCTCCAAATATTCCAAGAGGAAGAACTAACCTCTACAAAAGACCAAAAGGAAGTATCAAAACCCTAAAAAAATAAAGATGCAAATGAATGGGTCAGATGACCTCAATTGCCATAATAGTGGGCTTACTAACTGAGTGTTGCACTACATTTTAGACTCGGATGTAGTTTTGGTGAGTGTGTGTATGTCGTGCCCTAGGTGCTCTTGTGTCAGTCACACTTTGTGAAATAATGAGCAATAGCTAAATGTAGAAAATGTAATAGAATGTGTGCATGGAATAGAATAGAATCCCTCCCCTATGAAGTGTGATGCATATGTCCTAGCTTGTTCCTTGATGATGGAGCTATGTGGATGCCAATGCAATAAATGGATGCAAATCTAGATGGAGTGATAGTAGTAGATGATGTTAGGTCCCTCATTATGGTCTCATAACTTTATATTTATAGGGTTCTCTTGCTCTAATTTCATAATTAACCCCAAAAGGTTGACCACAAGAAATATAAAGATGTAAAATGACTAGAAGAGGCCCAAAAATGGCGGGAAAGTGCAAAAGAGCCATGGCACCCTTGGTGGGACTTGGGCACCCATGGGCGCCCTAGTACAAATATAGGAACCCTAACCGAGGCTAAAATAACGTGGAATGTTAGAAAATGGTTGGGCATATGGGTACAATAGGTCATAAATTACGAAATAAAATAAACAAGATGGCTAAAGTATGGGGTTTATTAGTACTTTCTTCACTCAAGAACCTTCTAAATAGTAGTATGAGACCAGAGATAAATAAATGCCTAAAGTAAATGATTTTGTGACTACACCTCCACTACCACTGATGAAGCAATAACTACTATAATGAACATCTACAATCGTGGAACACCTGATCTCAATATGGCATCTAAAATAATGTGGGTCTTTGTCTATACCCATGTCCCTGTAAAGTATTTCCTAACTAATCTCATCTACCTCCGAGCATACTCCACGACCCATCACCTGACCCTCTCACCCACAATGGTAGTCACAATATGTGATATACATCCTCTAGGGTCATAGTCATCTCCCAAGAGCCAACCAAAAAGTATAAGTGTCTACACCACCTCTCACATAATGTAATGATCATCGACATATTATGGGGTACCTTCCCCAACCTCACTATGTACCGCAGTGACATCGTCTAGTATATCCCACTCAGTGTCAAATAGGCCCAACATCAACAACGTACTCAAGTTTCAACCTCCATGGAACTCCCTTGAATGAATATCCCTCTACACAACACAAAACATCAAAAAAATCATGACATTAGCACCTCATATACATGTAAATATAATAACTCATACTACATTCTAAGATGACAATAACCTCTTGGGACGCCAACGCCCGGGAAGCAAGATGAAGGCACCTAGAGTGGGTCACTAGCACCTAGAATTGGGCGTTGGTGTCCCAAAAGACATTATCACCTTATCTACTCTCACCCAATTATAAACACCCAAAAACTCAACAATCAAAATTTTACAAAAATTGACAAAAATGAGCAAATTTCATCAAATTTTTCAAAAATAATCATACTTACTAACTCCTTTGTTGTCCATGTTGCCATGACCACCCACCATCTCAAATCTAGTCAACCTTATTTCTCTTATTTGCGGCATCCTAGCAAGTTTAGAGCTCAAATTCTCTATCAATCAAGGTTCAAATGAAGTCATGTTCAATTTTACCATTACTATATATAACACTTTTTTCAATTGCCAATTTACTATAGTTACCATTCATACTCATGTACTCCACATGGTTTTCTCATATCTTGAGCTTCACTACTCCATTTTCTTCCCCGTTTGCACCATTTGGTTTAGAATTCCTCCTACCATCATATTGTACACATTTCATAGTGTTATATTCTAATCTAGCACATTTTTAACTTGATATACACATAATTTTGTGACATCTACTATACTTTATTTTGCTCACTATTACATCATTTCACATCTACTTTCAGCTCAGCGTTCATTCTTACTACCACTCTCCCTTTCGCTGAAAGGGGGCATACAATCAAGATCACCCTACAATCCCTCTCAAGCTACTATGTGATCACTACACACTCCTAATACATCGTTATCAAAAATTCACTCATACAACATGCAACATTTTCTACTACTTCCTATCTATTCCCCCTAATGACCTAATATGGGGGCAAAAGTGAAAAATCTCTCCATGAGTAATCTATCGTATACATTCAATCTCAAAACAAGCGTTTAATATTCAAATCAAGTCAATCAATTGACATAAACATCACTTCATTATTCCTCCTAAATGACCTAACTTGGGAGTTACATCACTACTTTCCCAGATGACCTAACATGGGAATCATTTTTACATCACTTCCAGATGACCTAACATGGAAGCCATCTAGCATTGAACATAGCACAACATCAATGGAGTGGGGAAATGAAATGTCATTGCCTCTCTATACTTGATCTTATATGGGTTATTCAACATGGATCGAAATGGAACTAAATTTGGTCTTTGGTCGTCTGACAATAGTTGGACCTTTTGAGGATATAGTAATAATTGGAGGGTAAAACTAGACCTCTTTCCCTAACACTCTTCCTCTAGTGATAGGCTACCCAAATCCTTCATTTTTTAAAGCATACAAAATCAGGTCGAACTCGATCACTCCCGAACCCTTCAAATCTCCATCAATGACAATTTGAAATCTCCAAATCACTCAAAATCAAATCATCAATTTCTCCAAGTGTTCCTTACAACAATTTACCATCTCTATTTACACCACATGGATTAACACGTTGATCCATGGTTCGCCATGCTATATGTTCTCATATTCTACATGTACTTCTGCAACAGGGCTTCTCTGGACTTCTCACAGGTATGTTCCTTACTTCCTTTACACTACTTAAATTTCATTCAAATAACATAAAGGGGGATGTAGACATAAAATCACACACATACTACTATTCTACTATACCGCCAAGTATGTTGTTTTATGTATGGATCTTGAGTAAGAAAAGTATTCACTTTGGTGACACACTTCCTAGTCCATCCACTTGTTTTGATTATTTCTATTGTTTTTATCTCTCACATATGTCACTTCTACACCCGGTTACTTCAGTGTCACAAGAATCTTTGTCATGTTAGTCTTCTCACATTTTTCATCAGTTGTATCAAGACACTAGTGCTAAGGAGTCGACACTAGCACCATGCAATCCTATCCAACCCAGGCACTCCTGTCCTCTTTGTTTTTATTCACAATTTTGGTTTGCCTTTTAGGTTTTCTTACTCTTATCTCGACTTCCTAGTCAATGTCATGTCACTAGTGTCAAAATTCAAGCAAGAGATCCCTATATAAACACAACATACATACCATTATATGGTGGGCAAATTTATCAAGATTTATCTATATGTATACTATCAAAGGGACTACATTTTGGGCTTATTACTCTCCATACACACTGCATAAGAAGGGGAAGCTCATTTTTCCATCCACACATTTACATTCTATCTAGCTAGAGTCTCATTATCTTAAGCGTCATTGGCACGAAGGAAACTTAGGAGCATTATTACACACATAAGCACAACTTATCTCCTTATTTCTATGAAGGTTCAAAATTTCGTAGAATTCTAAAATTACCAAAAATAACCTAATTCCTTGAATTGCTCATTCCTTTTCTCTCGTGGGTTAGGGAACCCATGGAACACAACGTTCTTGCATTTTGTGAAAGACTTAATCAATTTCTCACAATTTTTCTAGAGCACAAAAATTACTAATTCCTTTTAATAAGTTGTTCAAAATTACATGGGATGTAATTTTGGATAATGGTATAACCATGGGAAAAATGTTTGCACAATTCAAACATGATGATCTTATCACTCAGGTACCTCGGTAGCCTGCGTAGAGCAAGATCAAATCATCTAAACCTTATGTAGGTGAAGGTGGGAAATTGGATGAAGTGACTTCCATACTTCTCAATCAATATAGTTTCTTGGGATGACATTCTCCACTCGGGATCTCCTTCGAGTAACCTTATGATGTACATGTTGAATGCATCATTCACCCTAAAATAGTGAGAGTTATTCTCCGATGTGTGAGTTGTGGATATTTCTAATAGGTTGGTGACTTTGTGGCACATTAAGAGTAGTGGATAGGCCTCAGAAGGGTCTTATGAAAGTGAGGGTGTACACCAGATAATAATTCATTGTGAACTTCTTAGAGGTGGGCAACTGCAATAATTACCAATGAAGGTTGTTACTTATGATTTTCCCCCAATCTACCATTTGATCTCCTTCCATAACCACTAGAATGAACTAATCCATCCAATCTTAGAATTCCTTTATTGTCTCTTCTCCCATCACTATATTTAGTAGGATAATAACATTAGATTATGCTTTATGAAACTCACTTTAAGACAAATACTTAGGGATCCAAGAGGGCTTCCTTCCCTATTTCACCACAATCTAATTAATCAAGCCTTGTAAGTATGAGTCTGTCCTCACCCATTCTTATGAAGCAAAATCCTTGGTGATAATAACCATGTTATTACTAATGGGAATTTGTAAGAATTGAGAAATTCCCTCGATGTGAGGACTGCAAGGATTGAATTATCATCTTCTCTGATTATTCTAGAATCAGAATCATAGTGTTGTCATTGATACGAATAACTCAAAGGTGCTTTGAGTGAAAAGGGTGAAAACCTACTCTGAATATCCCACTCAATACTATCTTTTCCTCCATTGTTCCTTACGGTTCATTCAACATTCTTGCCTTCAAATCTTCCAAGTCCATGTGGATTACATTAGTGTCCCCACATTGGGATACTCGGTGTTTAGAGTGGAAATTGGTTCCAGGCCTAAGTATTTTCTCTTCATGATGCATGAAGCTATGGGATAGATGGGAAATGAAAATATATGGAAAATTTGACCTCAATTCCAATGCTTTCTTTTTTAGCAAGTCTTATTCCATATGGCTATTTTTAGTAAGTTTCAAAATTGTCCCTTTTTGTTTCGACTTGCAGGAGTGACGAAAGTACTAAAGGTTTTTCATTTTTGAAAATTACTATTTTTATACATAGAGGACCCTTTTATAACTTACTATTTTTATAAAGGGGACCTTTGGATGTCGAATGGGATGAAACCGGTCCTAAAAGTTTAGGTTTTGTCTTGGAATCTTTGGATCCAATTTTGAGATATTTTTAATCGGCAGAACTTTGTAGATCTGAAAAAGTAGGTGTAGGGGATGAAAAATTATTTTGATTCATGTAAATTATACAGAGCATCAATAGAATAAAGTTTACAATAAATTTGAAGGTGTTTTCAGGAGGAATGCATTGGTGAATTTTCACAGAGATCGAGTTTACAGTTATGGAGTTATGAGAAAAAAATTGTTTTCAAGCTCGAGGTTCCAGGAAAATTCCAACACTATGTCTGTGAAAATGGAGTTAGGGGGGATCAGAGATTTCAAAAATAAAAATATTCTAAGTGTTTTAGTTATAAGGTTATTTCATTATACTTGCACACTCTAACTCAATTTTAACCCGACAAAGTCAATTGGGGGCATATGGAGGTTAAAGTCAGGTTGCACCCTAAAAATAGGGGACAAGAAGCGCAAAGGGATAAGAGGGAAAAAAAGTGTACTTTGCATTATATCTTGACATGTGGCAGCATGTGGTGGCATGAGGATGAGATGAGAGGGTTCAAAACAAGCTTCGAGAGAGATCACAGTGGGTCCTACATTTGACCACGGGTTGACTAGGAGAGGGCAATCACATTTTCTTGTCCCTCTTGTCATTTTGTTTGTTTAGAAAATGTAAGATGACACCATAAGCTAAAAATTTCACCATGGGTGCATGCAACATGAAGAGGGGGATAAAATTGAGTTGGGGACAAGTTTGAATGTTTTCCACTTCCCTAACACCAAAGTTGTCACTTTAAGTGACAAAGAGGTTGAAAATAATGGGAGGGAACAATTTTTGTCCCTCATGTCCCCTTACACCACAGGAAGAGGTAAAAGGGATACACAAGCTACCAAAATGTGCCAAGGGTCAACTCAACATGAGGAGAGGGCAAAATTTGAGTAAAGCAAATATTTGTAACTTCCCTAACAACATAAGGTGTCACTTAACTGATGAAACATGTTAATGCATAGGGGAAGAAATTTGTTGTCCCTATTGTCCCCTTGCACCTTGGGACAAGGGAAAAGGGAAAAAATCTCCAAAAAATTTCTCAAGCTTATTTCATTTGTTGATGTCATCATCCCAACTTGAAATTAGAACACTATGAGTAATTTTTCTGGCCCGAGAGCATGACATGGAATTTAGGAGCCAAACCTTAAATGATTTTTAATACAAAAACTTGTTAAGACCATTCTAACCCTTTTTAAGAGCTAATTCATCCTACAATTTGAATTTTAAGCCCAGACACTCTTTTGGCTATAAGGGGTAGTTGCAGTGACTCGACTTCTGTTACAACAAAATATTTTGAAGTCTTGGGCCAAAATTGATGTTTCCACCATGTGAATAATTCCAATAGATTTAAATTGCTTATTTGTTTAGTTTCTAAATCCTCCCATAACTCCTAGAACCTTTAAGACAAGTTTACTTTCTTTGTCGAGGCATGGCATTCCTTATGCTTGAAATGATTTTATTTTGCTTGGTTGATTCCTGACATCATATGGCTCCACATAATCCCTTCAAACTACCTTGGATACATTCAATACTCCTATATACAACCTCTAGATGGGTTGTGCCCTTGATATCACCTTCTGGAGGATATTCTTTAGCTGCAAAATGGCTAAAATGTCCATTTTTATGCCTCTAAGGAGAGTTGTTATATCTTAGACCTCGAAGAACTTCCTCAATCCTCCTACATATACTTCCCTGCACATGAAACACACTTGCAAATAATGTTAGCGTATTCCTCTTATCCAAAATGAGGATGGAAATATGGATGGGATGGCTAGAGGAAGGGTTTATAATGACTGGGAAAGGAAATTTTCAAGTGGGGGCTTGGTTGTCATGACCAAAATTTTAAATTTTGCATGCTAGATATTTAACATGAAAACACCTATCTAATTTATGCTACCAAATATTCATTCACCAATATAAAGTGGGGGATAATGTATACTTGAAATCATGCACTTACTACTTATATCACTCCTTTAAGTATGTTATTATATGCATGATTCTTAAGTAATAAAACTAGATATTAACAACACTTATTTTGTTTTTACATTTCTTTATCCTTTTGATATTATTATCATTTACTTTTTTGGAATGGCCACTTTACTTGTGAACATTAGACAATGTGTGACCCAACTCTATATTTTCTATTTTATCCTCCAAGCATCCTTGATATTATCGCCCTTGATAGAAGCGCCAAACACTATTGTCTCCTTTGGGCGCTTCTATCCTTTTCCCTCTTTTTCTCAAATTTAAATTGCCACATTACTTGTTATCTTTTCTAAAATCTCTTTTATCACTTTGGGTCATCCTTTTTGGTTGTTAATGATGAAATTAAAACAAGGGAATCATATATATACATGGCTTACTCAATGTTATTAGGGGCTGTACAACTTGGGCTATTACTTACTATCTATTACTTGGGAAAAGAGAAATATTCAAGGACTGCATTTAGGTTGCATTATTCACTACATAACAAGGGTTATTTTTGAATTCCATCTCACACATTCATCTTGGGGAAAATTAGTTGTATACATTATCTTGGTACGGTGGCTGCACAAGGCAACCTAGCTTCAAGGGACACAATTCAACCACACACACACACACACTAGAATTACATAGAGTATGGAATGTAGTGAACACTCAATGACAATTACAAGTGGGTTGATTGTTGAGGTTAGTTTGACTCAAGCATATGCATTATTTATTTCATCTAATGTTTGTTTGAGCCTTATGTAGGTAGCTAGGGTTTATTTTGTAGGTTCATGTGTGACAATGAAACCCTATAATGAAGTGGATGTGATAAAGAGTGAAAGGAAGAAGATAAGAACAAACTATGGAAATATTAGAAGTAGAGTTAGTGTTATGACACTAGTGCCCAGTTTAGACACCAACACCCGGGTAGTCTTGTCCTCATCTGGGTGGTCTAGTCTTAAGGATTTTCAAATCCTAATTTTCTAGGTGAATCACATACAGTCCATATTTAACCTATTCCACTCTTGTTTCCATCCTAGAATTAACCCAAATATTTAAACACAAACTAAGTAACTTTTATCTCCATATTGTACACACTTGATTCTTGCGAGGTAGATCTAGCTTATTATTGTTGTATTCATTTGATCTCAGTCCTTTGATCAAGATTTATTTTCATTAAATCATATAACTCTCTCATTCCTTATTTTCAATCCACATCATCTCGACCAAATCTTCAAATCCCTAGCTTTCTTAAAGCTCATCTTATTAGTCATTCTCTTTTATAAGAGAATATTATACCTCCTCCATCAATTTCACCCCCGAAAATCAATCAAAAGTTCAATCCTTTCCCCCTTTCATGTATCCAAACCCATTTTGGGATGAGCTTCATGATCAAAAACACTTGGGAGGGCATCCAAATGAAGATTCAAACAAAGATGATCAGTTGCAAGTTTAAGGGATTAGATCCAGGAGTGTGATATCAAGCAATTTCTCCACCAAGAGCCTTATGCAATGGAGGATATATTGGTTGAGTACAACTTAAAGGAAGAGAAATCAAACTTTGAGTATTTGGATGCAAACAAGATCATTGAGAGCTATATGATCTCTTTTGTATATGAATATGTTTGTTAATGCATACCCTCATTCATAGAATCAAACTTGTGGGCAGCCTTGGATTTAAGAACCATGTTTTAGGAGGAAATCCTCAAAGAGAAGCAAGTGGAGGAAGAAATCAGACATAATGATCAAATTGAGATTCATTTGGAGGTGAGGGATGTTTTTGAGTTGTCAAAATTCTTGTTTGAAGCTAAGGAGGAGAATGAGGAGCCCAATGTTGAATCAAAACTAGATATCGGGAGGAAACAAGTGAAAATGAGTTTGAATAACTTGTAACCCCGAAGATAAGGGTGCATGATAGCTCTATTCCTTAAATGGAATGTGAAAGAGATAGGAAATTAGAAAAATTAGCCCATTGGCTCTCGAGTTAGATTTCCAATCAAATATTTAACTATATTCAAGCCAAGGACATAGTTGCCACACATCATGTTCACTTCAAAGCATGAGGAGAATTTTCAAAGTACCAAAGATCAGTCGATGCACCTATCCAAACCAAATGCAAAGCAACTACGTGAGGTATTTGTTCTTCTTGAGGCTAATATTTTGAGTAAAAAGGGGTGCGCAGACTATGTTTTCACTTCCACCACTTGATCTAGTTACAAACATATATCAAGGTTATATTTTGTAAGGAATGGAAGTTATTTTTCCCAACTAATATTTGGATTTGTTTAGCTTGCTTTTCTCTTGGTTAGAGTAGGAGTAGTTTAAGTTTTTTTGCAAAACAAATGCTTTGCACACTCTACATGTTTCCATTTGGATCATGTATGATTTATCTTTTGTACATAATTTTTGTGAGCCTCTTTGTAGTCATGTAAAGTCCAAATCATTCACCTTGGTGGGAAACAAATCAAAGATTTTTAGGGTACCGCCAAGTATATTTTCTTTTAAAACTCCAAAGATGGAGTCTCAAACCAATGCCAATTTTTATGCTTCATGTGGATTTAGGGTTAGTTTTAAAATTTGGGATCAATTTTCAATATGTATGCTTAACTCAATGCCCAATGGATATTTTAAGTTACTAGTTAGTTCATATAGCAAGTAGATGTCCCCTTGAAAGTCACTAAACTCTTGTCTAAAATAACACCCATGTTATTTAGCCAACTTCATTCAAGTTATAGACTCATGCGGCTTGAAAAGGGATATTTTTGGAATGAAGGAACTTAGTGTCCCATGGAAATTAGAAAGCATAGTGCATCATGGGTTTTTTAAAGTCTGCACAACAGAGGAAAAGGACCACAAATTCATATGTTTGCATGAACAAGGTAAAGGACCATGTAAAAATCTAGAGTAAATAAAATTTGGGCACGAGGATGTTAAAAATTTCACACAACAAAGGAAAATTCATGGAGTCATACACTGCAGAACAAGGCAAAAGGGGTCGCGTAACACCATGAAGCAAGAAAAAAGGGGGTTGAGCATGGAATGAATATGAAAAATCCACATGTTGCAAGCCAAATAAGGTTGAAATATCATGGAGTGACGTGACACAAAAATTCATGGAACAAAGAAATTTTTTGCAACAAAGGAAACCCATGAAACAAATGAGTGGTAGTCCACAAAACAAGAAAATTTGAACTCACATAACAAAGGGTTACACAAAAGAGTTAGACATCGTTGAAAGGTGACAAAGGGTGAAGTAAAAGAAGAATATTTGAGTAAAAGACCCGTGGTACAAGAAGAGGTCATGGAAAGTAAAAGTATGGTCATGGATAAGGAGAAGAAAGGAAAGAAGTCTACATATCATTCAAAAGATACTAAAAGTTGTGAAAGACCATGAAAATCAAAACAAGGTTGTAGATCACAATAGAAATATCAGATGACATGGAAAACATAAGGAAGATAACGGATCATCTAAAACCTGTAGATTACAATGAAGTAACACCTAAGCTAGTTTAAAAGTTTGAACCACTCCCAACCACCAACATTAATCTTACATGTTGAAGTCCACATTCTCGGATGGTCGATAGAGTGCATTGTAAGCAACCTCTCTGTACAATACCTATCTACAAACTTTGAATCATGATTGATCCTTGGTGGGAGGCGGGTGGTTGGCTCTCTTCATTACTCACATGATATGATTTTATCTCTCTCTCTTCTCTTATTTTTATATAAGGGGAAATTAAATATCAAAAAACCATCCTCTCGCAACTGTAAAGTCACTATATCAAAATGGTGATTAAGATTTCAAGAGTTACAAACCTCTAATTTGGTCACATGCAATCCGTTCAGTGACCTCCTAGTGATGTAATGGATTGTGTATCTCTTTTATCAATAAAATCTTGTTATTTTTGCTCGTATTTTCCCTTTACATGTGTTTATTGTGTCTTTGACCTCTTTTTCATTTATGGTATGTCATGTGTGGGTAATATTTGCATGTGTTTTCATTTCTCCATGTTTAAGATGTGTGGAATGGAATGATTTGAATAGTGCTGATATGTGGCATGTATCTACCCTCTCATCATGTGTTTTATTTTTATTCTTCCCCTCATGAAGAGATAATCCCTTTCTATTCTGGTTTTATCACCATTCCCTTAGCTTAGTTTTATTTCATGTATTCCCCCTTCCCCATTTTCCCTGTAGATTCATAGCTTAGCTTAGGAGTAGTGTTAGCATTAGGTTAGATAGGTAGAAAGTTAACCTTCTCGTGAGGTCTATACCAAGGAGCGAGGTCCCACACCTTAGGGACATTCCCATGTTTCACAGAGGTGTTGAATTTAGTAGATTCAACAAGGGTACAATCTTAGGAGACAACAATTCCTCCATATCCCTTTTTCCAAAGTAGGAAAAATAAATGGCCGACCACACAGGTCGTCCAAATTCAAATATCTTTGAATTTAATCACACAAAACCATCTCACATTATATACCATTCCCAAAGAAAAGCTATATGCAAATTGGCCATGCGGGCCAAGTCTTCTTCTTTCAATTATCTAGTTTCAATCTAGTTACAAATACAACAATGACACTATATTTTATAAAACACAATGGGAAAAATAAACACACCTAGATAGTACACACAAATAAAAATTCCATTGTTTCATAATCCTTATACCCATGTGTTATATAGTGGGGTAATGAAACGTCATTCCCTAATACTTTCATTCCCTAATACCTTTACAGGTCCTCAATAACAATATCACCTAGATCCATCCACAACGGTGTGGTCTCATTTTAGGAAGCATTGTAGTGACACTCTTCCTCGTGTTGGGCACCCAGGTTCCCACATGCACACTTTACAAACATAATATGTTGGGGATTTGATCACACCTAACCTCGCAAGTATGCCCAATGTAAGTTTTATGTCTCTAAATTACTCTTTTCACATAGTCATAAAATCTCCCTCACGACTTATGACATGCTTCTCCCATATATCCACATGAGTCAATCATTGGCTCATGACATTCTCCACATATGGTATTGTTCTCTCGATAGGCTCCTATTGGTTTTTGGTTCATCACTTTCTAAGGCACATTTCCTCTTCTCCTTTACACTAGTAAATTTCATTCACTAGCATAAGGGGGCAAAATACACTCAAACAAGCCCATACCCCATAAGGACTGAAATTAAATTAAGTAAGAAAATTACAATTACAACATTCAACTTGACTTGAAAAATGCATTAAAAAGGTCTAAATCTAACCCTCCAACCATAGGCAAGGTTGGTATGTAAATTTAAGAGGCATGGGACAAGTTTAACTTGTCCCACAAGCCTCCAAGGACAAATTTGAATTTCCAAGAAGGTGGAGTGTTTCACACTCAAAAGTTAACTTACATATCACTTACAACACTTTAAAACATGACCCTCTATTAATTACATTCTTATGACATATTTTAATTAATTAACTAAACAATATGATTACTCACAATATTAACACCACATTAAATAAATAATGAAAGGGTAAGTGCACCACATAAAACACATGCAAAAATTAAACAAAAGGGACCAAATAAAAGGAAAACATAAAATCCCTTGGTCACATTTAAAGGTGATTCCACCCCATGGGACTCCCTAACAAAAATACAAATACTAGTTGTCATGGTGACCTTGTTGAATTCATCTAGAATTCCAATGTGGTTGGTCTCCAATCCCCCAATGTTTGTTGTGATATTTTAACCTACAAAACACAAATACCTCCTTCAGCCTCGTGGCCATATCATAACATCTAAATGAATATAAATATAATTTCAAGATCATCAATATATATGTGAATCACAACAATTATCACGACAATCAACAATATCACTCACAATTTCATTAACAACTATATCATCATCAATTTTAATCCAATTTTCATTTTCTAGGTCTAATCAAAATATCCAATTATTACAAGTCCGAACAACATCCATCATATAACCATGTCCAACAGTATATCATCATCAACATATAAAATGTCTCTAATAATCATCATGCATCATAACTGAATCAAGTCAACAATAATCCATGATCTAACATTTAACATCATACTATAATAAAGTCCATAATCATGTCCATAATATAATCAACATTATCTTGATTAGTATCAAACAGTGTCAAAGGGAAGTGGGCACTACAACGAGTTCCAAAAGGTGTAGCAAATACGCACTTCTTAACGTTTAAAGAGATGATTAACTGTCGCATCTTTCAAACTTCAAATGCAAGTTGTCATAATGATCCCTTAACATGCCCATATACTGTCCAATCATCCAAGTAAACCTGCAAGAATTTGTGAATAAAATCCTAGAATGCTTGAACAACTATGCGCGAAAATACAACAGGTGTGTTCTTCAAACCAAAGGGCATCACTGTATATGCAAAGCTTCCCCATTCAGTGGTGAAAGTTGTCTTCTCTTGATCCTCCTGTGTAATTCTTACCTGATGATACCTAGAGAATCCATATGTAAAAGAGTAAATTTCACGCCCTACAACACCTTCTAATATTTCCTTAATGAAAGGCATAGGAAAAGGATCAATCACACATGCAACATTCAGCTCCCTGTAATCCACACAAATCCTAATCCAACCATCTTTCTTTATACTGATTACCATGGGGCTAACCCACTCTGATTCTTCTAGGGGCTTAATGATGCCAGATTTCAACTTTTTTCAATTTCTTCTTTAACTTTTACGCGCAGTTAGGGTTCATCCTATAAGGTCTCTTCCTGACCGTAAGTGACCTTCCTTTAGCTTAATCTTCATCTCACCTAATGACTCATGCACCCCCTTTAACTCATGGTAGCCCCTAGAAATAAGTCCTGGAAATCACGTAGTAACTCAATTATCTTTGCCACTTCAAAATCAAACCAATAATCTCCAATTATGGCCTCCTTAGGTTTAACATCCGTGTCAATGTTCACTTTCTTGGTCTTCATAGGTTCATGATAGGTGTGCGCATTTTTATCCACACTGTCTAAAACCTCGCACGTACCTTCAAATGATCAATGTCCAAATTTTCTACTTCTTCATCATCCACTATGTAGACCATCTTTCCTTTCTCCTTCTCAAAGCAAGCGCGCTTAAATAGTTTGACATATGTCTCATCTATTTCATCAAAACGTGCTCTTGGTTCTTCCTCACCAAATAAATCCTAAATGAGTTCTTCAGCCTTTGCACTATCTCCCATAGTCAAGCATTCCATAACCCATAATGCCTCTCTCACCGAGGTTTAGTAGAGAAGTAGTCAAAATTCGGACCATTCTTGTAATCAAGTCTTTCCAATTTCTAGTCTCCCTATGCAGTTCCGCATAAACATACCAAGCACATGCACAACCTTACAAAGTGGAATAAAGTTTGTGCACCCAAAGTGAAGGTGGTAAAGCTTCCTGCCCCTCTATCCAAAGTCTCTCACTGCTGAACTATGGTGATAAACAAGTTGATTACCATGATATATGTAGATCTAAGTAGGCACATTGCTCCTAAGAAACCGGGTTGTTAGAACAATTCTTACTTCATTCCATTATATGAGATTATCCCTGAACCATCCACCAGTGTGTTGTCATCCCATGTAGGGTATACACTAACATATTTATTCTCTCCACTTAATTTGTCCACTGCTCCTCCATAGCGTGCAAGAATATTGTAGGATCTTCTTCTCTAGTGTATCGAGGTACAAAGTTGTTACATATCCACCTAATATAACAAGGTTTGTTCCTCCATACAAAGGCACTTCTTACTTCACGCCCAACCATCTCATAGGTGTCATGCACCCAATTGTCACAAGCAATACTTGTAGTATCACTAATAGACTGTGCATCCTCCCACTGGAGGATTCCCTCCTTAGATGGCTCAAGTACTTATGAATCTCGAATGGTGCACACATAAATTTTGTTCAGATCTTCCTCACTCAAAGGTTCAACATAAGGTGTAGATTTCCCATCTATCAAAGGGATAATAATGTGTTCTTCCTTGTTCTCAAAACTTACATACCCCTTGTTGAACCGTAGATCAACATTATTTGCATAACACCAAGGGCACCCAAGTAGAGCTGGGAAGTTATCCGCTTATGTAAGTTCCAAAACCTCAAAGTCCCTAGTGAACTTGGCCCCTTGTATAGTAATGGATGCATCCTTTAAAACTCCGATTGGAGTGGCCTTAGTCTGATTAGCCATAAATAGTACATTAGAGGATGGTTGTAATGGAGGTCTACCCATCTACACCCATGCATCTAAAGTAAGCACATTCACTTCCGTGCCTATGTCAATCAATATATTTCTCAAAAGCCACCCATCCACAACAACATTCAAAGTGATTTCCTTATCATAATCCAAGCTATGAGGGGGAGATTAGCATGCAGGATCTATCATCCATTCTCAATACCTACGTTCGGGTGTTTCCTTTAACTAATTCCCTAGTAATGGAATAATATTCTCCTGGTGCAACATCTTGCATACCTCTTTCAAATCATCAACATCTGACTAAATTGTCTTTGTTGCCTTCTTTTGTTCCAACTTTCGTGACTATTCCTTTAAACACTATATTTCACCTAAATATTTTTGAGTACCTCCATGGTTTCCTGATAAACCTCCTTCTAGTGTGTAGGATATGGGTATCTTGCATGTAAAACCTCCTCCTTAGTAATAGTAGGCTTCTGTTGTAACATCTCTCTAGACGCACAACTTCAATGCATGTAGTAATCTTCACAGTACTACCTCATGTTCCGGTGCCAACTTTGGCATTTATTGATTTTCCATGGTGCGCTATATTCTAACCATCCTTGCACCCTTTTTCGATGTTTATGTTGCTTGTTAAGATGCTCATATAAGTCTGGGCATTCCTCATAGTTATGATTCTTCCCACAAAAGGAACAAGTAATATTATGAGGGCATTCGCATACGATTGTAGTGGTCAAGAGATCTGCATGTATAACACGTTCCACAAGGAAACTTGCCTCGTCCACCACCACGGCCTCAACCACCGAATCCACCATGGTATCCTCAACCTCTACCATGACTTCCTTCAAATCATCCCTTGTTCCATTGTAGCGCCCTTGGGTGTGATCATGATCATGGTGCTCACTTTTACTTTTAGAGTTATCTGATACTCTTGTCTGTCACACACCAATATCGATGACATCATGGATCTAACCAATCAACCTACAGTCTTAGGTATTGTGAGTCATGGACCGAGAAATCTTACATAACAAGACACGTTCTTTTTTATCACGTGTTGTAATAATGGGCAACAACTTGCATCATCATCTAAATGACATATCTCGCAGTCTAACAACAATGAATGTACTAACCTATGCAGGACAATTATCCTTAGTGTGCCCTTCCACTTCATAATCTATGCACTAAATCCTAGTGCATGTCTCATGTGCTGAATTGGCTGATAGTTTCTCTAACTACTTCGCCATATTTTTAATATGTGCTTCCAGAATGGCTCACTCCGAGTGTCTATACTTCCGACCGCTCCACGCGTAACGTTGCTTTAAGTGCTTCGTGCGGGTCCATATATGTCTTATGTGATAGCACCCTCCTAAACGGTGTGATCAAGCCCCCAATGAACCATTGTGCATGTCGGTGTTGGGCCTCTAAAATATTGGCTAAGTACATAAAGGTGCATGGGCGCGCAAGGCCTAGGTTAAAGATGGGCACACAAGGAGAAGGCGTGCAAGGCAAGGTTCTAGGAGGGTTTTAGAAAGGTTGTGTTATGCGCTAGATGATGAGGTCTCGGGACTTAGCCATATTTGGCGTATTGGGCAGGACACGAGAAAAGCGTAACCCGACAATGAATGAGGAGTGGATAAGGTGCCGCGTCACAATGTGATGCCCACAAAAGGAATATGCTTAGCAATAGAGGATTCTAGAAGACCATCATTACAAGGAGTGGAGAGCCCAGATCCGAAGGAGCATGCACCCGTGGAGGACCACATTCAGACACTTGGTGCCAGATCTGAGGCTACAAAAGGATGAGTTAGCACTCTGGGATGCCTATAAACACAAGTGCCCACAGAAGAAAAAGGAGAGCAAGATCAGATCGGATATACGTAGAGGAGAATATATAGAGTCGAGCTTTGCAGAAATACTACGAGAACTCTGTGGGATTGGGTAGAGGCTATATAAGGGAGTAATGTATTAAGGGGTTGGGATATAAATTTTTCTTTGTATAGATGAAGGACATGATCCTTGTTGTGATGTATGACTTCAGTCTGATCAAGTTGTGGTAGTCTAATGGATCCATTGAATGTAATGAGGTTACAAACATGAATGAGTATGAATGTAATTGATTCGGTTCATATCTATATCTTTTCATTTCTATTCATGGATGTTATGGAATAGATGTAAATCCTTATGTATTTTCCTTTCTATTGTAGTTCTATCTATTATCTATAAGTACCCTCTATTTGGAATGAATACATTTGTCTAGAGGCCGTTTTGAGCCCTATGATGATTGTATGTCTCATTTCCACCTTTATTCATTAAGTTCCTGACATAGATGATGGTTTCCTACTTAACTCACACAAAGAGAGACTCGGCGCCTATGCGTGCCTCGTGAGTGCCCAATGCCCACCGGTGAAAGTTCGATGCACATGGGATTCCCTTGTTCTTTGGTGGGTGTAAAAATGACTACATCTTGGTTCCGTTGTTGGGACCTCTTTTTGAAGTTGTAGTGGGAAATGGCATGCATCATGGTTTGGATAATGAGTAATGACAAAACATCTAACTCGGAGAGTGTTGAATCTTGGTTCAGGAGCACAGAGGATGAGTTTTCTCAGAGATTCAATATTGGGCCCGAGTTTGATGCACGAGGTGGGTGGAAGAGAATCTCTACCATGAACTATATGAAACTTTTTTCTATTGTTTCCCGGTAGAGCTGTATGAATGGCTCTCAACATATGCATCTAGAGAAATTTGGTTCTATAGAGCATGTGTGTGGACACAAGAGGACTATCAGAAGCTGCAGGATGCAGATCTGACCTGGACACGTGTTGTTGATCAGTGGTGGAAGAGAGTGTTGGCCAGCTACACTCTGGAGTACGCTATTTCTACATATTCTTGTCTGGAAGTTTTTGAGTTCAAATTTCTGAGGGAGCCTAAAGGATCATTTCTACATGTTATTCCTCTAGTAATGAATATCTTGATTGTTACCTTGGGTTTAGAGGCATTTCCAATGGCCGGCTAAACCATTCTGAGCACTAGGTGAGGAAGCTAGGGTGGAGGAAGATGACAGATATTATGATGGAGAAAGAAAGGGAGGAGAGACAACTCAAGTATAGTGAAGCATGTGAAAGGGAGATTGCTAGACAATGCGAGGTTACAGTGTGATGGATCTATGGAGGCAGACGTTGCAGGAGGAGTTGAGGTTCACGCGGAGGATGTGGAACTTGAGCAGTCTATGCTACCCCATCTTGGCAAGTGTGTAAGAGAGACCCCTTCGGCTTTTGATGAGAGTTCATCACATGGAGAGAGAAGAGTCATTGGCATGCATCTGAACCCACCTAGTGACCAAACCCTGGTGCTTGGTTTTCCAGATCAAGGAAGGAGTATCACTGACCTAGTTGGTATCAGTAGAAGTGATAGATCTGCGCCCAGGAGATACAATTTTCATTTCCCACTTCTATGGCTACGCATACTATTCCAGTATTCAAAGGAATTTTTGGACAAGGAGCAAGTACACAAGCCTTTGGTCTTGCATCTGGGAGTGGCGCGAGGTACACTAGTGGTAGTGGGGCATTATCACAGACCGTCGATGCGCAGTTTAGTGGAACTTTGGGGACCCTTAGCACGACCACTACAGGACCTGGTGGATCTGGTGGCTTAGGAGCATAGGACCTGGTGGATATGGTGGATCCGATGGCAGAGAAACAATGGAGGAAACCAAGGCTCTGGCTTAGGAGGACAAGGGCCTCAACCACCTCCTCAAGTCTTCTTTGAGATGTCTTTACATTTTCTAGATTACGGGGTATTGAAGATGTTGCAGAGCACGTTCACAAGTGTGAGTTGCTATGGCACGCAAAGGGGATCACAACCCCGTGGAAGGCTAGTTAGTTTGCAATGACGTTGTAAGGGTGCGCGCATAACTGGTATAGGAAATATGATCCTCATCAAACGGTGGTGGATTATATTGCTTTAAAGAGTGCCTTCTTGGTAGAATTCCACATCCCTGAGTTTGAACAGAAGAGCATTAAGCACCCTGAAAGAGATTCAACAGGAATGGCGAAGAGTGTGCAGGAGTATGACGCATGGTTTAAGACTCTCCTATCAAAATTATCATATGACATTCACCCTTCACAACATGCTCAATGGTTTGTTGGAGGGTTGATAACTCCATTTAGAAGAGATTTATCTCATAAAACTTTCACAGACCCGCGTGAGGCGTTAGAAGCCGCTCTACATGCTGAAGTTGTTAGAAGTGTTGATACTAGTGTTAGCCCATTTCTAGAGGCTCAAATCACTACTATGGCTAAGCAACTGGAGAAGTTATCTGCGAACTCAACCCATGAGACTTGCAGTGGTATATGGTGTATAGATTGTGAAGTAGAGGGGCATGTCAAAAAAAGTTTCCCCGAAGGATAAGATGCTGCGTAATGTGAGATCGTGAAATTTGTCGTGGGGACCATGATCCAAGTAGATGTCCCTTGTTACAATGCATAATTCAGAAGAATGTGTCTTGCTACTATAAAATTTACACCTCTACAACCCATGATACTAAGGATTGTAGGCTTATTGACCATATCTATGAGGCCATTGATCATGGGTGCATCGCACCAAAGATTGCCCAGTAGTTCTAAGAATGATGATCACCATTATGAAGAGCGCGCAGATGGAGGCATGCATGGAGGGGGATTTCACAGAGGATTCCATGGTCGTGATAACCATAGAGGAGGAAGAAGTGAGTTCCCATGTGGAACCTGTTTTAATTGGGTCTACTGCACCACTACTAAGCACGAGTGCCCAGACTTATTGTAGTGCTCATGGTGCGGGAAGAAGCATAAGTATGAGGAGTGCCCTGAGTTATTTAAGCATATGAATTAGCAGAAGACCTAAAGACAAGGGCATTGCAATGGTGAGCATTAAGAAGGATGACACACAATGGATGCCATGGGTGACCCATGATGTAGGTTTGGAATCTTTTATGGTAACAACAAGAGCAGAGGCCACGTGCGCAAAGGAAATACCAAAGCAAAGAACCTTAGTTTCAAGAGAGGAAGTTGTGCATGGGAAGTACCCCTGCCACCTTGCCCATCAGAAGGAGGTATACCAGAAAATATGGACATTATAAGGAGCTTGCAGGGAGAAATCCAGTGTCTTAAGGAGTAGTCTAGGTAGCAGGAGCATAGGAGAAGTGTTGAGGCTCCACAGAAGGACATGGATGAGGTTAAGGAAGTATGCAAAATGCTAAGGCAAGAGAATATTATTCCCTTGCTAGGAGCATGGTTGAGAGAGAAGGTACCACGCACCGGAGAATAACACGAGAGGAAGGTCTTACATGCAAAACCTTCCCCTCACATCCTTAACTATGATAACAAGATCACATTAAATGCAGTCATGGATGGGTGGCTCCTTAGTAATATCCTCATTAACACATGTGCATAGGTCAATGTTCTCACCTTGGATGCATGGCATCAAATGGGAAGGCTTGCATTACAGCCATCTTCGAATGTGTTGTATATGGCAAACAAAACGAAGGCAATGCCCATCGGTGTCTTAAAGGATGCAGCTATCACCATTCAGGGGGCTAAGTTTACTGGGGACTTCAAAGTCTTGGCATTCGTTAAGGCAAACAATTTCCCAAAGACTACTACGTTGGTGCCCATGGTGTTATAAGAATAATGCTAACTTGTGGTTCAATAAGGGGTACATCAACTTTGAGAACGAGGAAGAAAGGGTTATCATTCCCCTTGCAGATGGGAAGTCGGTATCATACACAGAACCCTTAGGAGAAGAGGTCCTTGATTAGATTTATGTGTGTTCTATTCGAGACCTAGAGATAATCCATCCTACCGACGGAGTTATCTAGTTTGAGGATGCTCAGTCGGTAAGTGACACCACTAGTCTAGCATGTGATAATTGGGAGCATGGGACCTATGAGTTAATCAAACGACATTTGAGAGGATCGGTAACAAAGGTGATAAAGGCACGTACATTTCGGCACCTAGGGGGAAAGGAGATACCTAAGTACTCAAGAGGAGCCTTCCCAAAGCTATATTTGCGTAAGATGGAAGCTCGGTGAAAGGAGGAAAATGAACGAAGGGGGATGTTAAGTTACGTCCTACTCAAAATCGCTGCGTCATTTGGTGGGGCAACACATCGGGATAATCTCTTGAATGGCGTAAGGTAAGAATTGCCTTTTCGTAAGGTTTTACAGAACAATACGCCTCCGCTATAAAAGACTACCATGGTAAATAGACCACTTCCTCCATATCCAAGCATGTGAGACACTGGATGGGAAGCGCAAGCATTGCCACCTTCATTATGGGTTCACAAGTTATATTCCACATCGCAAGGTCAGTGCGCGCGCATGGTACATCCATCCGAGACACGCCGCACAAGGAATTGGTAGGAGTTAGCAGCTTGATCTCATTCAAACATTCAAGTATCGGAGTACAAAACCCTTGGTGGACAAGGTGTCAGTAGGTTGTCAAATGCCTTACCATTGAGATAGCGCCACGACAAAGATATGCTCATCGACTTGTTAGGTGAACCTGGCTGGAGGTGCACTTTGAGGAAGAAGAAATAGAAGAAATATAGTTTGAGTGCGCATGTATGGAAAAAGAAAAAGGGAAGATGGTGTATGTTATTGATGGGGAAGAAACAAAAACTTGGATGTTGACCATTCGATAGGGACGCGCGAGGTGTTAGACAGTTCTGATGAATGGGCGCGTGCCTATCATGAACCTTTAAAGACAAATAAGGTTAACATCGGCTTAGACGAAGAGCCTAAGGAGGCTATCATCGAGACTATTGGTCGAGAGAAGGAAGTCTCTAAGATCATTGATCTTTTATGAGTTTGAGGATTTATTCTCGCGTGGGTATCATGAGCTTAAAGGCGTTCACCATTCCTTGGGGAGATGAGAATTAAGTTAAAGGAGGGTGCCTGCCCGATTCGGAAGAGACCATACTGAATGAATCCTAACCTACTCATGAAGGTTAAGGAGGAAATAGATAAAATGATAGCATCAGGTATTATTGAAGTTGTTGAGGAGTCAGAGTGGATAAGTCCAATGGTGATTAGTATCAAGAAGGATGGAAGGATAAGGATATGTGTTGATTATAGGGATTTGAATGTAGTGTGTGTCATTTATCCCTTCCCAACCCCGTTCACTGAATAAATATTGGAAGGAGTGGTAGGGCACGAAGTCTACTCGTTCACGGATGGGTTCTCGAGTGTTATCACCAAGTAAGGATTGCAAAGGAAGACCAGAGAAAGACAACCTTTGCCACCGAGTGGGGAATTTTGCCTATATGGTCATGCCTTTTGGGTTGAAGAATACGCCTATTGTGTTCTCACGCATTATAGTGCAAGCCTTCCAAGACTTCATCCACAAGTTTCTCCAGGTGTACCTTGATGATTGGACCATGTATGGACTAGTCAAGGACCATTATGACAATCTGAGATTGATGTTTGAAAGGTGTCGGCAGTTGAGGATATCCCTCAACATCAAGAAGTGTGTATTTTCTACCCCATTTAGGACCTTGTTGGGACACATCATATGTAAAGAGGGCCTACTTAGTAGACCCCACAAAAATTGTAGTAATTGTGGGATTGAAGGAACCTACTAGTCAAAGCATGGTGCATGGATTTCTTGGGAATACAGGTACTACAGGAAGTTCATTAAGGGATATTCCAAGATCACCACACCTTTAGAAGAGTCGCTCGGATATAAAAGTGTCTTTCATTAGGAGAGGCACAACATAAGGCATTTAACACTTTAAAGGATCGACTTATCACCGCGCCCATCCTATGTTTCCCTTCTTGGGATAAGCCTTTCCATGTTCATGTGGATGCCTCAGAAAACCTTTGGGGTAGTGGTTTCACAACTTGGTGAGGGAATTGTTGATCATCCCCTATGCTTTGCAAGCAAGAAGTTGACACCAGTAGAGCGACTTATACTACGACCAAGCATGAGGCATTGTCTATGATCTACGCACTTCATAAATTCAGCAAGATTTGTTGCAACCCCTTTTATTTTACATTAACCATATGGCATTAAAATACTTGGTGAAAA
This sequence comes from Taxus wallichiana var. yunnanensis, assembly GCA_018340775.1. Taxonomy (NCBI): domain Eukaryota; kingdom Viridiplantae; phylum Streptophyta; class Pinopsida; order Cupressales; family Taxaceae; genus Taxus; species Taxus wallichiana. Next base: position 53,563,148 of record CM031242.1, on the reverse strand, counting down.
AGCTCGTTCTACAAGGGCACATATGTCGGTGGGTACTATTGTTCCAGAATTTGAGTTCACAAAGGGTTTTCAAACCGCATAAGAGTAATTATGGACCTCGACCATTTGTCTAGGATTGATTCAGGGGAGGACACACAAAGCATCAAGATACCATGCCAAATGTGTAGTTGTTTAGGTTACGGCGTGTGCCCTCGTAATCGGAGGATATTATTGTGTTCCTTAAAATGGGTATGGCACCAAAGGGGTGAAGACACTAGAGAAAAACAACTAGCCATATGTGTCGCGCCCTACATGTTGATCAGTGGAGACTTATACAAACTAGGGTGTGATTAAGTTTTACACATGTGTCTACTAGAGCATGAGTGTTTCACCATCATAGAGGAAGCACATGAAGGAAGTGTAGGTGGACATTATGTAGGTGACACCACCGCATGTAAAATATTAATGGTAGGATTCTAGTGGGAAACTCGTATAAGGATCGCAAGGAGTATCAGAAAGCGTGTTGCCATTGTCATTGCTTGGCAAGCCATGACGAAGAGATGAAATGCCTTTACGCCTATCCCTAAGCACCGAACCTTTTGCGAAATGGGCAATAGACTTTGTAGGTCCTATTACACCAGCAAGTGCGTAGGACTAGATCACACTATGTAATCACTTACATGAACTATTTGACAAGGCGGGCAAAGACACTTCAACTAAAGACTTTATAACAATTACAACAAGATTTTTGTGGGAAAACAATATCATGACCTATATAGATGCCCTTTAAGTTTAACCAGTGATAGGGGTACACATTTCTTGAATGAGATCATGAGGATCCTATTAGTAGAGTTCATGGTGGCTCATCAAAAACTACACCTTATCACCCATAAGAAAATGGAACCGTAGAAGCATTTAACAAAATACTGAGTCATACCCTGACAAAGATTTGTGATGTCGAAAGACAAGATTGGGATGACAAGCTATCAGTCATATTATGGGCTTATATACAATTTATAAAATGTTGAACAAAGCCACACTGCTTTCACCTGGTGTTTAGCGTGGAGGTTGTCCTTACCGTTGAGTTCATGTTACCTTCTCTACGAATAACATGCGTAGGAGGGTTAGTTGATGAGCAAGCGCTAGAAGAAAGGATTGATAAATTAATGAAGTTGGATGAAAGGTGATCGTTGGCCAAATGGAGCCAAACAATAGAAAAAGCAAAGTAAAAAGCATGGCATGATCGCCACATTAAGAACAAGAAGTTTGAGGTTGGGAAGATGGTCTTACTTGTATGATTCTAAGTTTCTGTGCCATCCTGGAAGTTAAAAGTGCATTGGTTGGGTCCCTACACCATCTCGTACATCCATTCTCGTGCGCTGCATCCTTGATGGGACGCCAGATTGCTAGCACTTCAATGGGAGTAGGCTAAAGCCCTACTATAAATAAGTCTTCTTGGTGTTTGTAAATAAGGCAGTATTTCCAGTTAGTTTAGGATTTCCTTTAGTGCATTTTTTTCTTTTCTTGTGTTTCCCTTTCTCGTTGTTGTTTTGTGTTGCACCTTAGACACCGATAATCTCATTACTTTTTAAGGTCAGAACTCATGTAGAGACCACACATCATTTTAAGTGTGGGGTGGAGTAAGGTGGAAGAAATTAAAGTGTGAAGCACCAGGAAGGATTACATTGGAAAGCCCAGTTGAATGGCCCTGTGAAGGAAGTACATGCAAGGAAAGGTGAAAAAGGATGGTTGGTGTTAGGATAAGGCTACATTGGGGATCCACGTACAAGAAAGGAAGAAGCACAAAAGCAACATGAGGTAGTGAGAGCAAAATCACATGACAAAAGTGCCTTCGGCACTAGTAACGCGCGCGCAAGAGTCTCCTGTCAAGATGGATTGGTTGCATGCCAGAAGGTTGGGGAATTGTCCGTGCAAGATTGGGTGCGTGAGTTAAAGCGCTAAAGTTGGACTTTGGTGAAAAATCTGCATTAAGTGTTAAAGTACGATGGTAGGTAAGTTAGCATTTAATGTTAACAAGTGGGAAAAACTATGAATAGAAGGTTGGGCACTTCATTATTTACTTTACGAATATGAAGAAGGAAGAGCTTTTACAAATTTCCGAGTTGATCCATGTGAAGAAAAATTGGATAAATTTAACCGTGAGTGACTAGTTTGGATCTACAAACCAGGAGGGAAATAGTCCACGGGTGTGGAGAGAGTCAGTGGAGAAGCAATCCTTGTGAAAGAGATATTCCAGTTAGGGTTTGGCAGCTAGGGCACAGGTTGGAAAGGAGTTTCTTCACAAGTTTGAGATTTGAACTTGGAAAAGATAAAAGAGCAAAGCTAGGAAGAGATGTTAAAGTGCAATGATAACCTACACAATGGCACCCAAGAAACCAGTAGTAGCACCTAAGAAGGGCAAGGGCAAGGGAAAACAACAAGAGACTACCACAAGTACCAATGAGGAGTGGTATGCAGAAATGCAGTACCCAGATGGAGTTTTTCTTGGGAAGGAGTGGGAATCCCATTTGAGAAAGATGGCGGTGAGTGATTATAACCATCGCACAAACACAACAGAGAAGGAAATGGCGCTGAGTTAGTATGCCTCGATGAATAATAGTGATGAGGTAAAAGTGAAGTTGGAGAAGGCAGGGTTTATTGCAACTCTATGAGTTGCCCTACTTTGGAAAGCCTGAGCGCCTCTATAAGTGGCTGATGTCACATGTACATGAAGACCACTTTCACTTCGCAGGGTGCAAGATGCACATAACCCCTCAGCTAATTTCAAAATTCACAGGCCTTATCTATGAAGGAGAAGATATAAAGGACGACCTGTGTGACAAGGAAGCAATTAAGGACACAGTGGCCGTATATGTGCACAAAAAGGGGTCAAGTTATTTTGATATCGGGGATATCCAAGACTCAGTAATGAGAATGGCCACACTCTTGGTAACAAAACTCAACGCACAAGAAAGATGGACACAGGTAAACAAGTCCTAGTTGAATGTTTGTAGAAGAATATCAGAGGGCACCATCTATAATCTGTCCACATACATCGCAAAGGAAATTATCACCAGCACACAAGAAGGATACAAGATTCTCTTTGGTAATGTCCTCTTAACCATTGTGTTTTCGAAATCGGGTACCAGATGTAGCAGACAAGTTTGTTTGGGAGTACCCAGAGGAAGACCCCTCACCTGCAAAAAGATTTGAGAAATACACTTGTGATAGCATGACGCCCGTTCACAAGGCACGTCTTGAAAAGTGGTATACGCACTTAAGGAATGCGTTTGGGGCAGAATGGAGAATACCGAAACAACTGCCAATGCTTACAGTAGGAGAAGCTAAGTTCGTTGTATACCAACACTTTTGTATTGGTAGGTTCAAGTTGACTGATGAAAACATGAGCCCATGGTGCAAGATCCCATTTGCCTTCACAACTCAATACTTCTAGTAGGAGTTAACAAATTCAAGGAGTCCAAAAATTAAAGCTTGACCTTGGAAGTTTGGACCGGGACCACAAGGAGATGCGCAAAACATTGGTCTACCCCAATAAGTGCACGTACATGGAAAAGTACGTGTCGAATGAAGTTCAATCGATAAAACCCTTGACTCTAACTATTGTAGAGAGGTCCACGATGCGTGTATGCCTTCAGATAAGGCTTAAGTTTGAGAAGGGCGCTTATCTTGAAAACAAGATAGCTATACCTGAGGACCTTATAGGTAGGAAGAAGCCCACACCTGCATGAGAAAGAAAAATAAATTAAGAAAAAGGCACCAAGTGCCCAAAATACTCAAGCGGTAGGCGCCTTAAGAAAAAGCACTAGAACAAGTACTTACACACATAGGAAGAGGTCCCCAGTCAAAGAGAAGGCACTAAAGACAAGAAAAGCTCATCGCAGGAAAAGTCACTAGAAGAAGCAAAGAAGGCTGGATCCCTGAGGAAGAGTCACCTCTTAGAAAGAAGTAGAGGATAGTAGAGGAGGCTGACTCAGAAGAAACTGAGAGCTTGGAGGCCTACATAGGTGAAAAGGATGATGACGACAAAGAAGATGATTATAAAGAGGACCAAGAACCACTTGTTTTCAGTGTGCACGGTTTAGAAGAAGAGGGCAGAGAAGAAGACACATGGGTTCTTGTTCGTGTGGCGCAAAGGTAGCCATGAGGAGGAAGGCTCCTGGACATGGAAAGAAGTGAGGAGGTTAAGAACGCACGACAGAAACTCCAAGCCTTACGCAGGAGCAATTAAACGAGGTGGTAGAAAGAGAAGCAACGAAAATAATCGAGGCCTTGGTAGAACAAGAATTGGAGCGCAACGCTGACATAGTGATGAAAGAGGATAGGGAGGAAAGTGTTGAGAAAGAACAAGTCAGTGTGGGAGGAGGTCCCAGTCTAACGGTGAGTTTCCCCAAATCCATGCGCTCATGAAGGAAGAGCCTTGATATAGAAACGAGGACAAGTCACGAGCTATGTTGCTAACCCAAGGAAGGTGTTGTTGATGGCGAATCACAAGACTTCCGAGTGTCTCGCAACTCAATGGGTTGAGACTCTCGGTGTGATTGCATAACATGGAGCTTTTCCCAAGTGTGGGACCTCGCAAAATAAGAAAAGCTCTCCTGATGAAGGCCGGTTCCTATCCTTCGTTCGATGCACACATAAAAATGCAAAGGGTTTACTCAAAACCTAATCTAACTTGCCAAGGAGACAGGTAAGAAGATGCATAAAATTAAACCTAAACTAACGAAGGTGATGCATCGAGGAATGAAGAACACTTGTCTTGCCAATAAACACAAACCATTAAATCACAGTGTAAGATCATGCACAGATAACCAAATTTGTAGTGAAAGATTAGGAGGATGCAAATGAATACAGAGAGGGTTGAGAATCATCCTCAAGCATGCATTATTTTCTCCAAAGATTGATACAATACACTACAAAATGACAAGAGGCAAAGTTGCATTACATACGCTTTTAGATGGGAGGTTTGAACTCCACAAATTCACCTGCCAAAGAGAAGAAGGGAGGGAAAAAAATAATGTCCAACCTTTAGAAAGAAGCCCCTCCTTACAATTTATAGGAAGAATGAGAGAGAAAAGAGAGAGGAATTCCAAATCTACCCCAACCACCTCTAGGTTGCATTTAATTCATCTCATTATGGCGGTAGGTGAGAACCCTAGCAAACCCAAAAATGGTGAATTATATTTTGCATTTTGAAGAACTTGTTCTCACCCAATTAAAGATATCCAATTGTAGTTGGATAGAGGACCTCGTAAGCTTTCCAAAAATTCCAACCTTGCGTGAATCCGAGCTCCCTGTGAAAATTTATGGCCATTTGAATATCTCGTCTGTGGTTTGCTTTCGTCCAGATGTCAACGCTCAAAATGTTGCGCCTCCTGAAGATGCACCTCGACGCAACTATCCTCGTGTCGACACCTTCTTACTTGCACCATGGGCATCTTTTTAATGTCGACACCTTTTCTTACTCGCGCCATGGGCACATCCATTTTCATGTTGACATTTTCCGCTTTGCCTCAACCTTGCCATGGGGCGTGACTTTTTTTTCGTGTTGACACTTTTTACTGCGCCATGGGCGCATCCATTTTCGTGTCGACATTTTCCGCTTTGTGCCTCCAACCTGTGCCATGGGCGCAACTTTTTTCGTGTCGACACCTTCTTACCTGCGCCATGGGCGCATCCATTTTCGTGTCGACATTTTCCACTTTGCGCCTCCAACCTACGCCATGGGCGCGACTTTTTTCGTGTCGACACCTTCTTACCTCGCGCCATGGCGCATCCATTTTCGTGTCGACATTTTCCGCTTTACGCCTCCAACCTATGCCATGGGCATGACTTTTTTCGTGTCGACACCTTCTTACCTGCGCCATGGGTGCATCCATTTTCGTGTCGACATTTTCCACTTTGCGCCTCAACCCGTGCCTTCACTGCTGGTGACGTAATAAATATCGGCTTTGAGTTTCTCTCGATTTCCATATTCTTCTCGCTTGTCTATATCTACCCTGGGGAAGATATTTACAACAAACTGTTACGCGCACGCTTCCAAAGCACTATGCCCATGGAAAAACTTCTAACTATGACGTCATTTGACAAGGAGGCATGTACCCCAAGACAAGGAAGATGCTCTCTTGGGCGTTTGAGTCCCATATTGATGAGCTAGAGTTCAAAGTATACCAAGGGGAAATCATGCCAGTACCGGAGTCTAAGGGAGCCAACCCCTTGGTAAATGCCCAACAACTCTCGGATGAGCAGTTATGTAATGCACTCAACAAGGTCGCGGTCGAGGCTGAGGCTAGGCTCTTTGGAAGAAATGACAGAGTAAAATTTCTAGAGGGAGAGCTAGAAAAGAAGGAAGAGGAGCTGGCTAAGAAGACTAAGGGCTTGAAACAAGAAGAGTTGATCGAGCAACCAAGAGCAAACTAAGGGATGAGAAGGTGAAGGTGCGTGAAGTATACAAAAAGATGGAGTCTATCACAAGCACCATTATATTGAAGCATCTAGACCTAACGCCGCCCACGATAAAAGTATGGATCCACTCTTGAATGCTTAGAAGATCTGATGCGCATCCTCACCATGGAGAGACAACCGTTGGCCCTGGAGTCCACGAAAGAAGTGGTAACACGCTTGGTGAGGGAGGACAAATTAAAAGTGGTAGCAATCACTGTTGAGTATAGCAAGGTACTTGTGGATGTCAAGATTGCTACCTAATCTACTGAGGCCACGCATGATAATTGCACAGACAGGGATAGAGTGGCGAGCATCTTGGTCGCCACTCATGAAGCAGAGCTAAAGGAGTTTCAAGAGAAGAATAAGGGAAATAGGGCGGAAAGGGACAAAATCCTCACGAGGTCAAAAAGAAATTCGAGGCCATCAAACCTTAAGGGGTTCAATAAAAGACCGATCAAGGAATTGTACCCGCAAATCACAAGAAGAATGGACGCACTTGAGGACATGAGCAAGGAGTTGGAGAAAATTGTTGACACCATGAATGCTCGAGGAGATGGATTGGGTTTTGGGGAGGTAAGCACCCTAGTCGGCGACCTCTGCCAAAGAGTGCAAAGTGAAGTAGATGCCTGGAAAAAGCTGGAGGCCGACCTAAAAGGGACTTCCCACTCCTTTTGCAGCAATAATTACCCTTCCATTCTTTTATTCTTTCCCATTCCTTCATCCCCTTATTCTTACTCTTCCCAAATTCTTTCATTCTTCTAGAACATATTGTAATTCTTTACTCTTGAAAAGATGTTTCCAAGGGTAGAGAACAGGTGTAGTGTGGGGTGATGTTGGGCCCCTAAAATATTGGCTAAGTACACAAAGGCACATGGGCGTGCAAGGCCTAGGTTGAAGATGGGAACACAAGGAGAAGGTGCGCAAGGCCTAGGTTGAAGATGGGCGTGCAAGACAAGGTTCTAGGAGGGTTTTAGAAAGGCTGTGTTGCGTGCCAGAAGACAAGGTCTCGGACTTAGCCATATTTGGCGTATCGGGCAGGACACGAGAAAAGCATGACCCGACAGCGAATGAGGAGTGGATAAGGTGCCACTGAAACGTGATGCCCACAAAAGGAATATGCTTAGCGATAGAGGATTCCAGAAGACCATCATTACAAGGAGTGGAGAGCTCGGATCTAAAGGAGCATGCTCCCATGGAGGACCACATTCAGACACTTGGCACCGGATCTGAGGCCACAGAAGGATGAGTTGGCACTTTGGGATGCCTATAAATACAAGCGCTGTAGAAGAAAAAGGAGAGCAAGAGCATATCGGATATACGTAGAGGAGAATATAGAGAGTGGAGCTCTGCAGAAATACTGCGAGAACTCTGTGGGATTGGGTAGAGGCTATATAAGGGAGTAATGTATTAAGGGGCTGAGATATAAATTTTTCTTTGTATGGATGAAGGACATGATCCTTGCTATGATGTATGACTTCACCGATCAAGTCAGGTAGTCTAATGGATCTATTAATCGTAATGAGGTTACAAACATGAATGAGTATAAATGTAATTGATTCGGTTCATATCTATATCTTTTCATTTATGTTCATGGATGTTATGGAATAGATGTAAATCCTTATGTATTTTCCTTTCTGTTGTAGTTCTATCTATTATCTGTAAGTACCCTCTATTTGGAATGAATATATTTGTCTAGAGGTCGTTTCTAAGCTCTATGATGATCAGTATGTATCATTTCCACCTTTATTCATTAAGTTCCTGACATAGATGATGGTTTCCCACTTAACTCATATAAAAGAGAGACTCAAGGTGCCGCGTGTACCTCGTGTGAGCGCCCAACATCCGCTGGGTGTAAGGCCGATGCACATGGGATTCCCTTGTTCTTTGGTGGGTGTAAAAATGACTACAACCGGCTTGCATGGATATCATACAAAAGCTTAGAAAAAAGTGTTTTGAAATGGGCATCATATTCCTGAACACTCTTAGTAGTGCCCTGCTTAATATCCTTAAGCACGCTTATACTCTTCTCGCTCGAACTCGGGATATAAAACTTCTTTAAGGAAAACATCATGTAGTGCCGCATAATCTATGCAACTCGATCGTGTCAAAATTTCCATACCAACTATAGTTACAAACTGACTTGCCTTGCGCTCATAAGCCATAATCCCTTTTGCGCAACACATTATCTCACACATGTGCACATGCTCAACAACATCTTCTATTCCCCTATATTCTCGGAAGACGAAATGACATCTCCATGTAAATATTATGGGGTCAGTGAGGACTATGCTTGATCGGGGGATCAATTTCAAGTGTCAAATGTTCCTAAACTTTCCTAGACCATGCTAGTGCAATAGATCCTTCAGAGAGCTTTTTGACGACTGTAAGAACGTGAAAAATAGACACTCTGAGCTCGAGTTATGTACGGTCAAAGTCCAGTCAACAGGGAAGTCAACTTTGGTCAACAGGTCAATAATGGACCAATAACACTGCGACACGTGGCAAAAAGGAGAAAAAGGGAAAAATGAAGGTTGTTTGAGTTGTTTCAGAACCTCCTAGATTCGACACATGTAAAAATGTTCCGAACAAGAGGCTCAACTTTTGTTACGAAGGGGAGTCCGACCGCCATGAGGACGATTATATCCTCGCCGACGTGGTGGGTCCTCAAACCACCACGTGTTCAATTTGCCTATCGAGGATCGACAAGTGGTCTTTATTTCCATATTTCATTAGTGGAATATCACATTATTATTCATGGTCAAATTTTATATTACTTTGTAATTATTCACCATGAAATTTGCCATGTCACTATATGGTTACACCTCCATATTGGTCGCTTAAGCTATTATTAGCCACACATTATATTTTAATGCCTTTGCCACACATTATTCTATTTGTAAACAACCACACATTATATTCTAACCAATTGCATTATATGCTAAACCTCCTCCAAGTGCCAACTAATCAAATTCCACGGTCTTGTGGTTATCCTTCCCACCAAAATGGCTCTCTAAGCCAATAAACAATGTATATACCTTACCATATAAAGTGCTCCTTTATCCATAATGCTAAGAAGGTGGGATTAATCCCATGGGAGTTGGCGGTGGGAGTGGAGATAGGGGATTCAAACCATGCATGGTGGGGTAAAAGGATAAGCACCCAACCATTACGCCAAGGAGCTCTAAACAATATAAAAGGAGCTCGGTGATATTTGTAAGGGACAAGTGCCAGGTCTGTGTCAAGCCAATAAACAGGCAATTTTGGAAAAATGTAATTTTGAGGCACTTCCACTCAAAACCAGATCTCGAGTTATATATGAAAGTTGTTCAATTTTGAGACAATCACAATGGTGTGATCATTTTCTAATTTGGAGCTTTTGTGATAGAGTTATTTTTTGTTAAATTCACATAAAGGCGTAGAACCAAAGGGAGACACCACTGCAAGTGGATCAAGAAGGTGAAGGACAGAGGCTAAGCTCCATTAACGTCCTTTAAAGGTCTGAAACATAGTTTTGCAAGTTTTGATTCATTATTGGTTAATGTAAATGTTATTGTATTTACATTTTTAAACATTATTAATGGATCGGTTCATCACGAACCCGGGACGTAGGAATTCTGAACCCCATAAACAATTTGGTGTTGTGTTTTGATTTTATTTTCAGTTTATGATTATTTACAATAATTGAAGTTCATAAAAAGAATGTGGATGCAATGGTAATCAATATTTGACAACTTTGAAAAATCGATTAAAATCAAGAAACAATGAATTTGGGTTTTGATCAAACATTGAATGTTGAATAAAAAGGAATTTAAATTTTAGTTTGGAAAACATTCCTAAATCAGAATTTGATCAATTTTTGGAGTATAAAAGACTTCAAGTTGATTAAAAATTAACAATCCTTGAAAACGTTTAAAAGTGGGAAAAAAATAAACACCCATTTTTCGGATCAATGCCCACCGATCTAAAACCTCATGTGTTACCTCTGCCTTTAGACCCACCAGATCCACCAAAACTAGAACCACCTATGCCCTCTCATCCTTCACCTGTATCCGTAAGTAAACTAGTGGATGTACTTCCCTGTGTCCCAACAATGGTACTAAATTGAACTCCTATAGTCTGCGAGGTGGTACTACTCCCAAAAGTGAGTCCAAAATTATGCGTGCTTGAGTTATGTGCCGACGATGTGCCTGAAAAGGTACCTCTAAATAAAAAAGAAGATGTTTGCCCGACCATAGATGCACTTGTTATTTGATTTACTCATGTTCTTCTACTCCCCAAACTAGTTTGGTGACTACTGGTTATATTAGATACTAGAAAACCAAGTGCAAGGGCTAGGTTGCCAGGTAGATTCAGATGCTTGCCCATGACACATGTCGTCTTTGCTAGCGTACTCCTACATGAGGCTGAGGAGGGTTCCTTGTCATGTTTTCCCAAATGGGGAGTTCTAGATGCTCTAGCTCCATGCCTTTTGCGTGAGCTCCAAATCCTTCTAAAGCCATCTCTCTCCTCAACGCCATCTATTCTACAATATCACGTTGTTTCTCTAACTCCCTTTCACGCGCCTCATTGTACTTAAACCACCTTTCTTCTCTTTGCCTCTCTGCCACTAGGTCTACCATCCTTCATCAAACCTCAAGCACGCCCACGCGCGTGTGGTAAGGTTTAGCTAACCATCGAATTTTCTTCCAAGTTTAAGGTTACCATCAAGATTTTGATCGCTAGTGGAATGCCTTGCAAATAAGCTCCCTAGATAACATAAAAATTGAACTCAACTACCTCCAATTCTTTTTGCACGCATAAGCAACCGGCCACTCATACAACTCTATCGTAAAGATAACAAAGAAACTCTCATATAAACAATCGTACAAGTTCTCGCTCCCACCCACACGCGTGTGCATCAAACTCGATCCAAAGGTCAACCTCCAAGCGTATTCTTCTTCCAAATCTATTATCCACCCTCAACACTTGTTAGGGTTAATTGGTATGTCTTCATCACGAAACATCCTAAAAACAATCGAAAAGAGGTCTCGACAACGGAACCAATGATGCAGCCTAGAATCTACTATGGAAAACCCAGTGTGCGTTGACACTCACTCAACTTGAGTTGAGCGCCACCCGAAGTGCACAAAGGTACGAGGCCCTCTTTAGAGTCAGCTTGTGCAGGATATTAATGTGATGATGATAATACGTATTCGGATCCATAACTAATCATAAACATTTCACAAAGGCATAAACCGAATCTAAATCTTAGAGAATCATGAACTAAACAATAACTATAATAAGGCTAACCATACAAGAACCATATTTAGTTATGTCTAACACCATTATCCAACCAATATACTCCATTGCATTAAACACTGTAAAACCATAAGCTTATTACACTATAAAGTATCTCCATGAGTCATGCGCACATCAGAACCAACAACATAACTCTACAATAATTCACACACACTAAACTACATAGTTCAATACATATTTATAGAGGTGGGGACTTGCCCTTCATCGCCCATGCACTTCTCAAAATAGGTTGCATATTGATAATAGCCATGCACCTTTACAATGGCATGCACAACATGTAAGTGTTCTAATAATAGATGTCCTATAGTTAACTCTAAGAAGAAATCCTATTATTAGCTTAAACCATGCATGACGCTTAACAACCGCTTGTTCCCAAAATACTATCACATGGCCGCACAAGTCTTCATCTCTATGTGTGTTTCACACGCTATCTCCAAAAATAGCCCTTATCCATAAAAACGGCTAAGTCTTGAGCCAAAGTGTTTTGGCGCACGTTTCCTTCCCTATCTTCCTACGCCTTCAAATGCGCCTTGTTCCCGCGCGCACATCCTTTGCATGTCTTCTCTCCTTAGAGCAACATTCTGTCTGCTCAACAAGGTTTGTAACCATTTTGAAAGTTCACCCACTTGAAGAAATTCAAAGTTTTTTCCACATCTAAGTTGTCAATTCTTTAGGCCTTTTTGAATGCTTCCACGTCCCCGACATTTATCTTTCCTATAAGAATCTACACCCAAAACCCCACTAGTTTGGTATTAAAGCCGATAAAAAACCTCATACTATTAAAAATTTGTTGGATTTGAAAAGATTTGAGGTAACTTTGAATTAATGCTCAACTAATTCATTAATGTGAAGTTGTCATGTCAATACATGTGTCACTCTTAGAATTTTTGGATTAAAAATTTGCAAAAAATATGAGTAGAATAAAACTAAAAAATTACCCATTCAATAGAAAGTAACCAATAAACATCAAACAAATCTTTTTTACTTTTAATTTATTTAAGAAAATTGTTAAATTAAAATCTCAACATTAAAAAAATGAATAGTGATACAAAAATCTATTATTTTTTTAATTGGATGAGAAGATTTTACTAATGAATAAGTTGAAACTAATAAAAATCCGAGTCTCTAGCTATATAAAGGAAGACTATAGCATTTTCCTTGCTACTAGTCCTTAGGGCTCTCGCTGCAACCTGACGGTCCGGTACGCCAGTGGGGTCCGGTACGCCAGTGGGATAAGCGGGTCACGGCAAATATATTTCACGCCTACACCAATAAGCCAAGAGATCGAGTCCAGCCCAAGATCGTTTCATCTTGTAACCGCGTTCGACTAGGATTATCGCCTGGAAGATCACCAGATCCGTTTAAAAATGGTGGACGTATTCAGCGGAGATGAAACTGCTCCTTTCTTCGGATTTCTGGGAGCCGCAGCAGCCCTTGTTTTCTCATGTACAACTTAAACCCTCAACTTTTTTGGTCAATTATATGTCAGCAATACATCACTGGATCAGTTACATATCATTTGTCATTTGTATTATCGAGAATAAATCTAGATTTAGGTCTCTCTGATTAGGAATTTATCTCGTAGAAGTTTGTCTTGTTTGATTTTATTTGGCTTTCTTTGGCGTTCGATTTAGTGGAAAATTAGGTGGCGATGATAAGCGTAGATTTTTTCTCCGTCTAGTCGTTTGATTACGCTGGATTTGATTTTCCGACCTGTGGCCCGAATCAAGAATAATTTACGACAAATCTATTCTGGGAGTTAAAATAACTATCTTTGCAAAAATTGAGCAAAGCTGAATAGAAATCTCTCGATCTGATATGCTTTTAATAGATTTATACACCGTTGTCAGTAACGCCATCTCCCTCAGGCAGGTAACGTTGCCCTAATTGTGGCAATGCAATTAGGGTTTTATCCATTTATCTCCAGATCTCTGATGTATTATGACGTGCGAACGAACTCCACTCGGGGAGTAGGTTTGATTCTGTCCTCCGTGTCCCTGATCCAGAATATTTTTCTATTAAAATATCATTTCCAGGATTTTAGAGTCCTTAGTGTTCCTTGCCTTCCTCCATCTTCCCGTGGATCACAGGTTTGATTAAATTTATGAAGCTTTGGTTTTAAGACTGATTTTTGTTTCTAATTTTTTTAAGTAGATAAAAATTAGCTAATCATTCAATTTCACATAATAACAAATAGAAACACTATATGGATATCTTCCAAAAGATTGGAGTGTTGGTATGGGCTGCAGCTCCAATTTTTCTTTGGCTAGTGGCCCCATGAGACATTCAAAATCACAGAACAAGAAGTTTTTGAATCTTTTCCAATCTTGTGGCGACCATATTTTCGTGGTTGAAACTTGAAACCATGCACTCTAATATATATAGAACCCACTAAGAGAAGTACATTTTAATTTATCACCCTTCCATCTGACTATTGCATGAGAATTTGGCTCATGTTTTTGGAGTCATTACCAATTATGAAATCTATGAGAGATATGGTATTTCCAGTCTGATTGGAGAGCAATTTTTCAAAAAAATTGCGTAGGCTGTTTTTGAAAATCTTGTTTGTGTAAAAGGTAAAAATAAGCCATTGGTAAAGACTAAAATATGAAGTTTTCTCTGCTTCGGTTGTTTTTGATTTGCTGAACTAATAGTTTAAAATGTATTAGGAAATACAAAATTAAAATAACAATTGTGAAATTTCTTAAAATAAGGGGTCTCTCACAATTTACTTTTAGTTTTCTTTTGGTAACCACACATCTATGTTTGTTTACAAAATAATAAAGGTTTAAAAACTGTGAAATATGTATGAGCAAAAGCCAAGAAAACAACATATACAGATACATTATCTAATTAAAATTGCTTGTGAAAACCACCGACTTAATATATATTTCTTTTCAAGAAAACATTCTTTTGTTGACGTTTGGATCAGCATTTGCAATGACTACTTACAATGGCTTTTTGTAATCAATATTTTAATCCTTTTTTTCCACTCGAGGTTATCTCCCTTGATGGATTTAACTGTACTTGTAATGGTTAAACACATTGCTTAACTTCATGATTAGTGTTAATCTTAATGGCACCTTGATATTTACTTGTGTATTGTCATAATGCAAAAATCATGCTATGTGATTTCAAGCCTCTCAAAGCATGTTGTCATTTAGGGAGAGGAACCAGTAGTTGTGTGCCCTAACTTCATTAGTGCACATGGCTACATAGGCATCTTGTTGGCACATAAAATCTACATCATTATCCAGCATATTACCAAGCCACACCCTCATTTTCATTTGAGTGTTCATTAAGAGGGAAAATCAGTTTTTAAATTGATTTACTACAAAAGTTGGACCTAAACATGTGAACAGCTAGCCAATTGTTGTGCATCCTATGTGTCATATTGTGGTTGGCTTTTATGCACTAAGTACAAATTGTACTACGATGTAATGATTCTGCAACAATTATTAGTCCCACTTTACTTAAAATCAGTACTTTAATGAACATTTTCTATCACAACTAGTGGATCTGTTCAACAAGAACGAGCTCTTGAAACAGCTGCAGCCCAACACTATTCAGCCCAATACTATTGGGTCCTCTCCTTACTTTGCAATGGCAGAAGACAATTTCTAGATTATGTTTTCAAACTGATGCTTAACAGAGTAATTGAGATAATGCAGTTTGAAATTGAAATTAATACAGCTCAAAAAGTATTAACCTTATTGTTGTTGGCATTGCAAAGTTACTCATTAAATTCTAGAAATCCAGCTTTCCTAGATAAATTTTCTAGTGAATCACCTTTATCAAGCTAGACATGGAGCAAATACCCAGGAGGTTTGTTGGATGAATTTTTATTCAACTACATCTGATATCTGTGTTTACTCAAGTGTTCAATCTTATATCTCCAATTGTATGAATAATGGAGTTTGTGAGGTAATCCCACATCCTTAATAGAGTTAATTCAGTTCACTCTGAAATGACATTTCAAAGGAACATGACATAAGTTTGGTAGATTGATTTTCAGAGGCAATTAGTTTGCTACCTACTAGCTCTGAGCCATCAGTCACAAGCTTGACTTGGAGTTACATGCCATGTTCTAATGACTCTTGTTAACTACATGGACAAGAATAGTGAGAACTTGTCTTGTATTCTGGTTTAAAGGATACTTATAAATTGCAGGGGCATTTCCCATAGACTCATCATACAATATCAAATCAGCTTATTACATGCCTCGCCTTGATGGCTTGTGTGCTAGAAAACGTGTTCACAATGGCAATCACCCTTAGAAGAAATTTAATAAATGTTGAATAGATAGGAATCCTTGAAAGGGATTTGCTCTATACAAGTCACACGGATTTTTTCCCATCCTTCATGCCCACTTTTGAACGGAAATCCTCGGTGAGCATATTGACAATTTTTAAACTTGTATCGTAAGGAGACAATGGTAATGGCTAAGAGCCGTGTTATAAGTATATAAAGCTCATACCTATTTTGGAAGGTTTGTTTTGAACCTAACAATGCAAGAAAAAGCGAATTTTGTCTCATCTCAAGCTTAAGTCTTCATGTGTGTCGAGTGTTTCTGATTGCAATGCTGGAAAGTTGAAGCTGGCATATTTTCATATTGGTCTTGTGGGCCTATTGCTTTGATTTTATAGTTCAATTATTCTCCTTTATCTTTGGGAGGAAAACTATTTCTCTTATATCGGGAATATGATGTATTTGTGTAATACGGAATATGGGTTTTTGTTTCTAATTTAATATTCTGTGCAATAATGATAATTCAGATCTAAGACAAACAGTCCTAATTTATGCTACTCTTGCATTTGTGAATAGATTTACCAATGATAAATCAATGAAATGCAATTAGGGTTGGAGAGATAAACCAAATTATGTGAATAGATTGTGTGACATCGTGCTCAGAATGTGTGCAAAAGCAAAGTAGGGTGTTGTCAAGCTGGCCCATAAAATATCTTGATTTGGAACTCAATGTAGGATAGGTTCATGGGTATCTAGAAACCTTCATGGCCGAACTTGCCCTCTAGACATGCACATTCAGTTTGAATGCTAGGATTTGGTTTGCTGTCTCTAAAGGTCTGTTTTTTGGGTTTGTGTCCTTGTGATGAGATGAGATGGCTTCACCTTGCTTCAAATCCTATTCTTGTGCTTTGGACCTTGGGTTGGACTGCCTCACCAAACACTTGCTGATGTGATAAATCAGCACTGTTGCACGGAGACGTGTCCCCCACCACTTGGGACGCGTACCGGGTATGGGTACATGTACCGGGTACCTGAGACGCGTACGGAGAAGTCTCCCGTATGCGGGAACCTTTGTTAACGTCTCCTCCCGTCTCCCCACACACACACACACACAAAAACACACACACGCGCGCACACACAAGGATTGTTTGCATTTTTCTGTTACAATGTACTCTTCCCACAATATGTGAGATATCAAATATCAATAGAATTACTCATCTTTTGTCGACATTTGATTTCCTTACTTCAAAAAGTATAGTTATTTTTAAATTTCAGTGCATTCTGAATCCAAATAAATTAATAATGTACAATAGTATTTTTCTAGTTATTTCATATATATATTGCCGTCTCCCCGTACCCGTCTCCCACTTTTCTAAAAAATGTTGTACGAGTGGCTATACCCATCTCCACGCACTCCGTCTCCTAGTAACTATGGATGAATGCTAAGCTACATACCACTTCTCGAAGAGGGCTCGGACGTATGTAGTTCTCCAACCTATGATGAGATGCATGTGATATAAAATATACAATAAAGATGGAGCCCTTGATCCGACCCTCACACTTGGCAACATGTACTTGATACTTTAAATTTTGCTCATGGTTGATTTAAGACAGCAATATGGATGACTTCAAATTGTCGCTCGTTGTGATGGGTTATGTAAGGAATAGAATATTTCACCGCTTACTCTTGACCTTCTTAGAGTGAGAGAGTAGGGGATACCGAGATGTTTCTAACAGGTTAGGGTAAATGTGTATTTATTTGTGACCATTACCCACTCAACGGACCCAAAAGGACCACCTAGGCCGATCAAGCTAAACTACCTTTTGAAAAAAGTGACCGTTAAAAGTGCAAGGGACATGTTTGTAGGGTGTGGATTGGTTTGTGGTTAAACCCGTTCCTAAAACTACAAACTTGTCTAGGGTGTGAAAAGAATTGATCACAAGACAAGTGGAAATCTGAATAGATGCTATGTAGCATGTGTAGTGATCCCGAGGAGCTGAGTTGGAGAATACTTTTGTCTAGTGGGACTAGGATGTGTGAGAGAGCAAGAGTGTCTTAAATTGGTCGTTTGTGTGTAAATAGGATAAATATTAAATAAAAGAAATGCAAACCCCATGCCTCGTTCATAGGATGGTGGCATAAACTCTTGAGTGCGTGTGCCTATCCATATGAAACCCGCAAATCAAACGGCAAAGATGTGTAGATTAATGCTCGATAATGTTGTATAAAAATTTGTAAAACTTTGTATTTGAAATGCTTGAAATAAAGTGAAATGTGTACAAGAACGACTACACTTGATTGGTCATGCCGAACAGTGCCTTTAATTTTCTAAATGTGACGAGTGCCATGGGGCTTGCCCCCATGCAAAGTGAAAGCTATATCTTGTTCACACTCTTCCCTTGTTGGTTGCATGAAATGTTTGCTAACTCGATAACCTTGCCTGCAATGTGAAATATTTTGCTAATTTAATAGCCTTACTGGTAGCATTAAACACTTTGTTAACTTAATAGACTTGCCAGTAGCATGAAACACTTGCTAACTTAATAGCCTTGCCGGTAGCATCACCATCTTGCCACCTGTAGCATAATCTAGCCTTGCCAGTAGCTTGACATGTCATTCAACTTTGTGTGCCATTGAAGCCAAATTGTGAACTTTGTGTGTGTGATAAGACTGTTGAAACTTTGTTGAAACTTTGTGAAAAGTGAATAACTCTGATTTGAACCATGTAAAAACTGAATAACTTTGATCTGAATTGTGTAAATAGTAAATAACTTTGATCTGAACTGTGTGAAATGTGAATAACTCTAATCTGAATAGTGTGAATTGCCATCCGCCAACCTAAATTTGTGTGATCTTCTGAATAAGAAAACAATATGTTCCCTTTTGAGGTGAGGGATGCCACTGTGTTACTCAACTAAAAGAAAAGTGGTGTATCAATTTTAAAGGCATATAGAGATAAGCCATATACAGTATGTGTACCAAACATGGTTGTATAAATTAACGTTCATGATATGATCATTAGAGATTAAGCATTATATATGTCATCTCACGGGTAATCATATTGTGAACATTGTTAAAAATCCATACAAATCAATTGCTAAAGTGTAACAGTGAAAATTAGAGAAGTATGTTAGCATGCAGATGACTTGACACAAAAGAATCCTTTGGGACTTGTGACATGACACAACAGGCCCGCTACAAGACATTAGACAACATAACCGATATGACACCGTGCTGACATTACGGTTCGACCAAAAAGTAATATTAGTAACAATTATGTAGTAAGCATAGAATCATGAAACATGTAGCATATAATCATCGTATGTGTAGAATCATAGAGCTTAGAGTGTAAAAATGTCATACAATATAGAGTAGTCACACCAGACAATAAGCATATAGCAATCATGCCAGACAATAAGCTTAAAACAGTCACACCATACAATAAACATAAAACAATCACACTAGACAATAAACATAAACCAGTCACGTTATTCAATAAGCATAAAACATTCACACTATAGAGAAAACAAGTCACAGAGTAACATGAAGTATATTTAGGAGCTCAGGGCCTACGATTTTCAGACAAGAACATGAGTATGCACGAACACATGATGAATCGGTGTAGAAACACATTTTAAAGGAAAATAACTAACAACTAACAACTAACCATGGAGCATGTAAAGTCAGTACATAGAAACAAGCAATGGAGTTATCTAGTGAAGCATGATACAATAAAGACGAAGCCCTTGATCCAACCCTCACACTTGGCAACATGCACTTGATAGTAAAGATTTTTCTCATGGTTGATCTAGGGCAGCAATATAGATGACTTTATATTTCAGTAGCTTGTTGTTGTGATGGGCGCTCTAAGGAAGAGAATAATTCAGTGTTTTCTCTTGACCTTCTTAGAGTGAGAGAGTAGAGGATCCTTAGATGCCCCTAATAGCTTAGGGTGTATGTGTATTTATATGTGACCATTTGTATGATTTCTCACTCAACTGACCCAAAAGTACCACCTAGACCGACCAAGTTAAGTTACCCTTTGAAAAAGTGACCTTTATAAGTGCAACGGATAAGTTTGTAGCGGTTGGATAGGTTTGTGGCTGATCCTCTCCTGACCTATGAACATATCCAGGGTGCTAAAGGAATTAGTGCCTAGATTTGGAAGTTTGAATAGATGTTATGTAGCATGTGTAGTGATTCATGAGGAGCTGAGTTGGAGAATAGCTGTCGTCTAGTGAAGACTAGGATGCGGGATAGAGTACGAGGGTGCCTAAAATTGGTTGTTTGTGTATAAATGGTTTAAATGTCATGATAAATGGCTGATCCCCTTCTGGACTTATGAACCTATCCAGGTTGTGAAAGGAATCAGTGAATTGAGGCGTGGAAGTTTGAATAGATGGTTTTTAGCATGTGTAATGATCCATGAGGAGCTGAGTTGGAGAATAGCTGTCGTCTAGTGGGACTAGTATGCGGGATAGAGTAGGAGGGTGCCTAAAATTGGTTGTGTATAAATGGGTTAAATCTCATGATAAATGGCTGATCCCCTTCTGGACTTATGAACCTACCCAGGGCGTGAAAGGAATCAGTGAATTGAGGCGTGGATGTTTGAATAGATGTTTTTAGCATGTGTGATGATTCTTGAGTAGCTGAGTTGGAGAATAGTTGTTGTCTAGTGGGACTAGGATGCAGGATAGAGTAGGAGGGTGCCTAAAATTGGTCATCTATTTATAAATGGGTTAAATGTCATAATAAGTGCCAAATGCTATATTGCCTATTGCTTGGTCCAGATTTTGGGCACTACAATTTGTAGCATTCCAATTACATAATGAAAACTATATCTTGTGATTCTAAAGGCTTACTGTTTTGATCAAGTATTCTTGATATTGTGCTAAATGTGTTTTCTACGACTTAATAGTAAACCTGTGATTGTAATACCTAAATTGGATTTAAATTTCGTAGAACTTACGTTATTTAAAAAAATGTTGTTCCCTTGATTCTTCTCAAGCAACAAGGTTTTTGATAGAATATTGTGTTTCTTATATGGGCTATGGTATTCTCAAGAGTATATGGCAGGAATTGAATGTATTTTTGGTATTTTGTTTGCTTAGTGAGATCTTTGGACATGTTACACAACTTAACTCCTGTGTCATCCTGTTCAGGCATGGGAGCAGCCTACGGTACAGCGAAGAGTGGAGTAGGAGTTGCATCAATGGGCGTTATGAGGCCAGAACTTGTCATGAAATCTATAGTACCAGTTGTTATGGCTGGTGTGCTGGGTATATATGGCTTGATCATTGCAGTTATCATAAGCACAGGAATCAACCCCAAAGCTAAATCCTATTATCTATTTGATGGATATGCCCACTTATCATCAGGTCTGGCTTGTGGTCTATCTGGATTGTCTGCAGGAATGGCAATTGGAATTGTAGGTGATGCTGGTGTCAGGTGTGCTGTTTAATAATTTTTGAACCAAAGATTTCTTTTGTTTTTGCTGTAGAACACTTGCACATTCCGGATAAGAAATGGACAACCTAAGTAAATGAAAATAAACTCCTTATGTAGGAGCTTTAAAAACAGGTTAGAATACATTAGTGTATGATACGAGGACTCATTCCACATCTAGCTTTATGTATTTAGCTTCCTACATGTTACAATGACTTTAAACTAAGTAGCCGATACGTTTTGGATATGGGTACGGGTATGGAGTATCCGATACGCAGATACGGCAAATTTTTTTTTGACCCTGGATATGGCAGTACAAAAAAATATAAATTTCAGCCTACTAAATAGGAATTAAGTTATTAACCACATATTATGCATATGAAAGACAAGATAAAAGTAGGTAACTTATAAGTTATAAGCTAAATAAGTGAATGTTATAAATATAATAACGTCAAACGTTGTAATTAAAATATATTAGATAATAGTATTATAAGTATTACAAATGATATAATAGTGAACTTTATAACCATTATACTTTTTATATTACTATTACATTATATACATACAATAATCTTATACATTTTATAAAGCTCTAACACTTATAATGCTACAACATTATACGACATTATAAATAACGTTATATCATTATATCCCTATAGATATATTACCTCACTTACTAACATTATTAATAATATCCGATTTTGGATAATATAGTGCATGATAAGGATATTAATTATAATACTATTGTAACACTACAATACTATTATATATTATATATATAGGAATTATTGTATATAATTAGAAATTTCATAAACTATTTTCCAGATGCTATTTTAAAATATATATATAATCATTTACTATAATAAATTTTGATATATTCTTCCTTTAAATCTAATAAAAAATCTTATGGATCTATTCTACATGTATGCCAAATAATTTATTAATTAATGTAATATTCCTTTGAGTAATAAGATTCCGGTTGAAAAGATATTATATGAAACGTATAGCTTCAAAAGTATCCTATCTGCTGTATGTTGAAAAGATATTATATTAAACGTACAACTTTTAAAAACATGTTAAAAAAAAAGTGGTTTTAGGGGGGATACGCCGTTGGGAGCGGGCAGGGTACGGCGGGTACCCTGTGGATACGGCTGGGTACCGCAGGGTACCCACCGTGCCCTGCCCGCTCCCAATGGCATATCCCCCGTGCCCGCTCTGGGTACGTACTGTACCCACTCCTGGGTCTCCCCCTGCCGTATCGGTATCAGAGGCTTTAAATAGTGAATGTTTATGTAATCTGTAATTTATGACATACTGCAGACTAACAACAAACATGAAGGACAGATTGTCTTTTGTTTCCATCTTTGGCCTTAGCTAATTTTCTTCTAGGTTGTCTTCTTTTAATAGGTCAAATAAAGTTTTTATTACTTACAGGCTATGTCACAAGGTATGTTTAAACTTTATGGAACTTTATCCTCATCGAATGTAAACATGAGCTTTATCCATTATTTTTACATGGGAAGCTTTTGACATGCTTTTGCACTATTATACACACACACACACACACCCCAAGTAAAAGCAGAGGATGGAAAGTTTTTAACTCTTTCCTCTTGATATATATATAT
The DNA here is from genome assembly GCA_018340775.1 of Taxus wallichiana var. yunnanensis. NCBI lineage: Eukaryota > Viridiplantae > Streptophyta > Pinopsida > Cupressales > Taxaceae > Taxus > Taxus wallichiana. The sequence continues at coordinate 53,540,090 of CM031242.1, read as the reverse complement.
ATATATATATATATATATATAATTAATAAACTAAAATAATAAACAATTCCTTTTTTGTACTTAAAGACTTAATTTAAAAAAAAAATCCACCGATGAACTTGAACCAAAGTTAGTCCTCATTAAACAATAACTCGATCTTGAATCTTTAGACTTAGCTTATAGGGCTACCATGCCCATACTAAAATAGATTGCAGGATATTCATACCTGTATTTAGAAGTAGCATATGTCTGGGTAAAATTTTATAAATCGTGAATGTGTATGTAATCGGTAATTCACGACATAGCAAATACAAACACCAAACACGGAGGACAAATTTTGCATTTTTCCTTTCCAACTTCAGCCCTTGCTAATTTCATTCTAGGGTGTGTGCTTTATCATATGACATCCCATGAACAAAGTTTTCATTATTTATACTTAAAAGGGCTGCCATGTCCAAAGTAAAATAGATTGGAGAATCATAACTACAAACTAGAAAGAGATGTAGATGTAGCATATGTCTGGGACAATGTCACAAGGTTCTCCAAATTTTATCGAAAAAGTTCGAATTTTGCCAAACTTTATTCTCGTCAAACATGAACTTGAACTTTATCCATTATTTTGCATGAGAAGATTTTGCATTATATATATATACCAACTGAAAGTAGTGGACAAAAAGCTCTCTCCACCCTCTCTGACATATTTATGCATTTTTTTCAAAAAATAAAAATGATAGAAATAAAATTTGTTCGAACTTAAAGATGATTTTTATCGAACTTTATCCCTTGGTGAACTCAAACTGAACTTTATCCTTGTCGAACATAAATGTGAACTCAAACCTTGTGACTTAGGTCTGGAAAAATTTCAGGCCGTGAACTAGTATGGAAGATCTGAAAAGCATAGTGTACATGTCTGCCTACCCATATAAACGAAAAACTGAACCATAATAATGAGTCTATGCTAGGATAAAAGAACCATCTATACCAAGCCTCCAAAGAAGTAAATTAGACTTTGAACAAAAGTGGTATCCAGGTCCAAGGAAACTTAAATAGCTAAATTCCATGCATAAGATAAGTTGAGCACAATTGAGTTTTAAACTTATGTTCAAAACCCTAGTCAATTTCAGATTCACTGCAAAGCCTGTTGGATGCCCTGATGCTTTCGAGAGACAGGGAGGTTAAGGTTAAGGTCAATAACAGCATTCACAATAATCTGTTGTTTCATCCTTTGTTGTTTACTAAAGCCCCAACATATGAGTGTACCTATCCTCTCATTTCTCATGACTGTACTTGCTTGCCAGCAGAATAAATATAATACTTTCAATTCAAGCTTTTGAATTGTTGTCATTTGCTGCAGATACCTTATGGTTCCTTCTAATAATAATATGCCTGTGAATTTTATTTTTGTGGAGTTTCACTTTTTAGGCAAGTTTTCTGGAGGGCTTGTTGTTTATGAAAGCCCAAAATACGATTGTACCTCTCCTCTCATTTCTCTTGAATGTACTTGCCTGCCAGCAGAATAAATATAATACTTTCAATTCAAGCTTTGAACTGTTGTCGTTTGCTGCAGATACCATATGGCTCCTTTAATAATAATATGCTTGTGAATTTTGATAGTTGTGGAGTTTCACTTGTTAGGCAAGTTTTCTAACTTAACGATGCAGAAAACACTGATCTGAACAAATGGACATGTATCTAGTGGACTAGGTTATGAGCGTTGTGCATTTCTGTGATATCAATGTAATTGTGTGCACTCGAAGTTGTTAGCGTGCACTTCAGCAATGCTCAATAACATATCTAGTCCCAAGCAATTCCTTTACTTATCACTAATATGTCTAGACGGTGAAAATAAGAGAGTTTGCGAATGCATATTGGCCTTGTTATATAAACTTTTTATGTTCTGATCTCAAAAGAAAAGTGGGAAACACCAAGGTTTATTTGCTCAAGGATGTCGGCTCTTTTTCCTAACCTTTCCTTTTAACTTTCTCCATCTTCTTTGGTTTTAATTTTAAATGAATTGTTGTGCTTCAGTTGCTAACCTTCAACGTGGCATACTACAGCTAGCTTGAACGTAATAACTTCTCCAAAATTTGATTGCCCTTTTTATGTTAAGCTAGAACAGGTGTTGTCTCCTTAGGCATCACTGTGGAAACCATCCTGACATACATTTTAAGCTTTGTGCATATGATGAGATTTGTCTTTCAAAGCAAAAACTGTTTAAACTGATAAACCTTTTGTTTATATCATTTGAATTCATTCCACATTTCAGGAAGATCCTTTACTTCAGTCTGAGTTCTTTCTTATAATTTAGTTTGTAAACGCAGAAGGCTAAATGCGTGGCTCCAGTGCATTGTGGCTGTTATGCTTGGACCCCATAATGTTGCAATAGAGGCCAGAAAAATATATGATTGTTTGACCACATGCTTTATTACTAGCTATTAAGCTCAGAAGGCTATATGCTAGGCTTAGTGCATTGTGACTGTCATGCATGCACCCATAATGTTGCAATAGAGGTCAGAAGAATATATTAATATAATAGTTTGACTGCATGCTTTGTTACTCACTATGGTTTTCTGGATGATGACAGAGCAAATGCACAGCAACCTAAGCTTTTTGTGGGTATGATACTCATCCTCATTTTTGCAGAGGCGCTTGCTCTTTATGGTTTGATCGTTGGTATTATTTTATCTTCAAGAGCTGGTCAGTCAAGAGCTGACTGAATTATATGATCCTACTGCAAACCTATCACTAGGGTGTTCATTTAAAAATGAGGACCACGTGAAGGATTCATGATGGTGGCTCAATATCTTTGTATATTTTTCTAATTGTTTGAAGTCATTACAAACTTAATTATGCTCATAGCTCTAGCTTCTTAGGTGAGTACAATATTATTTAGTGTGCCTTGATGGGCATTTTCTGTACTCATTCACTCATGGTTTTGGATACAATTGTCTCCCTTCATAGCTTCAAGGCTGACTCCTTTTTCAATGTTTAATCAGACATGCAACTATGAATGTTATTTCTTTCCTTGTTGGACAATATAGGCAAATTCCTCCTTTGAAGTTCAATAAATTAAAAAATTTATTCCAGGATATTTTCTTGCTATTTAATTTGTTTTGTTAGAAAGAACACAAAGGTGTCTAGTTTTATTTTTGATTCAATGATTTTATATAGATCATTTTGATGGACTGGAGTGTAATTAAATAGAGCATGTTATTGTATCAGCTCCTGTTCATAGTTTCTCTGCAAGTAAGATGGAGCTTTTGGTTGTAGTTCTTGGAAGTCTGCCACATCCAAACCTGACTCACACCCATGCCCCTGATTTTGGTAACACTGTATTATTATGGCCAGATTTAGGATTGTCCAGAAAGAACACTAGTTATATGGTGCATTGATCTCCAATTGGTGCTGGGACTATGATTCTTTTGGCTGAATATTATGTTGCTCCTGTTCATAGTTTCTCTGCAAGTAAGATGGAGCTTTTGGTTGTAGTTCTTGGAAGGCTGCCACAACCAAACCTCACTCACACCCACGCCGCTGCTTCTGGTAACGCTGCATTATTATGGCCAGCTTTTAGCATTTTCAAGAAAGAACACTAGTTATATGGTGTCAATCACGCACAATGAAACTACATTGGTCTCCAATTGGCACTGGGACTGTGCTACTTTTGGCTGAATATTATGTTGCACCGAATACATTTGCATTTGGCCAGCATCTATGATGCTTCAAATTCTAGTTAGGGTTTTTGCAGATCTGTTTGTACGAAAAATGTACTAAACCATAGGTTCCTCTGACTTTGTATGAAAAATGTACTAAACCATAGGTTCCTCTGACTTTTGTCGGCTGGTATTTGACTTTTGAGAATTAGATCCATTTACTCTTATGAATGGCTGATACATTTGGGTTGGGTAATGATCTAATTTGGATTTTGGGTGAATAAATTTGTGTTTCATGGCAACATTCCTTTAGGGTGAAGGGTTTTACTAAACTCATCTAGAAATAAGTAGGTCATATGGTTGTTATTCTGGTGTCTTTGAGAAAGTAAATACATGTTTACTACATTACTGTCATTAGTTTAACAACACGGTGTAAACTGGACCAGCAAAGCAATTTTATGAAGGTAATGAATGGTATTTTTATTATATCAGCATCCAATGCTTTGTATATATTGAGATCCTTTTTGGTTTCATAGTCATGTACAATTAGAGTGGATCTATGAAGATATTGCACTTGTGAGATGTAACCTGGAAAGTGAGTTTGTTCGTGTGATAGATGTAGTCCTTTTATGTGGCAGAATTTTTGTTAGCTATGTTTGTGGAAGTGGATTTTATTGTCTTCAGGACCTCTTTATTGTATTTTAGGAGGAAAAAATGTGCATGAAAAGGTTCTTTGATATGTTTTTAGAAATGATTATGTTTTAAAGCTCACGTACCTGTATATTCTTTTATACATCAAAAGAGAAGTGTTTCATTTTGGCTCGAGTACCCTGTTTATTGTATCATGCTTACATAAAAAGGATTGTGTCAGAAGAGTACATACAATAAAGGGTAAGTAACGACTAAAACTTCCCTTAATATGTGTATATCAATGCTTGTTTGGGTAAAGATCGATAAATTTTGGTTTAATTGTGAGCTGTATTCATAAAAATATTTGTGTCAGAGTATTTACTTTACAAGGCAAGTAATCACTAAACTCTCTTAATATGCAGATAGCAATGCTTGTTTGCTTTAAGGCTCTGATAAATTTGGGTTTAATTGTGAGCTGTATTCTGTCTAAAAGTAGCACTAGATGAATCAGAACTTAGCTATCAACATGCAAAGCTAACATGGAAACTCTACGGCCAACCACCTTGTTATGCTGATAGATATCCTACAATTGTAGCAGGTGGTGGCTGTGGTGGGGGTTTGGCAGGGGGCCCTGTAATGGCCTGAATAAATGATTAATGACAAACCTGAAATCTGACATCTATTTTACAACAGGGTGATGTTCATTTGACCTTTACTTACACGTTTTTTTCTTTTACTTCAAGAAGTCAATCCAAAAATCATAACATCTGGGCCATATGACGGAATTTGGAGCTTGTTTTATTTTATGTTTTTATATGTTCTTTCCCTGGAAATATTTCTTTCGAGCCTGACACATTTTTGCACCTAAATTGATGTCATTTAACACAAGTTGGAAGGTTTCAGAGAAGGAGTTAATCTATATGCTATACGGAAAAACAAGACGAGCCTTAAGATTGCGATATATATTTGCATTCTTCAGATAGATTTCTTTTAAGATATTATTAATAGTAGTAAATAACATAGGTTGTAATGAAAACCGTACAAACATTTCTTAAAGCACCATGAGGAAACAAGAGAAGGATTTTTTTGCAAAGATTAAATAAGTATTAAATAATTCCAATCTATTTTGTAACTTTTGTTATATACTGTTTTTTTTTTTTTTTGTAATTCCATATTTTTCTTGGCTCGGACGCTAGCACCCATCCAGGATGCCAATACCCAGCGCTCTCATACCCTCTGGGTGCCCTTGATCTTTTGCATCTTACTCACCCCTTTTGGGTCTCTTTCATTTTTTGGGCATCTTGCCTTCTTATGGGTAGGCATTTTAGTTGTCAATTACAAAGTTCAAACAAGGGAATCATATAAATACAAAGTTATGTGACCATAATAAAGGACTAACCTTTAAGTATTGCTGGTTGTGGACCCCGATAGCGACGAGGGTTTGGGGCGGAGGGGGGCATGCGCTCCGGTGGGTTTTCGTGGGACAGTGTACCCGAAACCCACATTTTATATGTATTTATGCATTGTGAAATTTGGACCGTTCATTATTAGGTCACAGATCTAACGGGTGGTTTTTATGTTTCCCCAAAATGATAAAAACCCTAATATCTTTAAAGGGTCATTATGTATGAGGCTCATTGTAAGTGTGGATGCACTGTGAGAGAGTGTTTTTCTGGACTGAATAATAAGGATTGACTGTTTCTGGTGGACGTAGCCCATTTTTGGGTGAACCACGTTAAATTTGTCTCTTTGTTTTATTGCATTATTTTCTGTTTTACATTTTTTGCATTATTCATTGCATGCTTATTTATCTGTACAATTGGTATAATCCTAACAAACATATATTATTATCACCTAAGCTTGCATTCAAAGGCATTTCAAGAACAACAAAACATCTATCTAGCTATCATTCAAGGGACAAATGATTGCATTCTTTTGCATACACTTCATAGGAGAGGAAGTTTTTTTGACATCCACACCTAATTACATTGCCATATCTCGCTATTGCTCGTTGTTCAGGTTGCATCTTGTACAAGAGCTACCTAGGCACGATTCTTCACACACAAAACTACATGGAGTCTCGAGATGTAGTGCAATGCTTGGTTGTAAGTTCACTCACGAGTGAACAATGGGGTTAGTCCGACTCCCCATTTGCATATTTTCTTTTTAGGATTTGATGTGTTTTGGGGTTTTGCGGGTCTTTGTTTTGCAGGTTACAGTGAATTTGACAATCTTCCAAATGACCTACAAGTGATCAACAATGAACATCAGTGAACATCTTGCGATACTGCAAAAATCATTTTATGAGGTTTTACGCACCGCGATCCACAAGCGCCTAAAAAGGTCTCGGTGCCTAGATGCCTCTGACTCACCCAGACGCCCTAGTCCCAACATATATGATAGTTATGCAATTTTCTAGGCTTGGTTGCGACGGTTTGTCCTCTTGTTCTATCAGTTTTCTCAGCTCGACACACTTAAGGATTTATTACAAAATCAGCTAAGTCTCTTATTTCATCTCTTGCACTCATCGTTTCAATTTTCATTTACTTATTGTTTAGGTCATTATTGTTCTTTATTGTTTATCATTGTGTTGTGACTCTACAATTAGGGTTTAGCATATTTTCTCTATCTGCTAAATCAATCACATTAGCCCCATTACCAACATAAGCTCCTTATAGGCTATCATGATAGTCACAAGATGGGCCATTGATGGGTAAAGCCATCCAAAGAATAGCTTCCACATGTCCCCGATGGAGGAACAAGGTGAATGTCACCTACATGGACTTGAGAAACAAGTTTGCCTATGTGGCCATAATCGTGTTGATCCACCCAACCAAAATTTTGTTCATGTTTTTGCTCATCTTTTTCTTCCCAAACATGTCACAAGAATGCTAATAGAATGTTAATGCAAGAAATGTAGGGAAAGATGTCACACAACAAAGAAATCTGAAAAGAGAAGTTTTTAAGATCACAAAATTTGGGGCGATTCAATAGCCAAATTTGGAGTATATATGCAATGTACCAAGTTGAGCAATGATGCGGTACATATTAAAGATTTTAGGTTCATATCGTAGGTCGGATGAAAAATGAAACTTACGGATACACAAAGTGTAGATAGGATTATCACCATATTGTCATGAAAATAGTGAGGTATGATGACAACTAAGGGTTGTAAAGTATACCAAGTTTTCAAATATGTACACATGTTTGGGTTAAATACTTTAAGCTTTTAAAATTGTATGAAAACATTTGCGATAATGTTAGTGTCTTCTCTTGCTCAATTCTTGCACCGGTTGTCCAGAAAATGCCCTTACAACTCTGTTGAAAAGAGATAGTTGTGAACATTAAGAAAACTATTCAAATCATACGTAAATAATAAAAACAATGGAAATTTCTTTTGTACATAATGTTAGTTGTCTATGACTTGTAAATATGGAATAGAGGAAATCATTTACCTAACAATGGAGTTGTCATGGGTTGGCTTGAAATTAGTTACGTCATGGTTGTTCCACCGATCACATGATATTGAGACAAAAGATTTTCGTTTGGAATAGTAAGTTATGTAAAAATATTCATATAAACATTATGCTTCTACATTACACAAAATAAAGAACGTTGTATTTCCTACAAAACTTCGGAAGCATATTTATCTTACATATTTACCCTTAGATCATTCATTGGATAGGCAACTGTGCGCAGACAAGATTGCATAGTATAGGTATAGATTAGTGGCTACCATTTTGAGGTCATAGATTGATTTTGAAGGTCGTTTTCTCTGAAAAATGGAAATAATTGGAATGTCGATGAAAAGGTCCACAATGTTTAATAGTAATGCAAGGTCTACATGGTTCAATAGTAATGCTAAACTAACATAGCAATGACAAGTGTATGTGAAACAAGTACTTGCCAGAGAGAAAGCGAAGGTGGTTTACAAAAAGGGACAAACCACGAGAAGAGCATTGATACAAGTCTAAAAAATATTATAATATATTCGGCTCTGTGAAAGTAGGACATAAACCATGTCTTGATTATCAAGGGTTGTATTTTCAATTTCATTCAACTTAGTGAGGGCACAATTTTCATATTGTTTAATGTGCTATTGTATCACTCAAGCTTTTGCTATCTTCATAATATAGAATCAAGAAATTAAAAAGAATAAATTTTCTATAATAGCATAAAATTGCAATGTAATTCGCCGGAAGGTGTCCACCTTTGAAGATGCCCCTGCTGGAAAGTGTCAAATTTTGGCAATTCTTCCCGGATTAACATTTCCATTTGAATTGTTGTTCCTAATAAACAATCAATACAGTCTTCTCAGTTGTTCAAGGCTCTTTATGTTGTTTACTGTTGACTGTCTCATCTCGACACTAGTTTATCCATCCTTTCTAGATGGCTGCTAGATGCATGACAACAAGGTAGTTGAACCTCATTTAACCCGTTTGTTTGTGAGCAGTTTGCTATGTCTGCGTCTTGGTCGTGAAAGATCACAATTTGCTTTGCCTATGTGCAGAAACTAGAATCGAGCAATTATAAATACAGTATTTACAACATACCAGTGGTCAAAGGAAAGGCAATTGTTTTCAATTGAAAAATGTCTCTATTTAGCAGATTCTTCTACAGAAGGCCTCCACACGGTCTTCTTGAATTTACCGAAAGCGTTTATGGTAAGCATGATAATAGTATTGTTATGCTACTTTTGGATTTTCCTTTTTGCAAGTGAATGTATTGACGCTTACATTTCATTTTGATGATATGTAGTTTCCAACTCTTGTTTTTCAACTGGGGTTTTACCAGATGAGATGTATCATATTTACTTGCGAGAAATTGTCATCGAGTTACATGAGCAGTTTCCAGAGTCTTCCTTTCTTGCATTCAATTTCAGAGAAGGCGAGAAGTGAAGCAAAGTTATGGATTACCCCAGGCAATATGAGAATTGCCCCATTCTTCCGTTGTCCCTCATCCAACATTTCCTCCGGGAAAGTGATAATTGGCTATCAATGAGAAATCATCATAATTTTGTACTTATGCATTGTGAGAGAGGAGGTTGGCCTTTTCTTCTTTCAAGCTTTCTTATTTACAGAAAGCTTCAGACGGGTGAACAAAGAACTCTTGACAACGTTTATCAGGAGGCACCAAAAGGTTATTTGCAGCTTTTGTCACCCCTAAATCCATTTCCTTCACAGTTACGGTATCTCCAATATGTTGCTAGAAGAAATATGTCACCAGAATGGCCACCCATGGAGCGTGCACTTTCATTGGATTGTCTCATTCTTCGTCTTTACCTAACTTTGATTCTCAGAATGGATGTCGTCCTATCATTCATATTTTTGGGCGAGATATTCATAATAAGGTTGGTCTCTCTACAAAGATGCTTTTTTCCATGGCCAAGAAGAAGAAAACAATGAGGCACTATCGACAGGTGTGAAATTACTTGTTCTATGGCTTAAGATGTATCTCATTTTTGTTCACATTTATAAGCTGAACATTGTTTGGGTGGAGCTATTGTGATGACACATTACATCCTTCAAGGAGGTTGATTGCGATGTTGTGAAAATAGACATTCAGTGCATGGTTCAAGGGGATGTTGTCATGGAGTGCATTATTTAATATTATTTATTACTAGTAACTACCTTCACTTGCCTCCCACCACGCTTCACAATGAATTAAAAACAAAGATTTAAAACACAAAGTAGGATGCTTTTGTTTGGACATTGGCAAGCTTTCATAGCTTATGTTTAATACGACTTTTATTCGGTCCAACATTGGTGCGTAGGAGATATGTCACATGCTACTAAAACTCCCCCTCTCCAATTGTAGTGGTACATTCATTACCCTCTCCGTCGGTAAACAAGTATTCAAATGTGTCCTCACAGATGTAGGAAATACAACACAAATCTCTTCATTCATAGATGCATACATAAAACACCCTTTACAACTGGAGAACACCTCCCTCTTTGAGGCTACCCGTTCCTGGTCATTCAAAAACCAAAGGAAAGTTACACTTGGCTACAAAGGATAACCCATGCAGTTGTCCATGTATTCCCTCATTATTGTGATGTCCCCGCCCCAAATGTGGCAAACTATGAGGATATCTACTGGTCAGAACTTTTGTTTTATAAACCCTTTCAACATATACAGACAAACATCGACATTACTACATTTGAAATAACTAATCAATGGGAAAAATGAAAAACTCTTACCTCCCTTTACACGTACGCAAAGCCACTACTCTAGAAGAACTTGCCGATGGAACAAGAAGAAGTGACAATAATTTGCACAGAGCCAGCCCCTTGCAGGCAGATCTATTTGAATGGGAGCATATATCTCGGATGCACCCGTCACTCAATGCAACAATTGATGACGTACACAAGATAGGCCACCGTGATTTTGAGGTATAATCTAAAATAAAGTGTGGGAAGAGTAAATTCTTTGGAGATTGAGGTCTGTGAGTGTCAAATAGGGCATAGATAAAACACTTGCAAGCTTTATAAAGACAAAGATTCATAACTGGAGCGGAGACACTGTAAAATTTGGCTTCTTGCATCAGTATGATTGCTAAAGAAACTGGCATTATTTGGCCCTTCCAAAGCTAGCTGCCATTGCCAAGGATCTCTTTTTCCGGCCATGACCGCGCCATATGCCTTGAGAGCCAAAGGATGAAAATGTAATTTTCTTGCTATCTAGTTTGCGAGTTACAAAAAGCTTTTGCGGAATAGGTGATTCGCTGCTTCTAAAAGCATATCTCTCAAACAACATCCAATTGTCTATGTTTGATAAGCGATTGATGTAGAACAAAGGCATATCCACTTTTATTTTTGTGAGATCTAATCTACTACGAGAGATCACAACAATCTTAGATACGTTTTGATTGATGAGCGACACTTCGAGACCGGAAAAAAAGTGAAGGATCTTTCTACCTTCAAAAGACCTAAAGATTTCAGATTTTCCTTTTCTTCACTCTAGGTTTGTCGAAGGGCATGTTAGGTATTTTCTCAAGAATGGCACTTTATAACTGTGTGTAACCAACACGCGCATTTTTATAGCTCCAGTTATCTGTTGGTTCCTTTATGCATAGACATGTTTTGATTGAGACTCTGATAGATTTTGGACATTTTATTATGTTATTTTATCCTCATGGACATTATGGTATTTTGGGCGCGTAGTGCCAATTGGACTAGATTCGTATTTTGATATATTTCTTATGATGTTGATGACACTAATAGGGTTAGATGATAGTGATATTTATTGGTTAGATGTTTTTCTTGTGGTCGATTTGATTAATGATATAGTTTTCTGGATTTAATAATGGTAATTTCATGCTAGCCTAAGTGTATGTCGTTGCAATTGTATCTATGGATGATTCATGAAAACTATGTGTATAATTGTATGCATTGCACTATCAATTGTAAAATGATGTTAGGACATTATAAGGTGATTAAGTTTGTGATGTGTATATGATGATTTATATTAGACAGATGCGGTTAATGTGTGCAATGAGTGTGCAGGTGACAGGTATATGAGAGCATGGGTTTCAGGGCAGCTACGCAATTGTGCACATGAGCCCATGGGCTAAGTCCTAACCATGCTAAATGTTTGAGGCCTTAGAATAGGTGTATTTAATTGGGCACCATGGGTGAACCCTCAATTGTAATGTATTTATGTCTTGTAAAATTAATTATGTTTAGGGTGTGTTTTATTAAGTAAACTAGCTTAGGGGTTTAATGATCTCATCTTAATTTAAGTGATGGTTTTGGGTAAGTGTGTGTGTGTGTGTGTAGAAGGGATTGGGGACCACATGTGAACCTTGGGTGGACCCCACACCCTCTACCCTTGTGCCCAAGCATGCCAAACCCGAAATTGGGTTATTTTGGGCATTTTTAGGGACCCCTTTTGAGTTTGGGAGTTCCCTTAGCATGAAAATGGGCCCTTGGACCCTACCTAATAGGTAGGGGGGTTATTTCCAAGGTTTGGAGGGAGTTTCCCTCCCATTTTTCCCTCCTTAGTCACCATCCATGTAAGATGGTTGGTTTGTGTGTATTTGTTAAAAGTTGCTCCACTTTGTTTTATTTTAGTTTTTAGTATTTTGGGTGATAAGGGCTAAAAGGTGAGTTTACTCTTACTTATTTGGTTTTTGGAATCTTTGACTCTTGAGAGGAGAGGGGGTGACACTTGTCACCTTCCCATTGGTGAGGAAACTTTTGGGTTCCTCTTCTTATTCTTCCTCATGTGGAAGGAAGGGGTCTTCTTGGCTCTTTTTTTTTTTGGGAGAACTTGGAGAATTTTGGGAGCTTTTTGCTTGGACAAAGGGAAAATCTTAGAGTCTTGGAAAGCATTTTGGGGAGCTTGAGAGGTAGGATTCTTAAAAGCATTTTATTTCCTTTCCTTTCCTTGTTGTTTTTTATCTTGTTAACTATGCATTGGTCAATAAAATGATGTGTGTGAAATGATGTGTTGTAAAGTTGTATGGTGAATGTAGTTTGTTTGTTTGTTACTTTGTTGTTTTCTTTGTTTTCTCTCCACCATCATTTGGATTGATGGTTTTTGGAGAATGTAGGGGAAGAGAGAGGGATTTCCCTCTCAAACCTCATGGTTGTTGGTCAAGCCATGAAGGTCCTTCTCATCCCCTCATATGGTTTGAGGTGGGAGAAAGGTTCATATGGCTTGAACCTTTCCCCATTCTTGGTGAGGAAACCCTTTTGGGTTTGAAAATCCTCCCAAGAAGGATTTCTTTGACATAAAGGAGGAATAAGGAGGATGAATGATTAGGAGGAATAAGGAGTTTTGTAAACATGTTTTTGTTGGTGCTCCTATGGTTGGACACCTTTGATTTGGGCATCCTATTTCTTCTCTTCCCCCTTTGTGAGGTTGACCTTGTTCTCCTCATGTTGTTGTTTTACCATGTGTAGTATGTCTAAGTGTTTAAATGGTCTTATATTTCTTGTTGTGTTTTATCCCCATTATACTTGTGCACATTGTGGAAGTTTGTTCCTCTCTCCCATGGGCTTGGGGGAGGCTAGCATGGCTTCCAACCATGGAAAGGCATGTGATGATGCCTATTGGTTGGGTGGTAAACAAGCCTTGTCTCTTATTTCAGCATCCTTGGAAGAACACTCAAGTTTGGAGATAGTTGGAGTATCCTTGTCATCTTGGTCTCTGGTCATCCTCTTCTTATTATGAGGAATTACTTTCATATTAAATAAATGTGGCTTTGAGAATCTTTTATCTTCTTTTAAAACACCTAATTTGTATTTGATGTTATTGTAAACTTAAGTCATTTGCTAAGGAAGTTTTCCTTCATTGAATATTGTACAAAAAAAAAAAAGAAAGATTACCATAATGAAATCATGAGCTTTTTATTTACATGTCTTCATTTGGAAAGTTTTGTTTGTTTATAAATATGAAACATATAGTTATGCATCATAATTTAAATCTGAAATATTTAGTGTGTTTATTTTTAAAAAAAAAAAAAAAAATGGCACTCACATTTTGGTATCGTAGAGCCGTGGTTCAAACACACGGACTCTTTGGGTAATTTATGTTTTTATTGTTTTATTTATTTTTTTGTTTTTGTTAAAAAACATAAAAAATAAAAAATTTGAATACCAAAATATATATAAATTTATGTGTGTGTGTGTGTGTGTGTGTGTGTGTTTATTCAAAAACTTCCCTTTGGTAATTTTTTTAAAAAAAAATACCATACATTTTAATTTTTGTTTCAAAATATATATATATATATATATATATATATATATATATAACTACAACTGCCACTTCACCGGTTCATACCTTGAAATCATTGTAGTCCATGTATGCACATTACGTTCAGGCATTTTTTTTCCAAACAGTTCCAACGCTTCATTCACACACCCATTCTGCACATACCCAACAATCATTACTTTCCATGAAGTTGTTTCTCGCATTTTGTCAAACACTTGGGATGCATCCTCTATGTTCCCGCGTGTAGCATAGAAATTAACAAGACCATTACTAACATAAATATCAGAATCAAACCCACCTTTTTCTATTATATCATCATGAACCTTATTATCATGTTCTAGAGATGCCAAACCTACGCTAGGGGTGACAAAATACAAGCAAAAGTGTACTCATTTGGTTTTATACCTGCTTGCTGCTTTTCATAAAATAAGCCCAAGGTGTCTTTACTGTATCCACGCTTAGAGTAAGCTGCAATCAATGAAGTCCAGGAGACCACATCTTGTTCAGTTATTTTCATTCAATATTCTTCGACCATCCTCCAAACTCCCATATTTAGAGTACAAAATGATGAGCTTGGTACCCACATTAATTTCAGGGGTGGATCTAGTTAGAATGATGTGGGCATGCACCAGTTTTCCTTGCGGAAGAGCTTTGTAGTTGAGGCAACTCTGCAACAGAGAATTGTATATGAAAGAGTCCTTATGGTGAAAATGCAAAGCATGAACAACCTCTTTCAATCGGCTCCTCTTATAGATTGTTATCACATCCTCAGTATTGGCATTACTATGAAATTGTTTAGTGCGAGTGAGGAGAGTATTGTTAGTAGCATAAGGTAAAGGGAGAAGCTTCGTCTTCTTTACCTGAATACATGGTTTCTCAACTCCAAGCTTGGAGTTCATTTTTCATAAGTGCTAATTCCCTCAAGTGATTCCCCTCCATCTCATATTTCAATGTATTGAATTGCTGCTCAATGCGTAAAGCATGCAATAACCATTAACCAAAAAGAAATCATGCTATGGAATAACCTACATTTTTAAACGATCTGAAAATCCATAATTCAATAAAGTTAAGTCTCATCATATAATATTTATATCCCAATATCCAAAATTTAAAAAAAAAAAAGAAAATCCCAATTCAGAAATATATAAACTGGGCTGAGCAGAGCAAGTCAAGAGGGTAGTGGGTTTCAAGAGAAATAAAATCATTATAAGTTAAGAAAGAAGATGATTAAAATTTGAATGAATTTGGTATGACTGCAGACTGGAAACTCTGCATCGTAGTTTTTATAATTATTTTCGAACCAACACAAAAGACCTTAAATGCTTAATGGTAGACAGACATCGCACATAATAGCATTGCCTTTTTTATCTACTACTTGTAGAACATTACCTATAACAAACTCTTTGTCAAGGCACTTAACAATACAAAGGATGAGTTTTCTCTTCTATGTCGACTATTTTCAACTTTTAGGATCCATTAGCATCTCTTATGGTTTTATGGGTATTGCTTGATGCAATGAAAGCGAGAAGAAATGGGTCTGGGAAATCATCAAGAAAGGTAACACTACCACCTCATTGCTTCCACATGAAATATTTTTAAATTTTGTTGATTAGCCATTGCTTTGTAACCATGACTTGTCACATAAATTAAAAATTCCCATTCTCATAACACTCTCCCAACTAGTCATGGCTTCCATGAGTATACCCTATTTTTCAGTAATTTTGGAGAAAAAAATCTTATAAATTATAACTCCTATTTTCCAATTGAGTGACTTGTTAACATTAAAAAAAAAAGGCATTATTAGAGGTTAAAAAAAAAAAAATCCTCCGCGCACTCCGCCTCTCTCATCACCACCACCCCCCCAACTCCCACACGGCTCCCGCTCCCCACGCCACCACGTTGTTCCACCCCTGTCTGCATGAGGTCTTCATCTTCCCCCTCGGCCATTGTCCTCTATGCAAGCCCCCGCACACCCACCACTAACCTGCACTCCACCCGGCGCTACCTCTCCGCCGCAAAGACCCAAATTAAGAACTCAAAATCCACCACCTTCACTTCACATGCAAACAAAAAAAAAAAAAGGAAAATAACAAATTGGATAAAGGGTGAAGGGATAGGGTTAGGATTAGGGCACAAATTTTGGTTGGGAAGGAAAACATAAGAAATTTTAGGGTTTTCTTAGGGCAAGTTGATCAAGGGCTGAGATGCTTTTGATCCAAGGGACACAACTAAATCTTTCAAACCTTAGGTCTTTTGAAAAGGGGAAATAATTTTATGAGGGGTGTGTGTGTGACAAAATGAAATAAAGGGGGTAGAATTGGTTATATAAAAATAAAAAAAATAATAATAAATAAATAAATAAAATAAAATAAAACAAATAATAATAATAATAAATAAGAGTGAACGAAAAATTTAATATATACTTGGGTATTAAAATTGGAGCATGCATTGCATGTTGAAAAGAGACCATTACATGGAGTAATTAATTAAATTATTTAATTAATAATAATTTAGCAATAACATTAACAAAAATAATTAAAACGCTTTCAACTCTTAAAAAAAAAAAAAATAAAATTAAAAAACAATTGTTTATCCGCAACTTTTTTAAAAAATTTATAAAACAATTGTTTACATTTTTCTTTTACCTCGGGTTCAGGATGGCACCCAAGAGGGGACGATCGGCTCAAGGCTTGGGATGTAGTGCACCTACGCGGGAGCCACCCCCGATTTTGGGCCTCAGATATTAGAGACCCTGCAACAGCTGATAGGCATCGTACAGGAGCACCTTCCACCACCACAGGAGCCGCGAGAGGAGGACATTTAGTTGGGAGATGAGGAGTTGATTGGCGAGGATGCACATTCAAAGCCACCTGAGCACGATACCCCAAGACGAGAGAGGTCACGCAACCCTTCCATCCTTGGCGAGAGGGTGGCCTCGTTTCATCACAACCGATCACACAGCTTCGAGGGACCATTTGGAGATAGGCGACCTCTTTCACCTGTTAGACCACATCGCCAGGATAGAGACACAGTAGTGTGTGATTCGAGACCTTCTTCACCTTTAGCCACCTACATTTACTGGTTCGACAGATGGCTTTGGGGCAGAGTCTTGGCTCCTTATCCTAGATAGCTGCTTTGGCTTGCACTCTCATGAGAGAAATGTCAAAGCTAGGTTCACCATACACCTCCTCCGAGATGCAAAGAGCGTTTTGGTGGAGGAATGAGGAGTGGAAGCTCCATTTGACTTGAGATACAGTGACTTGGGAGTTGTTCGAGGAGTGGTTCAGGGCCCGGTATATGTCAGAGAATTTTGTGTAGAAGAGGATCAATGAGTTTCACGACTTACAACAGGGTTTTGGCATAGTGGCACAGTATGAGAGTAGGTTCTTGGACCTCTTGCAGTATATAGACTACCTGCAAGATGAGAAGTTACAGGTAAATAGGTTCATTCGGGGCCTGAATGTAGATATAGTAGGAGTTGTTAGGATGTTATCTCCTCCCACGCTCGAGAAGGCTATTGAGAAGGCCTACTTGGCTGAGGAGAATAGGACCAAGGCACATGAGCACCGAGATAGAAACAAGAGCAAGTTCCAGGACAGATTCAGGCATTTCAGAGTCAGAGGGCATGGGGTGCAGCACCACCCCCTAGAGGAGGATTTTGGTCTCCTCCAACAGCATCGAGAGCTCCACCACACCCACCGTAGTAGACACAACATCAGGGACACCGCCTCAGAGGGGTAGATAGACTCAGAGCTTTTAACGAGGTGGATCTAGAGGTGGTTTTGGTGGATCTAGGGATAGGAGGCCGGTACTCATCACTCATAGCCAGCCCACTCATAGCAGCCATGCTGCTAGGTTGGGACCGGTAGATTTAGTTCACCAGAGTACAGAGGGACCCCATCTCAGAGGGGTACATGAGGATGTTTTATTTGTGGGGATCTAGACCATTATGTGCGTATGTGTCCACACAAGCCCACTACTACGGATATGCAGAGAGCTCCTAGATCCGAGTAGATGGTGGGTGATGTGGGATGCGCCCATCGTGTATATGGAGCGGTTGAAAACCACCAGGCTGAGCATTAGGCCACAGTCATTGAGATGACATGTACTATCATGGGTATTTTTTTCAGTACTTTTTATTCAGTGCTTCATTTCTTTATATCTCCTTCTGTAGTGGACCAGTGTGGGCTAGTGGTGGCTAGGAAACCAGATAGTTAGCAAGTTGAGTTTGCCTCTGGGGCTAAAATCGATGTGGACTCGTATGTGGAGAGTTGTGTACTTGATTTGGGAGTCTTCTCCACTACACTTGACCTTCGAGTTATTCCTTTAGGATCCTATCAGGTAGTGTTGGGTATGGATTGGCTCGAGGCTCATCGAGCCAAGGTGGATTGCAGAAAGAAGGTCATTGAGTGTCAGGATGATCTTGGTAGTGCAGTTGTGATTTTAGGGATGCAAAGACCTATTTCCTTACATATGATCTCGGCTAAGCAACTCAAGCGGAGCATGCGTAAGGGATTCTAGTTGTTTGCTATCACTATCGTGATCGTTCAGACAGTACTCCAGAGCATTCACCCCTTGATGATCACGTAGTTTTGAGGGAGTATGCAGATGTGTTTCTAGGAGAGCTTCTAGGTTTACCCCCTAGTAGGGAGGTGGATTTCACCATTGACTTAGTGCCTGCTCCGCACCAATTTCTAGGGCACCCTATCGGATGACAACTTCAGAGCTTCATGAGCTCAAGATTCAGTTAGAGGAGTTGTTAGAGAAGGGTCTCATTCGACCTAGTGTATCTCCTTGGGGAGTGCCAGTCATATTTGTGAAGAAGAAGGATGGTTCTCTCAGCTTTGTGTAGACTTCAGACAACTCAACAAAGTCACAATAAAGAACCGTTACCCACTCCCCAAGATTGATGACTTGTTTGATCAGATGTGGGGAGCTAGAGTGTTCTCCAAAATCGATCTCAAGTCAGGGTATCATCAGTTGCACATATCAGATGTAGATATTCATAAGATAACTTTTCACACACATGTTATGGGCATTATGAGTTCACATTACAAGTTCACTATTGTCCCCTTTGGTTTTTCCAATGCCCTAGCTGTCTTCATGAGCCTCATGAATGGAGTGTTCAGGACCTTCCTAGATCGCTTTGTCATAGTGTTCCTCGATGATATTTTGATATATTCTCATTCCGAGGAGGAACACGAGGAACATTTGAGACAGGTGCTTCAGATTTTGAGAGAGCAGAAGTTGTTTGGGAACTTGGAAAAATGTAGTTTCTTTCAGACAAAGATTCAGTACTTGGGGCACATTATTTCAAGAAAGGGTATCTCAATGTAGATCCCTCTAAGATTCAGGATATCATGGATTGGCCAGACCCCATCAGTCACTGAGGTGAGGAGCTTCATGGGTTTAGTAGGGTATTACCACAGATTTTTGTAGACTTTTCTAGGATTGCTCACCCTATTACCTCCCTTCAGAGGAAAGGGAAGAAGTTTGACTGGTCAGAAAAGTGTGAGCAAGCCTTCAATTTCTTAAGGAAAGGTTAACCACGACACCTATCTTAGTAGTTCCAGACCTGACAGAGGATTTTGTTGTTTGCACTGATGCATCACTAGAGGGTTTGGGAGCAGTTCTTATGCAGGAGCATCGGGTGATTGCCTTTGAGTCGCGTAAGCTCAAGGACTACGAGCTTAACTATCCTACTCATGACTTGGAGCTTGCAGCAGTTGTTCATGCACTTGTGCATTGGTGACATTTCCTTTTGGGTAGACCTTTCATCTTGAGGACAGATCATTGTAGCTTACAACATATCTTCTCTCAGCCAAACCTCAACGCTCATCAATGACATTGGATGGAGTTCCTATGTGAGTATGACATGGAGGTATAGTATATCAAAGGAAAGGAAAATGTTGTTGTAGATGCACTTAGTAGATGACAACATGTGCTTGCTTCATTGACACTGCAGTCAAATTTGAGAGGCAGGATACTTGAGCATCTTCCAGAGGATAGGTTTTATGAGGGTGCTAGGTAGATGTTGGATTCTTAGGGTTCTTTTGAGGGTAGATATTTAGGATGCTTGTTAGAGTCTGATGGTTTGCTTTGGTTCCATAGGTGCATTTATGTGCCTAAGGCAGTGATCTGTGTAGTTTCATCCTTACTGAGGCTCATCGAGCCCCATACGCATACACATCTAGGAGTGAAGAAGATGCATGCCGATTTGAGAGAGTTATATTATTGGTCGGGTCTTTGTCGGGACATAGCAGATTTTGTAGCACGTTGTCTTGAGTGTTAGAGAGTCAAGGCAGAGCATTCTCATCCCGTAGGACTCTTATACCCTCATGACATTCCCGAGTGGAAATGGGATGTGATCTCCATGGATTTCATAGTAGGACTCCCTATGTCCTCTTATCGTCATGATGCCATTATGGTCACTATGGATAAGTTGACCAAGGTTGTGCATTTCTCGCCAACCAAGGTTACCTATAATGCACAGGCCATCGCCAAAGTGTTTATGGAGGACATTGTTAGATTGCATGGGATCCCAAAGACGATCATCAATGATAGAGACACCATCTACACATCAATTTTCTAGACTTCTTTTCAGGATGCTTTGGGTACACAAATTAATTTCAGTTCGGCATATCATCCAGAGACAAATGGGCAGACAGAGAGAGGTTAATCAGGTTCTTGAGGACATGTTGAGGATGTATGTGATGGACCAGCAAAAGAAGTGGGAAGATTATTTGCATTTAGTTGAATTTTCCTACAACAACAATTATCATAGCTCCATTGGCATGGCTCCCTATCAGGCTTTGTATGGATGACCTTGCAGGACACCTTTGAGCTGGGACAGACTAGATGACAGGATTATTTTGGGGCCAACTTATCTTCATGATTTAG
The DNA here is from genome assembly GCA_018340775.1 of Taxus wallichiana var. yunnanensis. Lineage (NCBI taxonomy): Eukaryota > Viridiplantae > Streptophyta > Pinopsida > Cupressales > Taxaceae > Taxus > Taxus wallichiana. Next base: position 53,519,211 of record CM031242.1, on the reverse strand, counting down.
AGCAACATGTTGTTCTGATTCGATAGCGTCTTGAGTAGGCTAGAGCACACCAGAAGGCGTATGCAGACACACCAAGAGGATCGATCCTCACTTCTCAATGGGTGAAAAAGTCTTCTTGAGGGTTCATCCTCATAAGAGTCCGATCCGTTATGGAAAGGGTTCTAAGCTATCGCCTCGTTTTTTGGGGCATTTTGATATTCTTGAGGTCATTAGTCCAATTTCCTATCGTCTAGCTTTGCCACCATGCCTTGCACGGGCCCACGATGTTTTTCATGTTTCTGTACTTTGTAGATATGTACCAGATGTTTCTCATGTTTTGGATTGGTTGACATTACAGGTAGAGGATGGAGGGCAGTGGAGACTAGGAGCCCATATGCACATACTAGAGCACCGAAGGTTGGCCCTTTGGGGTCGAGATTTGGACCAGGTTAGAGTGCAGTGGGACCGATATGATGAGTCATCAGCTACCTGGGAGGATGCTACACCACTGAGGGCTAGATATCCCTATCTCTTCCAATGACTTCCAGGAGGAAGTCTAATTCTAGGAGAGGGGGATGTAGTGCCCACATTTTTATAGCTCCAGTTATCTGTTGGTTCCTTTATGCATAGACATGTTTTGATTGAGACTCTGATAGATTTTGGACATTTTACTATGTTATTTTATCCTCATGGACATTATGGTATTTTGGGCATGTAGCGCCAATTGGACTAGATTCATATATTGATATATTTCTTATGATGTTGATGACACTAACAGGGTTATATGATAGTGATATTCATTGGTTAGATGTTGTTTCTTGTGGTCGATTTGATTAATGATATAGTTTTCTGATTTAATAATGGTAATCTCATGCTAGCCTAAGTGTATGTCATTGCAATTGTATCTGTGGATGATTCGTGGAAAACTATGTGTATAATTGTATGCATTGCACTATCAATTGTAAAATGATGTTAGGACATTATAAGGTGATTAAGTTTGTGATGTGTATATGATGATTTATATTGGACAGATGCGGTTAATGTGTGCAATGAGTGTGCAGGTGATAGGTATAGGAGAGCATGGGTTTCAGGGAAGCTACGCAATTGTGCATGAGCGGCCCATGGGCTGAGTCCTAACCATGCTAAATGTTTGAGGCCTTAGAATAGGTGTATTTAATTGGGCACCATGGGTGAACCCTCAATTGTAATGTATTTATGTCTTGTAAAATTAATTATGTTTAGGGTGTGTTTTATTAAGTAAACTAGCTTAGGGGTTTAATGATCTCATCTTAATTTAAGTGATGGTTTTGGGTGTGTGTGTGTGTGTTGGTAGAAGGGATTGGGGACCACATGTGAACCTTGGGTGGACCCCACACCCTCTACCCTTGTGCCCAAGCATGCCAAACCCGAAATTGGGTTATTTTGGGCATTTTTAGGGACCCCTTTTGAGTTTGGGAGTTCCCTTAGCATGAAAATGGGCCCTTGGACCCTACCTAATAGGTAGGGGGCTTATTTCAAGGCTTGGAGGGAGTTTCCCTCCCATTTTACCCTCCTTAGTCACCATCCATGTAAGATGGTTGGTTTGTGTGTATTTGTTAAAAGTTGCTCCACTTTGTTTTATTTTAGTTTTTAGTATTTTGGGTGATAAGGGCTAAAAGGTGAGTTTACTCTTACTTATTTGGTTTTTGGAATCTTTGACTCTTGAGAGGAGAGGGGTGACACTTGTCACCTTCCCATTGGTGAGGAAACTTTTGGGTTTCCTTCTTATTCTTCCTCATGTGGAAGGAAGGGGTCTTCTTGGCTCATTTTTTTGGGAGAACTTGGAGAATTTTGGGAGCTTGGAGGTTTGCTTGGACAAAGGGAAAAGCTTAGAGTCTTGGAAAGCATTGTAGAGGTAGGATTCTTAATCCTTTTCTTTTCTTAGTTGTGCTTATCTTGTTAACTATGCATTGGTCAATAAAATGATGTGTGTGAAATGATGTGTGTGAAGTTGTATGGTGAATGTAGTTTGTTTGTTTGTTCTTTGTTGTTTTCTTTTGTTTTCTCTCCACCATCATTTGGATTGATGGTTTTTGGAGAATGTAGGGGAAGAGAGAGGGATTTCCCTCTCAAACCTCATGGTTGTTGGTCAAGCCATGAAGGTCCCTTCTCATCCCCTCATATGGTTTGAGGTGGGAGAAAGGTTCATATGGCTTGAACCTTTCCCCATTCTTGGTGAGGAAACCCTTTTGGGTTTGAAAATCCTCCCAAGAAGGATTTCTATGACATAAAGGAGGAATAAGGAGGATGAATGATTAGGAGGAATAAGGAGTTTTGTAAACATGTTTTTGTTGGTGCTCCTATGGTTGGACACCTTTGATTTGGGCATCCTACTTCTTCTCTTCCCCCTTGTGAGGTTGACCTTGTTATCCTCATGTTGTTGTTTTATCATGTGTAGTATGTCTAAGTGGTTAAATGGTCTTATGTATTTCTTGTTGTGTTTTATCCCCATTATACTTGTGCACATTGTGGAAGTTTGTTCCTCTCTCCCATGGGCTTGGGGGAGGCTAGCATGGCTTCCAACCATGGAAAGGCATGTGATGATGCCTATTGGTTGGGTGGTAAACAAGCCTTGTCTCTTATTTCAGCATCCTTGGAAGAACACTCAAGTTGGAGATAGTTGGAGCCTCTTGCCATCTTGGTCATCCTCATCTTTTGAGGGCATTACTTTCATTTTGTAAATAAATGTGGCTTTGAGAAGTTTTACATTCTTGTAAACACCTTTTTTTTTTCTGTATTTGATGTTATTGTAAACTTAAGTCATTTGCTAAGGAAGTTTTCCTTCATTGTTGCAAGAATCTTGTAAGATTATCATTTTGAGATCATAATGAAACCATGAGCCTTTTTATTTCAATGTCTTCATTTGGAAGGTTTTGTTTTGTTTAGAAATCTACACAATATAGTTATGCAATATACATTAAATCTGAAATATTTAGTTGTGCTTACTTTTAAAATAAAAAAAAATATGGCATTACACGCACCTCTTTGTTTCGATCACCGCATCCCCACCACTACCCTTGTACATGCTTTGCGTACACATAAAACAACTGCGGTTTGATTTAATGTGTATAGATTCGATCATTGTCTCGAAAAAATTGTCGATTCTTCCCCGACAGTCATTTCCGCGTGATGGATAAGGCTCTATATACTTTACAGACCAAACAATCTGACCACTAGAAATTGTTACCCATATAATCGAGGCATCACTCGCAAATGATTCCCGGATCTCATCACTGTTCCACAAGCACTGCATCAACATGGTGATGTTGGTCTTTTCCTCGCACAACCTTATTTCCCTGACCCGTGCCTTGAAGGAGAGCTCGGTAATGCCACGACCTTGGTGGTAAAGAAAAAAAGAAGAAAGCTTCATGCTATAACTCATTGTAGACACATCTAACTGGGAGGAATCCATAGGTAGGGGCATTTTCTGCCACTCGGCACTGCGCACATGGTCACATGGGGTAGAAGATAATTGTACATTAAGGCCTTGAAAACTACTGAACCGGTGGGAATGTAGACTGTTTTGTTCTTAGCTAATAACCACGTTAGCCCCATGAGCTCACAATCCCGACTATAAATCTTGTTCGTTATGTCTGATCTTTCGTTGACCTCTTCCATTTCATTAACCTATTAACAAAAACCGAGTAATCAGTTAAGTTTACTAATTTTCAACAGTTTCCTTTTTCAGATACACTTAAATATGAGAGAGAATATTTTGACATTTCTCCGACAATATTAGGCCGACTCTAATTGGATTGGATTGTGAGTCAGGAGAGAGATCATAGATCATAGAATATATTTTACGACAAATTATACCTCATCCAAGCAACACCTTGCATACTCAATTGTAATTGCCCATGCAACTCAATGAGGGAAACACCCACCATTGAAGATGATCATTCAAGGAACTGTTGGTACAGAAAATCATACCTCATACAATGCATTAGAAATGGGCTTCAAAATATCACGGAAAAATAAAATCATCCATTCTTGTACTATCCCCAATAGGTATTGCTACATTCAACATAAAATCATCTACTATACATTCTACCCTCCAAATACCCATTTCCGACATGAAACCTCTTGAATTCCAAACCCTAACAATATTCCAAGAGTATCTTATAGCCATACAGTACATACTCATAGATGAAATGAGCTTTATAGGTCCTACAATGCTAAACAACATCAACTATAGATTGGGTGAGGAATTCCCCCAAAAAAATAACCAAGCACTCAACAACTGTTCAATGATTTTGGTGGGTGAATTAGGTGAGATCCCTTCACTCAAAAATGTACCATTATACGCAAGAAATAAAATAGGATGCTCCCTCTGGCATGATTTTGATACAATAATTACCTTGGACACAAACTTCAGGCAAAAAATCTTGAACCCGATGTAACTTGAATTCAAAGAAATGTTGACCAACATCAGAAATGCATATCCAACAAGTAAGGATTTGTTTCTTCTCATGTCACATACAAAGTCATGCATGTCTACCTCAGAGAAAACTAGCTTCACAACTGAAAAACACCTATTCACAACGAAGGAACTAACGGGCAAGAACAATAAACAAATTTTAAAATCCTTGCAAGTGCCAGTTGCGAAGCATCACAGAACAAAGCAAACATAGCTCTGACTTAGACGTCAATGAAACTCAATTGGAGAAAACAATGTTCCTATTCACCAAACAAGAGGTCATGCTGACATCTAACTTGTGGCTTAGCTCAGGATTGATTAATGGTGCACTTGGGTAAGTTATCGATGTGGTGTACAATCTAGAATCACACCCACCAGACTTGCCATCCTTTGTTGTTATCAACTTCAAACACTACCAAGGGCCCCCATGGGACGTACTCAACCCAACCCACTTGCCCCTACCTCCTGTCACATGTGGCAATCCTCGCTAGATTCCACTTACAATGGCTTGGGGCCTCACCATCCACAAAGCACAAGGCCTAACTCTTGACAGGGCCACAATAGACATCGAAAATGTTGATGTCAAGGACTAACATTTACAACAATGTTAAGAGTGTGTGCCCTTAGGGATCTACAGATCCCACTTGCTTTTACATTTGAACGCTACATGAGAATAAAATATACAAATAATGTAACTGCACGCAAGAAAGAGGGGCAAACTATGTCACACACAACTGCCACTTGACATACAACACATGTGTGCACTACTACTTACATCATACACACAATAGTGTTTACAGATCTTATTTCCAACACACATATATAAACAATGTGTTCCAAAAATATAGATCCGAAACCCACTTCTAATGCAATACAAATAAAATTCACTTTCAATTTAAAACCATATCGTATTGTACACAAAGATTAAACCCCTATTCGACGTAATTTGTAACTCTTGTGCAATTGCTAGTTAGATATCAATCTATCTCGTAGCATTCAAATCCAAGACCTCACATAGTCAATTGGAACACGTAGTTGTGTTTTAATGTAAATGGTCACATTTATTTGATCTTAGTGAAGGTAAAATGTTTGCATCTATGCAAATTGTGGAAGACAATCTAAATAAGAAAACATGACTTAGCTAAAAAGCTAAGTGGGATTTCCCAGGTTTGGACAACAAAAATAAATAATAATAATATTGTTTAGAACCTTGCTACCACCCCCCTTTAGGGTTCCATGTGTACTCTACAATCGACCATCACAAATTCCTTCATTGCTTGAATCAACAACCCTTAAGCATTGTTGACTTGTTGATATGAGTGCTAATCGCTTATCCTATCATCTTGCAACATTTCTGTCCAATAGATAGATGCATTGGGGCTCTATCCTAGCTCAATGGCATCATTGACATTGCATGTCTTGGGTTCAAACCTCTCTATTCGCATGGGAAATTTTATACTTTCTTCTTAGCATGGTATTGTGTGAGAGGGAACTTGGTGCACCGTATGATGGTTTCTATTGCTTAGAGCAAGAGTCAAAATTTGGGGGTAATTATGATGTACCATAGGTTTTTGGAGGAGGAGAGTAGTCCACAAGAGATAAGCAATCCTCCCCGGGCATTGGTGTTTATGGAGGTGGTGGAAAAAGGTTCCAAGATTTCCATATTAGAGGGTAGTGAGAAGCATAACTAAGTATTGAATTTGTGTATCCTAAACATTAATGGGTTGATGCTTCCTCTCTTCTTGGTTATTATTGGGAAGATGGACATCTTCCTTAATAGATAGATGGAGTATAGTAGAGGAATGAAAGAGGAAAGTAGGATTTGATAGCTTACAAAAACTTAACCTATAATATTATAGATGTGAAAGTAACACATGTAATTGTTAAGAAATTTGTAGTGTGAAACAAGATAGCGATAAAAAAGTTTCCAATAAAAATATAATTGCAATGTACCGACAATGACCATCTCGCAACTAGTATGAAAAACAACCATCTCAGAACGATCGCCACAACACCGATAGTCAATGTTGCATTATGCCGCTAAGAAAAGAATACCATATTATCTCTCGATTTTGATAGATTAATAAATTCTATGTAGTGCATAACTCTACAAATAACAATTATGGAAAATATTCCATGAAGAAAAAAGTGAGAAACCTTGAGTTCATATTACAGAGTTACAATACATATACCACATTTTCTCGCAAAGGCTTTCTAGAATATGATCATCTAGATGCAACCCATGTAAAAATCCAATTGTTCATAGGTTGCGAGGACACAAAATCAACACACTTGCCCCAAATCTCATTACTGCAGACCTCATTTCCAAAGATGCTTCAAAACTTCTAACCATTAACCATGTCCAAATTTTCTCATAGACATTTCAACGCCACCAACCAGATGTACTACATGCAAAGAGCCAATTGTCCTTAGGGTGCAAGAACATGGGTAAAGCTAAAAATTAATAAAATACCATGACAAAGAATCAAGCTTTTATTTGTTCACTTGGTCAAAGTTGAGTTTTGGAAATGGGAAAAGTACTTACCATCATTCATAGGTACCCAAAACAAAAAAATCATTTCAGAGACTAGAGTATATTATTTATGAAATATTCATTTAGACACTAGGGAAATGATCCTATAGTTATGCATGCACCAAAACATGTACACTTATTTTCACCATAGGTTATTGAAAAAGTACAAATAGTTGTTCATTGTTGATTAATTACACTTTTAAGAGCCAATGTCAATGTGATACATGGGGTGCTCGGTCATTGATCCCTCTTTCAAATGCTTTATATTAATTTTATTCATATTAAATCTATTCAAAACTAATTTTCCCTCAAAATAAACACATAAAACGAAAATGCTGATGTTGCACAATCATACACTATATGATGATTTTTTTGTGTGGTGATGATACACCTACATATATCTGCGTACCCTTAAAGTTAGGCTACATAGCTATAGGGTCCTCTCCCCACTGCCTTAAACACTTATCACGGATTCCATGCAAATTAATTACCTTAAGTGAAAACAATAGCACCACTATCATGATAAGTACTAATATGTATTACACAAGAAACTATAAAATGGGAATTTTGTTGTTGCGAAGATTAAATAAACATTATGTAATTTCAGACCTATTTTTGATCTTATTTTAATTTCTACTCTTCGTTAAGGAAGTTGGAACATCCTGTGACCCTTGGAAAAGACTAAATAAGTATTAAGCAATGTCATACGCCATTTTTTATATCTAGTTTTTATTTCTATGTTTCTTAAGCAAGTTGGAACATGTCATCACTAAGAATCTAACATGCTGACATTTTAGGGAGAGGACCCTATAGCCATGCACCCTAATTTTAAGGGTGTGTAGATATATGTAGGTGTCTCATCAACACAAAAATATATCATCATGTAGCGTATGATCATGCCACATCAACATTTTCATTTCGTATGCTTATTTGGAGGGAAAAGTAGTTTTTGAATTGATTTAGTATGAAGAAAATTGGTATAAAGCATTTGAAAGAGGGACCAATGACCGAGCGCCCTATGTGTCACATTGTCATTGGCTCTGTAAAATGTTACTAATTACAAAATGAACAACTATTGGTACTTTTTTCAACAACCTATAGTGAAACCAAATGTACATGTTTTGATGCATGCACAACTGTTGTGGGGTCCTTTCCTAGTATGTTAAATATTTAATTTAATGAGATGTCTTGATAAATTGAGACCAACTTATTTCCGGATCTATATCATTCCAAATATATTGATTATAGGATAAAACATCACAACAAGAATAACATATTAACCCCAATCATATGTGATGGAAACAATATTACATTCCAAGTATATTCATGATAGGATACAACATGAAAGCAAGGATAACATATAACCCCAAACATATGTGATGGAAACGATATTACATTTGAGAACAATATTTTTTTTTTTTGAGTTTAGGGTTAGTGCATCTAAATTTCCACAACTATTGGATTATGGGATTGTGCAAAGGGGTTAACGTAGATAAAATTCGTGTCTTATTTGGTGTTGACCCAAAAATAAAGAGGGGATGTTTTTGACCTTTATTGTTTATAAGGTATGTATCTCATATAATATAATAATTACACCGATGGGTGTTTTTCCAAATTAGAGTGAAGGTAACTAATTCTCGATAGTTGTCACAAACATTAACAACGATGATGTATTTGGTCTTTGATGCATGACCATATCACATCCATCCATGTCTCTAAACGTAAAGCTATACCATATTCTCTCTCTCCTTTGTGAGGATTTATTTATCATTTTTGTGCGATGGTTCTATTAATATGTGGTGAACTTGCTGGACTTTTATGGGAATGTTATATTGCATTTTCCTCTGTACAAATATGAAAATACCATGTTTATTTAGATTGTATTGAAAAATCTCCTCACCTATACATTGCTCTTAAAACTAGCAATCGTACGTGAAATGTATAATGGAAACACCGAAGGGTATGCATGGAAGAAGATAAAATGGAGGGACTGAAATAGTGAAAGAGGTTGAGCTTTGATGGAGAAGGGGTAGAGGGATGAGAAGTCCAAGGACAAGGAAATACAAGCGTGTTTCGCCATGGTGACTTTAAAGATGGGGATATGCATAATAGACTTGACATCAAAGGGTCACAATTTTACGCACATTTATGATAAGGGAATCTCTCCGGTTATAAGCGTAAAGATTAGGTTTACCTCGTCAAAATTCTAGAAAGAGTTTTCCATCAATAACCATTGACATAAAATGGGATTTGAATTTTTACTGCGATCCACATTATCGTCTCCATCTCGTTTGCATTTTTCATGATAGTCCAATTTGTTCTTAAAGGGGTCAAACTAAAAATGGATTAAATGCCTAGCCATGCAACACAATATCCTCATATATTCCTTATTTCTTAAGTGAAGGTTCACAAAAAAACTATATTATTATATTGTTAGTGCCTCACATATTTATATATTACATATTCGTCTCAAAACTTGGATATAATATTTTTTTATTTATTCACTTGAATAAATGTAGCTTGAAGAAAGTATTGGAAAAACAACCCCAACATGCTAATAAGGGCTCTTGAGCATGCTCACAAGAACACCCCTGTATGCTAATGAGAGGTCTCAAGAGTTTGGTGGTAGATTACTCTTTCACCACATTGTACCTCTACATTGTAGAACTACGTAATCCACCGGTTATTCCTTCGGTCCACAAGAAGCTCTCACAACATTTGGAAATCCTGCCAAACAAACAAATCCCCAAAAAATAAATCATTTCAATATTTCGTAACCCAATACTTCAAGTGAGCATCATAATAAATCCATAGACAAGATGGATTCAATTCAATCTTTATAGCCTTAATTGCCTTTCAAATGTGCTTTAGAATCTGAAAAACCTTATCATGGCATGTTTTACATGGCCAAAAATTCTTTTGGTACGCTTGCTTAGTTGTAGCCTATAGGTACTATGACATTTTTAGATGCATAATACCAAGAGAACAGGGGAGAATCTTAAGCCAATTCAAAAATTTTAAGAACATGGGTAGTTTTGAGGTATCATAATACAAAGAGAACATGGGAAATTATTTTAAAGAGATATTTCCACGATATAAATTCTTAAAAGTGGTAAAAATGAATTGAAATCAACGTACAAATTGATCCACAATTTGATCCGGACCATTGTTTTTAAAGCATTAAATTCTTCCCATAAGAAACACTTAAACTATAAATATTTGGGTGTAAACTTGGCCATCTGTATTACATTTGAGAGTAGTTATCCATTCCTAGTAATTCTAAAATTTTAAAGTAGTCTATGAGATGATAGGCAATTTGATCCAAGAAACTATTTAAAAAATTTAACGGATATCGTAAGGAACATTTTTGGAAGGGGACAACATTCTTGCTAAATTCAAAATCTCTGGCCAGGACCCTAAACCCAAAATTCCCTTATAAACACAAAAAATAGATCGTGTTGCAAATCGGACGAGTCCAGTCTGCAAAATTTAAAAATGTGTTGGGGTTAGCACCTTTGGTTTTAAAAATAATATATCAGATTTAAGCATACATGCAAATAAAAGTGGATATTCTACCAGGAGAAATATACAAAACAAGAGATATAAATAAACACCAGATTTAATGTGGTTCACCTAGTGTGGGTTACGTCCACCAAGAAATAAGCCAATCTATTATCCAAAGCTTTCACAAGATATACAATGAAGATTTACAATCTTCCACACCTCTCAGATGTATAGTATTGTCTTACTCTCAAGATTTTTCTTCTTCACCAAGAATTCTCTCTCTCACAATTATTCTCACAATAATCATCAACTTTTACAAGTTCTTCTTAATTATTACTTCTAAACCCTAGCTTTTATGCTTATATGGGTGTATACAAACATAGGGAACTTAGCAATACAATTACAATCAATATATTTGATTTAATACTAAAAATAGATCTAATTCTCGTGAGTTAATTAAAACACCCACACATAGGTAACCGACGCCAGTTAGCCCTAACCGATGCCGGTTCCTCCTTTCTTGATCGATGCTGGTCATAGGTGATCGATCTTGGTCCCTCCATAACCAATGTCGGTTATTGTATTTTCCAGCAAGTTTCATATTGCATGTTAATCCGAACTAATTGAGCTCCACAACTCAACAATCTACCACTTGGAGATTAATTAATGCACTATATCCGTACTGATGTCATTATTGGATCCTTCCTTAGCTTCATTTCTTCCTCTTCAAGGATCAAACTTGAAGACCAAAGAAGTGGAGTGTAGCTCCAAGTTCTCCTTTGCTAATAACTTCATTAGCATATCTACAAGGTTATCACTCTTATGAATCTTTTCTAGATTCAACTTCCCATCCTCCAATACCTAATGTATGAAGTGATACCTCAACTGAATGTGTTTCATTCTTGAATGAAATGCTGAGTTCTTTGTAAAATGAATTGCACTTTGACTGCCATCACTTTGAACATCTTGTAATCATCTTACTCCTTTCCCAACTCTTTCATGAACCTACTCATCCATATCATCTCCTTATTAGCCTCGGTAGCTACAACATGCTCTTCCTCTGTAGTAGACAAAGCAAAAATCTTCGAATCTCTAAATCTAGCTAAATGTTGTCCCACCTACGGTGAAAATATATCCAGAGTGCTCCTCCTACCATCTAGATCTCCATCCATATCCGAATCTACATAGCCACATAATGAAATATCCAAACCTCGTATAACATAACCGCATGCTAGATGTCCCTTTCAAATACCCGAGTATCCATTGGACTACTTTCCAATTCTCTTTACCCGGATTGGCCATATATCTACTCATGACTCCCATTTCTGTGTAATGTCCGTGCAGTACAAACTATAATAAACATGAGACTCGAACTCTTTGAAGCATATGGTACTCGTGTCATGTATTTGACCTCTTCATGTGATGAAAGACATTGATTTTTTCTCAATTTGAAGTGTCCAAACCATAGGTGTACAAACAGGTTTTGCATTACGCATCTTGAACCTTTCTAACACCCTGTAGATATAATACTCTTGAGACAAATAAAATTTCTTGTTCTTCTTGTCTCTGTGTATTTGCATGCCAAGGATTCTTTTTGCAGCTCCTAAATCCTTCATAGAAAATGCATGAGATAGCTTTCCTTAAGCTCACCAATGTCCCGCATACTAGATCCCGCAATAAGCATATCATCCACATACAAGAATAAAATAATATAGCTCCCATTTTCAAGATTCTTGAAATAAACACAATGGTCGATTCACATCTCAAGTAACCATGCTCATGCATAAAACTATCAAACCTCATGTACCATTGCATTGGAGCTTGCTTGAGACCATATAGGCTCTTTTTCAACCTGCCCATATAGGCTCTTTTTATCCTTACCCTTGACTTCATACCCAAGCGGTTGCTTTGCACATAAATCTCTTCATCCAAATCACCATGAAGGAAATCTTTGTCTTCACATCTAGTTGCTCTAAATGAAAATCCTCTATTGCAACTAAACTCAATACAATACGAATAGAAGTCATCTTAACAATAAGAGAAAATATTTCACCAAAGTCAATGCCCACTTTCTGTGCAAATCCCTTTACTACAAGCCTTGCCTTAAACATTTTTTTTCCACCCTCTTCTTCCTTGATCCTATAAACCCACTTGTTCTATAATTTCCTCTTACCTGCTAACAACTTAATGAAATCCCAAGTCTAGTCCTATTCTAAGGAGTCCATCTCCTCATCCATGCCATGCTCCCACTAGACGTGCGTATTTTCTGTATTGCTTCTTTAAAACTTTTTGGTTCACCATATCAATCAATAATAAATAAAATAGAGAAGGTGTAAATATTTCTGGAGGTTTACTTACCATTTGTGACCTTCTCTCAGTAGTTTGGGGTACTGGAGGCTCATTCTAGACCTCCTAGATATTTGTATCCAAATCTATCGCTGGATCGATGCCGGTTACCTATAACCGACGTTGGTTCTGCTAACCGATGCCGGTTTGGCTCTTTTGTAACAAATACCAGTTTATTGACACTAGTTACTGTGTCACACTCCCCTTGGTCCCCTTTCGAATAACAAACTTAAACACATTCACCTAACCATGAGCCTTATACCCCACATTAATATTAATTTAATTATTTATATTAAATTAATACCCATGCTCACCCCATTTATTAATTTAATTTAGTTACTTTAATTAAATGGATGCACACCTCACCTAGACACCTCACCATAGACCTATTCATAGCATGTTTCCATAAATGAATAAGACTTAGTTCAACCCTAAAAATCAATGCCTATTATTCCTCTAACCACCTTCCTGCTCATAAAAATAAACGTCCATTCGATCCGCAGGAGAAATAACACAAACTTGGCCCAAGTGATTGCCAAGATCTGCCATTTTTAGTAAACCTAGGGAATCCCACCTTAACTAACACCGGTCATCCCGAAACCATCACGTCAATCAGGAACCATCGTCGGTTACCATTTATTCACTTTAGGAACCTTGTGGGAGAGGTTGGAACATTCTAGGAATCGAGGAGAAGAGAAGAGAGCTACATGCAAGCAGAACTAGAGCCTTTTCGTACCTCCAGATATCCATAGCCAACACCAGGACAGATCCAAGGTATTGTACTCATGGTAACATTCCAAGAAGCACTACCGCGGTACCAAACATCATTCCTATGATCAACCGTCATCACCATCCAGTCACTTGAACCTGCACCATAGTAAGTATACTTTTAACCAGCATCATCTATTTCTACTTCAGTCTATTAAGTTATTCTACCACTGTTATCAGTTTCCACTTGCACTCTCATTCCCCTACCATTTACCTTCCTGTAAACTCAACCATTCCTCCACCCACACCATTAAATCACCTATATCCAACTGTTACACATCTCTGAGTATACCTAAGATTCCCACAGACCTCTCCACCCCCCTTTTGTCTCTGTTTAACCTCAGATCAACCTCTACTACTAGATCTCATTAAGTTTCTTTCACCCCGATTCTATCGACACCGGTTACCCATGACCGTTGTTAGTCCCTTTTAAACCATCATCGGTTATACCAGACCAACGTCGGTCTCTGTGTTTAATACCTTTTCTAATAATAGAACCTAATAACCTTCATCCAAGTGACCTAAGCAACCTAGAACCCGACCGATCACCCCAAGACCTTGAAAATTACCCCTCCATTCAGATATAATTATAGCCTAGCCTGTTATGATTAGATTTGCTTATTGTATTTGAATGAGATACCTAAATCATATCAACTACAGTAGGACTTTGTTTATTTCTCACATTAAGTTGTTTTAAACAGTGGATTGACAACCATCTAGGGAGTATCACACTTCTCGGATCTAACACACGCTAGGTAGTTCACTTCCATATATTTTTTAACTCTTCTTTTGTGGTCTTCTTTTCTATTTCAGATAGTTCCTCCAAGCCAAAAAGAAGCTCTCACATCAACATCATCGATCGATAAATCGAATGTGTAGACAACCTTCAAACACACCATCATAACAGGTATTCCTCCTCATCCCATAACTCTATCTCTTTCGTTAAAAACATAAAGAAAATGGTGAAATAACAATGCTCACGAAATCAAGATCTAAATCTTGAAAGGAATGATAAGAAGATTGTTCCAAGCCGCTATCTCAGATGATAATAGCACACCACATTACATTTGAAAAATAGAAGAGCTAAAATACCATATATAGAAATCCATCATAATCCATAATGCTCAAAACATTAGAATACAATGACTTGAATTACTCAATAAGAAAGATGTATATATAAGAGGAGGGAAGTGCAACTACTACCTAAATTAGTGGTGAAGAATAAATAAATAACCTACACTAACACCCTCCCGTAAGCATAGCTTAGGTGGGTAAAAAGAAGGTGGGTGTCTACAAAAAGGCCTGATGAGGTACCACGTATAATAACTGGGAAAATTGGACACCGCAAGGTACCCAAAACTAGTAATAACAAAGTAGAGAGAGAAAATACCGCTACAAGATATCCTCGAACATTGGCTCCAAAACTCATACAATGCTTGAAGAAGTGTGGTGCGCATTGTGGTTTGAATCCACTGCTTGATCATATAACTCAAAAATAACCGACACTAGGCTTCACTAGAATAGCTCCATGCAAGGAGACTGTCAATGGAGTGATGTCAAAAATATAAAAATACCAAACATAATTTGATCAACTACTACAAATAGGTGTGCCATGATCCAAGAATAACCAAGGCAAGGACACGAGATCCAAATAAATAGGAGTGCCATGATCTAAGAAAAGCCAAGGTAACAAGGCAAGGACACAAAATCCAAAGAAGTAAGATCAACTGCTACAAACAAGTGTGTCACGATCCAAGAATAATAACCAAGGCAACAAGGCAAGGACACGAGATCCAAATAAATATGAGTTCCACAATCCAAGAAAAGCCAAGGTAATAAGGCAAGGACATGAAACCCAAAGAATCAGTATCAACACCACACCCTCCCATACTGCTGAATGAGTAGAGTGATACCATAGATTTGTATGAGTTTCCAAAATAAACTACTCAAACACTGACAAACTAACATTGGGCTTCACTAGAATAGCTCCCCCACAAGAGAGACTATCAACATGCCAAAAAAGTGTCGAAAATATAGATCTAAAATATCTCAACAAACAAGAGAGATATAAATGTATACACTGTAGATACAAGAATGCAACACCCAAAATATTAGGACATTGGGCTCAACCAAAATTGGGTCCACAAGTGATTACAACACCCTCTCAAATTAGGCACTTTATAATTGAGTGCATGTAAATTTTACAATGAGTAACTATACCTTTTAAATTTTAAATATAGGTATAAAAATTGCACCAATACATAGATCTCAAAAAAATACACAATTTCAAAAAATCACCTTAATCCGAGCTATGGATCAAAATTTATGAGCTCTAAAAGGTTTTGCTATTAAAATAATATTTTAATGCTGATGTTTTTTTAAAGGTACACGTGACACCCAAATGTCCAAAGGGTAAAAGAGTGCATCCACACAATACATGCTTGCGACCAAAGGATAAAAGTCTACTCCTAAAACCTAAATGTCCAGAGGATAAATCATTGCATTCAGAGGGTACACATAAATATCCAATGGATAAAATAATGCACCTAGAGGGTACAGATTTACATCTAGTGGATAAAAGATTGCATCCAAAACAGAAATATCCAGAGGGTAAAGAATGCATCCGGAAGGTACACACTTATATCCAATGGATAAAAGAATGCACCCAGAGGGTACAGATCTGCGTCCAGTGGATAAAATATTGCATCAAAAAATAGAAATATCCAGAGGGTAAAAGAATGCATCTGGAAGGTACACGCTTATATCCAATGGATAAAATAATGCACCCAGAGGGTACAAATCTGTGTCTAGTGGATAAAAGATTGCATCTAAAACAAAAATATCCATAGGGTAAAAGAATGCATCTCGAGGTACATGTTATCCAAAATTCACCCCCAGGGTAAATTTTGATAACATTTTTAGAAGATTCAAATCCCAAGCAAATTGATTGATTCAGAGCAAAAATCAGGTTTCTAGGGTCCCTTCAGGTATTTTTCTAACTCTCCTGTCCAGGTAGTTAGGAGCAAGCTCTGAGAAAATGTGGGAAAAGGTTGCAGAAGGCAAGAAGGTTGATCCAGAAAAAATGGTGAAAATCGGCTAAGTCCTGCTCAAGGGAGCAACTGGGACATTTGGGACGTCAAGGCGCGGATCGGCCGAAAATCCTCCAAGCGGCCCAAATAGCAACAGGGACATCTGGGACAAAAGGACGCGAACCGGCCGAACCGGGTGAAATGAGCACAAGCAGTCCGAAACAAAGTGGGACAAGCGGGCCAAAAAGACGCGAACCGGCCGAACCGGGTGAAATGGGAACAAGCAGTCCGAAACAAAGTGGGACAAGCGGGCCAAAAAGACGCGAACCGGCCGAACCGGCGAAATGGGAACAAGCAGTCCGAAACAAACTGGGACATTTGGGACAAATGGACGCGAACCGGCCGGTTCACCTGAAATCAGCACAAGGAGCACTGTGCCATCTGGGACAAAAAGACGCGAAGGGCGCGAAAGAGCCGGCAGGGCCGAGAACCAATGACATCACGCCACGTGTCAGAAGGAGAAAAGTCAAAAAGTCAAAGTGGAAGGTTTGAAGCGCTGAACCGAACCAATGAAATGGCGCCACGTGTCCAGTTGAGGGCCCCACAAGGAAATTTCAAAGGAAAGCCCGTGAAAGACGGAGGAAAGAGAATTGCTCGTCCACTCAGCACCTGCCACGTGTCATCCAGGTGGCAGAGCGCGGGAAAGGTTTCAAAACACGCTGTCGCCTGTTTTGTGCCCTAGATCTTCAAATCGCCATAACTTTCGATCCAGAGCTCGGATTTGCACGTTCTTTATATCAACGGAAAGCTGGTAAAATTATCTACATGATTTAGGATTAATCTTGCATTTTGGAGCAGTCTGGAGGAAGAAAATTGAGAAACGGATCTGACGCGTGTTCATGGCCAGAAATGACATTTCAGCGACCAGATTTAATGCAGAATGGGTCGCATTCTCCTGTAATCCGGTCAAAATGACAGGGTATGGGTTTGTAAGGTCCTCCATGCCATTTTAATACACCTGTAGTCAAGAAAGAATGGGCTCCCATGCCTTTGTACGTTTCCTATTCCCTGGGTTCGACCCTTGCATTTTAAAAGCCAGTTTTGGGCTCATTTCAAAGGGGGAACATTTTTGGGCATAGCAGACTTCTTCTTTCACCTCCAGCAAGTGATTGATGAAGGATCAGACCTCTCCAAGGATTGTAACAGTTTTCTTTTACCTCTCTGAGGGTGTAATGTGTGTTTTGACATTGAAATGATAATGCAAGCTCTGTGAATGGGTTTCAATCCTCTGTTTGTATTATTTGCTTGATTTCAGATAATAGATTATACATTATCAGTTTGTGTATGTCTTATGTTATGAACTTTGGTCTGTGTCTATTTGCATGACAAATATGCTTCACCACTCCTTTTGGTGCATCACCATCTTTAGTTAGTTTCAATTTTTGCACTTCTACCCCTGTCTCCTTGCAAGTTAGAATAGGATTAGGATCTAAACCTCTGTAGTTTTGCAAAATATAGATCTAAATCAGAGGAGTTTGAGGAACCAGCCTCTAATCTGGAGATTCCTCTCTCAGTTTCACAAGTCCCCACACTTGGAGAGAGGTTTCCATGTGGTGCAATCACACTGGATGCCTGAACATCAACCTAGAAGCCTGATGTGCGTCCAGGGGTGCTGTGATTTTGCACTAACAAGTACATGCTTATATCCAATAGATAAAAGAATGCATATAGAGGGTACGAGATATGTGTTCGATGGATAAAATATTACATCCAAAATAAAAATATCCATAGGGTAAAAGAATGCATTTGGAAGGTACACGCTTATATCCAATGGATAAAAGAATGCACCCAAAAAGTATAATTGTTAATACAAACTTTGACTACAAATATCTTTTTTTGCACCTGTATTGAAAATAGAGAGAAACCCAGAAAGTTTATTGAAAAACCTAGAAAGCTGACATAATATTTGTGTCAAAAAATATGTCTGTACATAATTTTACGGATTTTTAAAGAAATGTGCCAAAAAACCCTTAAAAATGTCCAGATTTGAATATCTCAAAACATGGTCAAGTTTACAGTATATTCCATGGTTTTGGCACCTTCCAAATCCAATGGAGCACTCCATTTTACATAAAAATTCATGCTTTAGAAAAATGCTAAAAATTCCAAATACATGAAAATAATAAACCCTTGCTTGCAAAGAAAAACTTACAAATGGATGTCTACATCATCTATAACTTTGATACCATGAAATGAATGATAAGAAGATTATTCCAAGCCGCGATCTTAGATTGATAATAACACACCACATTAGATTTGCAAAATAGAAGAGCTAAAATACCATATATGGAAATCCATCATAATCCATAATGCTCAATACATTACAATACAATGACTTGAATTACTCAATAAGAAAGATGTACATATAGGAGGAGGAAGTGCAACTACTACTTAAATAAGTGGTGAATAATTCCCACTAACTGATACTTGGTAGTTAAGTTAACTCCAAAAGACTAGTAAGCTAACTCCACATAACTGAGAAGCTAACTCAACACAACTAGTACACCTAAGCAAGCTAACCCAACAAGTGTAGGGCTAACACAAGTGTAAGAATTATCCTAATAAATAAATAAAAGGATAAATAATAACCTACACTAACAAATATTTCAAATTTGATAACTTACCCTTAGCCTTTAAGATCTACATTCCTTTTTGACTCATATGGCCCAACTTATTATGCCACATACATGCATCCGAATCAAGTAGATAATGCAGAAAAATGAATCGAAGAACACATGTAGATAAATATAACATTCCTACCTTCTTACCTCTTGCCACAAAAAAATCACCCTTGGTGTCTTTCCAAGAGCCTCATGTAAATGTAACCATGTAACCAACTTCACCTAATTGCCTGTAGAAACAAGATTCCTCTCGAGGCTTGGCACATGCCTCACATCTTTCAATACCCATGTGTTTCCATTCTGCAATTTTAGATGAACTTCCCTTTACCGATAATCTTTGCCGCAAGGTTCATCATCACCCAAATAAACATGCCCAAAATTTTTCTCGGACATAATTTCTGAAATAACCCTTATTAGGGGTTGTATGGAAAGAAGCTCAGGAATCTAAAACTCATGATTCAATTCTATTATCTAAAGAAATAATAAGAGCATCTTGCATTACCTCTGCTTTGCAGCAAGATTTGCTTCTTTACCTTTGTCTAGTTGTTAGTTCTCTTTATCCTTTGACCAACAATCTTTCTTTGCATGTCCTTTCTTCTACATTTCCAACAGTAGTCCCCTTACCTCTATATTTAGATATGCTATTCCTTGACTTTGATTTCCCATTACTCTTACTCTTAGATCTCTCCTTCGCCTCCCCTACTTTCTACATTCAAAAATTCCCAGATGATGATTCCTCTGTACTCTTCTTGCGAATTTCTTCATTCAAGATTATACTAACCACATCATCAAACTTCAAAATATTATTAGCGAGATGATGTACTATTAACAACCATGACCAATTTATCCGAACTATCGGAAAAGAACATAAGAATAAAATTTCTTTCACTTCATCATCAAATGAAATATCAAATAATTTTAATTGATTTACAATAGATTTGAAATCATTCAAATGAATAGATGCAGATCCACGTTCATGCATTTTAGAACTAAATATTTTCTTCATCAAATACATTTTATTTGAAGCACTAAGTTTTTCATATAAATTAGCAAGATATTTCATTAACCCTACCGTAGAAGTCACTTCTGTAATATTGGAAGCCACATATGTTGCCAGACTCAATCTTATAGATCCCAAAGTTTTTCTATCAATAATCTTCCATTCTTCATCAGTCATCTTCATAGGTCTAGACTTCTTATCCAACAGTAAATACAAATCTTTTTGATAAAAATAATCCTCAATCTACATCTTCCATAATTGATAATTTCGACCGTGAAACTTCTCTACCTTGTAATTGTTTTCTTCGCCATTCTTTGTGTAGCTCCCACTCAATCATAAAACCCTTAGTGAGTAAATCTATAAGCACACAAAACCCTCAAACAAAGCTTTGATACCAGTTGTTGGGGTTAGCACATCGGTTGTATAGATAATATATCAGATTTAAGCATACATGCAAATAAAAACATATATTCTACTAGAAGAAATATAAAAAACAAGAGATATAAATCAACACCAGATTTAATGTGGTTCACCTAGTGTGGGCTACGTCCACCAAGAAACAAGTCAATCTATTATCCAAATATTTCACAAGATATACAATGAAGATTTACAATCTTCCACACCTCTTAGATGTACAATATTGTCTTACTCTCAAGCTTTTGCTTCTTCACCAAGAATTCTCTCTCTCATAATTATTCTCACAATAATCATCAAATTTTGTAAGTTATTCTTAATTCTTACTTCTAAACCCTATATTTTATGCTTATATAGGCATATACAAACTTAGGGCACTTAGCCATGCAATTACAATCAATAGATCTACTTTAATACTAAAAATAGATCTAATTCCCATGAGTTAATTAAAACACCCACACACAGTGTGTAATCGGCCGGTTAGCCCTAACCAATGCTAGTTTATCCTTTCTGATCGATGCCGGTCCCTCCATAACCGATGTTGGTTACTGTATTTTCCAGCAAGTTTCATATTTCATGCTAATCCGAAGTAATTGAGCTCCACAACTCAACAAAAAGTGGTTATATAGTCCTAGAAGCTTTGTAAACTAAACTAATAAGAGTCTAGGAGCTGATCCAAACCACTCGATTCCAAATCCTTAAAAGTGTAACAACAAGGAACTTCTATAAAAACAAGTGGGTTTAAACCATGTCATTAAGAAAAATAATATAAGTTAGTGTGCACTCTTAAATCAGAAAGTGCAAACCTAAACTAAAAACTAAAAATAGTCAATCGAAAACTAAACTACAATTTGATCATCACATCGATTCAAAACCTTATTATCCACAATAAGGAACATTTAAACAAATATAGAGTTGCTAAAACCAGGCCATTCTGTGTAATACTTGAAAGCTAGTATCAAATTGATGCGTAAGGGATAGGTAAAAGATACATAATTTGGATTAAGGTTGGGGTTTAAAGATAAAATAGGGCGTTTTGAGTAAAATTGAAATGTGGATGCCCATTCCTTATAGTTACAAAACTACACTGAAAGCGGTCCATTGGGTGATATGCAATTTGACCAAGCCATTGTTTCCAAAATCTTAAAGGTTCCCCACTAAAAGAGCACTATAAAAGTATGAATAAATTCATTTAAAGAAATCTATTATGTATAACATTTACATGTGGATATCCACTCTTATAACATGTAAAGTAAACAATAAATAGTCTGTGAGACACCGACAAACAATTTGATCTCGACTACTGTTTCCAAAGAAAAAAACTTTTAAGTCTACCCATAAGTAGTAAATAATATGGTATGAATTAAGCTATTCTACTAAAATTTGAAACCGGCTATCCATTCCTAATAATTACAAAAATGAACTAAAAGCAAACGTGTGAATTGATCTATAATTTTATCGAAGTTAGTGTTTCGCAACCTTTAAATATTATCATTTAAGCCAGTCATTCTATACATATTTTAAAAAAGTGTATTGAATTCCTAGAAATCTAAACTAAAAGAGGTGCTTGAACCGATATGCAATTTACACTCAAGCAACTGCTTCTGAAAACTTAAATTCTACCTATAAATTTTGGTTAAAAGCAAAGCAAGTCAATTTGTGTAAAACAAAAAAGTGGGTGCCCATTTACGAAAATAAATTGAAATTGGTCAATGAGCTTATCTATGTTAAATAAGAAAACAAAATAAACAACTAGATCTATGAATGTTCACTAACCCCATTTTATCTAGCGTTGTCCCTCCTCGAGAGCCCCTCTGAAGAATGAGATATGGTTGAATTTCTCCCAAACAACAGGATTTTGATCCATTTCCCCGGAGACTTCCGCATATCTTCTGTAACCGATCGACCCCGGTTTGAATCCCTGTAACTACACATAGGTGTACGTATTCACTACATAACTAAATCACAAAATAACTAATTGGGACAAGTTTTTCACACTTAAAATAATAGAAAGAAGATTTTTCTTAGTAGAAGAAAAAACATAAACATCTACAAAAATTTCCAAAAAGAAGAATAAGCTTTGAAAAAAAAAAAAAACCAAAATATATGTAAATTAAGTAGATTAAATACTAAAATTTACACTTTTTTGACACAAATTTATTTTAAAAAGAAGAAAAGAAAACATGCAATTGATCTCTCTCAACATTTTTAATAAACATATGTAATACTGAAATATCCTCCAAACCGTTGGGGTTGTTGATCCAGATGTTGTTCCCGTTTGGAACCATTCATCTCCATGGTTTGGGAATTCTATGGGTCTAGGTACTTCATCATTCCAGTGGGTATGATGATAAGTGAAGAAGAATTATCTTGAGTAAGTGAGTTGATCCAATTGGGGCATCTCGTGATATAATTTGATCTATTATCGCAAATGAATCAATACCTAATATAATACAAGTTAGAAACTCGTAACAAATGTTTAACCAAATTGAAACAAAAATAAATTTACTCCTCAATTATTAATTTTTTAGATAAGATATATATATTTTTGTTTTAAACGGGGACCTAAAACCCCATACATAAAAGAAGCAAGTTTAAAAAAAAATGAAGCCAAGGAGGCGAGTAAAAAAATCTTGACAATTAGGCCCCCACATAATAGAGCCAAATGAAACATTTTACATATTAAAAACAATTTTTTGTAAGAACTAAACCAAGACCCAAAAAAGGAAAAAACAACAGAAAAGATAAGGGCTGCAAAAAGCCCACCATTAGTTCTCGGTATATCTACTTGAGTCCCGGAGCTCGGACCACCATCTTTTGAACTAGCCACTTTGATAATGAATCTCTTCAGTGTTTGACCTCTTGATTCTTATTCTGAGTGCCAGCATTAACCTCCTCTTGAGACTTACCCTGATTTTTGGCCGCAACCATACCTAAGCTATCACCAAGATGTCTGTCTCATCACCTGTCAAGAACTTAGACTCAACTTCATGTTGTTTTTGGCCTCCTCGAAGTAACCTGGTTTTGAAGCAGAGAAATCCATTGCTCCTACATAACATAATCCACTTGAATCCCCCTAATGGTTCTATTCTGGGTTTCAATCCTTTGATGAAAATATTTCAGCTCTTGTATGAGGTTTTTGTTGACAATGAGAATGGTATCTATTGTGGACTCGACCCTCATCATCATGCCTTCCAGTTAGCAATCTCTTGATCCCTCTTGCTGGAACTTTCCCCCAAATTCCTAATCCCCTTCTTGAGATTACATAAGGTATCCACAACACCCTCAACGAGATCAACACAATTTTTATTCTTCTTGATTTTATTGAGGTGATAAGCAAGGGTTTCCTAGTCAGAATCTTGATCCTTAACTTGATTAGGGATGGCAGGTTTGCTTCTTTGGACCAGAAGAAGAATGAGGCCTTGGTGAAGGGGGATATCCACCTTCTTTTTCTTGAAATCCTTGATAGTTGAGAGGAGTGACCTATGGAGGAAGAAAGCTAAGCTCATAGTCTAGTCACGACAGAGAAAATTGAGGATGGACAGTCACGAGTAAATATGTTATGGAATCAAGAGTCATATATTTCATAATAACCAAATGTACATCATCCCATCTATCCAACAGGAAGGTGTGAGCAATACCATCGTCATTTGCAATAATGCCTTCCCCAGCTTCAAAGAAAGTAGTGATTTCATGTTTCTTTCTAGATTTGTCTTTAAAATTTTTAGGCCTTGATTTTTAACCCAGTGATCTTAGCTATGGCATTCTCAGAGACATCAATATGAACCCTATAAAAACAAAACCACCATCCTTCCAAGAAATCACAAAATCAACAAAATGGACTGGATCATTACCTTGGAGCCGACAAATGTATCTAGTGAGACCACCTTTATGCAAAAATTTCCACAGCCACCTCATTCTTGAGGTGAAGAAAGGTAGAAGGTCTAGTATGCAACCTATCGCCCCCCATGAAGCTAGCATGCAAGTTGACGTTTTTTGCATAGACACCAAAACTCGACTGATAGAAAATGGAGAAAAAGCAAATGAAATGAGAAAGCGCAATTTTCCAAAAGGAAAATTCCTTTCACAACCCCAAGCGTGCGAGATAAGGGTGTCATCATATCGCAGCCTCCCACTTTGTGTCTTCATTTATGAGTTTATTAACCTATCCCCAAGGGATACGTGTGCCAGTCCACATCACCAAATCCACCATGACATTACCTTTCTCGACCAACGTATCCACTGGTTTGTTTCCATCACGGTACGTGTGTTAAATGACCACATGTTCAAATGATGTGAACATGACATGTTCCTCCATTATCAAATGATTTAGTTTCCATCCACATTTACTACTATCTTTGAGGGAATTAATAATGCACATCGAATCACCTTCAATGATTATATTTTTAAGCCCTAAGTATTTACCCATTTTAACACCCCAAAGCATAGCTCTCGCTTCAACCACATTGTTAGAGTGATTTCCTATGGGTCCCGCATAGGATCCTAAACATCTCCCACTATGATCCTAAATGAGGCCACCGCCACTAGCCACTTTATATTTAACTAGGCCAAGCCATCAAATTTGATCTTGAAACTTCCTTCGGGTAGTTTATTCCATTTAACATCTTGTTTCAACTTGCTCTTACTAGTGCTAGAGACAATAATGTCCAACCTTTTAAGAATGTCCTCCTCCCACTCAGGGATAGCATGAACCTATTTGGTTTTAATAATCTGAGCATTTTCCTTCAAATCTCCGTGTTATTTTATCAACAACCTTACACAGTCTCACCGATTTGTTCTTGAAGATCCTATTATTGCATTTAATCCATATACCCCATAAGACATGTGGTAGAGCCAATTTCCAAATTTTATTGACCATATCATTCTTAAAGTTGAAACTCCACTACTCAGGTAGAAGGGCCACATCTCCCGGAAGGACCAATTGAATTTTGAAAATGCAGAGGATCTCAACAAAAACTTGATACGAGAAAGGGAATTCTAGAAACAGGTGACTGATGGATTCTTCCTTGTCCATGCATAAACCACATCTATTTATGATGATCATTCCCCTACATCTGAGTCTATCCACAGTGAGTATATTACCTTTTATAACTTCCCAAAAAATATATTGATCTTGGGGATGAGAAACTTGTTCCAGACCTTCCTCCAAAAAGGACTTTGAGAAAAGTTATCAAAAATTGACAAGTAACCTGATTTAACTTTGTAATCCCCAGTATCCGTGCTTCTCCATATGAGCTCATCCTGGAAACTATCCAGAGGAATGTAGATGTCATTAAGTTTCCTATTTAAATCATGAAAAGGTTGGATATCACCTTGATAGAAAGAGGGGGAGAATAGGAATCCATCTCCGGTCATTGTCCCAGTAGTTACAAACCAGAGCTCCCCGCTCAATAGAAAGGACCTACAAAGAGCTCACTCCATGGTCCTAAAAATTGAGAGAAACATCCTCTAACCAAGGATCCTCCCAAAATTTGATCTGAGACTCGTCACCAAGGTTCCATTTACACCCTTTGATAAATAGCTTCTGGTTTGGCACATATTGTTCCAGAAGATAGATCTCTAGGCAGCGCCAAATCACTAAAGAAGTCTAAAGTTCCACCAAAGGTCAAGAATATTTCACCTTTAGAATTTTCACCCAGATGCCTTCTTCTTTGTGAAGTCTCCATCCCACCTTAGAAATGAGGGCATGGTTCATAAAATGAATGTTCTTTAGCCCCATGACACCCATGTCTTTGGGTTGAGTAACCTTTTCCCAGGAAACTAGAGGGATTCTGTTTTTATCCTCCGATCTAGTCTAAAGGAAACATTTCGGATACCTTCAATGGATTTCTTGACTCTGTTTGGGAGAATGAAAACAAACATGATGTAGATCGGTATGCCTTGCAAACTAATCTGAAGGAGCCGAGATTTACCTTGAGAGAGTAAGGATCCTTTCCATGAAGCCAACTTCTTATGGAATATCTCAATAATTTTATTCCAACCACCTTCCTCAAGTTTTCTCCCACATAAAGGCATTCCCAAATACAAGTCTGGGAGCTTTTTGATGTTATAGTCTAGGATAGTGGCTAGTCTATACTATTGTTCTTCATCAACATTTATGAAGTAGCAAGAACTTTTCCTAAAATTTATTTTCTGTTTGGTAGCTCTTTCATAATTTTTGGTGATACCTTTGATAGTCTTGGCTTCTTGAACAACAACTTGTCCCAGAAGAATGTATCATCAACGAACTGTTGCAGACATTGGTTCTCCATGCCATGGGTAACTTTGACCCCTTCTATGCTACCCTCTCTCGGGATTTGATGCATAACCTGCTCAAGGTTTCAAACTCCACTACTCGGTAGTAGAAGGGCCACATCTCCTAGAAGGACCAATTGAATTTTGAAAATGCAGAGGATCTCAACAAAAACTTGATACGAGAAAGGGAATTCTAGAAACAGGTGACTAATGGATTCTTCCTTGTCCATGCATAAACCACATCTATTTATGATGATCATTCCCTACATCTGAGTCTATCCATAGTGAGTATCTTACCTTTTATAACTTCCCAGAAAAATATATTGATCTTGGGGATGAGAAACTTGTTCCAGACCTTCCTCTAAAAAGGACTTTGAGAAAAGTTATAAAAAATTGACAAGTAACCTGATTTAACTTTGTAATCCCCAGTATCTGTGCTTCTCCATATGAGCTCATCTTGAAACTATCCAGAGGAATGTAGATTTCATTAAGTTTCATATTTAAATCATGAAAAGGTTGGATATCACCTTGATATAAAGAGGGGGAGAATAGGAATCCATCTCCGGTCATTGTCCCAGTAGTTACAAACTAGAGCTCCCCGCTTAATAGAAAGGACCTACCATAGCTCACTCCATGGTGCTAAAAATTGAGAGAAACATCCTCTAACTAAGGATCCTCCCAAAATTTGATCTGAGACTCGTCACCAAGGTTCCATTTACACCCTTTGATAAATAGCTTCCTGGTTTGGCACATGTTGTTCCAGAAGATAGATCTCTGAGCGGCGCGAATCACTAAAGAAGTCCAAAGTTCCACCAAAGGGCAACAAATATTTCACCTTCAGAATTTTCACCTAGATGCCTTCTTCTTTGTGAAGTCTCCATCCCACCTTAGAAATGAGGGCATGGTTCATAAACTGAATGTTCTTTAGCCCTAGGCCACCCATGTCTTTGGGTTGAGTAACCTTTTCCCAGGAAACTAGAGGGATTATGTTTTTATCCTCCAATCTAGTCTAAAAGAAACATTTCTAGGATACCTTAAATGGATTTCTTGACTCTATTTGGGAGAATGAAAACAAACATGATGTAGATCGGTATGCCTTGCAAACTACTTTGAAGGAGCTGAGATTTACCTGCTTGAGAGAGTAAGGATCCTTTCCATGAAGCCAACTTCTTATGGAATATCTCAATAATTTTATTCCAACCACCTTCCTCAAGTTTTCTCCCACATAAAGGCATTCCCAAATACAATTCTAGGAGATTTTTGATGTTATAGTCTAGGATAGTGGTTAGTCTATACTATTGTTCTTCATCAACATTTATGAAGTAGCAAGAAATTTTCCTAAAATTTATTTTCTATTTGGTAGCTCTTTCATAATTTTTGGTGATACCTTTGATAGTCTTGGCTTCTTGAACAACAACTTGTCCCAAAGAACCATATCATCAACAAACTATTGCAGACATTGGTTCTCCATGCCATGGGAAACTTTGACCCCTTCCATGCTACCCTCTCTCTGGGATTTGATGCATAACCTGCTCAAGGTTTCAGCCACAATTATATACAAAAAGGGGGATAAAGGATCCCTTGTCTCAGGCCCCTTTCAGATTTGAAGAAACCATTAGGTTTCCCATTGATGATAACTAAGAAACTTAGATCTTTAGTATAGGCTTGAATCATTTTAATAAAATGTGGATGATATCCCAATCTAGATAAAAGGGAATACAAGAAGTCCCAAGAAACCCTATCATAAGCCTTTTGCATATCCAACTTCAAAATCATAGTTTCCCTTCCTGAAAGCTCCACAAAATGAATGGTTTCATGAATAGTGATTATGTTGTCCAAAATTTGTCTTCTAGAAAAAGGCCCCTTAGTTGGGAGAAATGAAATTACTAAGAGTCTCTCTTAGTCTGAAAGCTAAAAGCTTGGACATGATCTTATAAATGGTGTTACACAAGATTATGGGTCTAAAATCACCAAGATCCTTAGCTCCAGGATTTTTAGGTATGAGAGCTAGAAAGGTATGGTTTATTTGTTTGAGAATGTAGCTTGACCGAAAAATTCTTGGACAACATCGATGACATTAGTCTTGACAATATCCCAATAGAGTTGGAAGAAAAATTTGGAAACCCATATGGACTTAGGCTTTTCACCTTCCATAGCATCCAAAATACCTTTGATCTCCTCTTCAAAAGGGATAACAATAAGCTCCATATTCTCACTTTGACTGATAAAGAAGATTAAAAAGATTCAAAATCTCTTCTCTGGTGATCTTTTCATTAAGAAGATCCTCCGTAAAGAGGTTTTTGAAAAAGGAAATAATGGTGGAAGCTATTTCTTTGTCCTTAGTGACCAAATCCCCATTTTATTTCTTGACTTCTTGAATACGAAGTTTGTTATCTTTAATAGTCATAGAAGTATGAAAGAATTTGGTGTTCCAGTTCCTTCCTTTAGCCAGGTGATTCTTGATTGTTGTTTCCAGTACACCTCTTCCCTATGTAGAATATTGTGATAGTCAGAGAGAAGGCTCTTCTCTTTTGCTTTATCCTTAGAACTCCACCCCCTTGTTCCATATTTTCTTCAAGAATTATGAGATCCTCTACTATTCTACTTTTTTTTGAAGGAAGATGTTTCCAAAAATCTCCTTGTTCCATATCTTCATATTGGTTTTAATATTTTTGAGCTTGGAGGTCACCTTGAACATGTTGTTTCCTTTCACCTCTATACTCCACGAATACTTAATTCTCTATTCCAAGTCTGGATGAGTAGTCCACATATTTTCAAACCTAAAAGGTCTACCGATGGGGTTCTCCCTAATAATGATTTTGAGGATCAAAGGATTGTGATCCGACCCAATCCACAGAAGAGAAGATAAGGAATATTGTTGTTCCTGAATTTCTTGAGTGTTAACCAAGAAACGATCAAATCTAATTTGGATTAAGTTAACCCTTTCTCTCCTATTGGACCATGTAAATTTAGAGTTTCTAAGGTTCAAATAAATTAAATAATTCCACCCCACGAAGTTACCAAAATCCTCCATACTCTCAGTGAAAACATTAATATCACCTTTTTTGCATAAAATAAGAGGGGTATTGAAGTTATCACCAATGATCCAATTTAAGTCAATAAACATTCTTCTGAAGGTGGTTAGATGCTCCCAAAGTTATCTTCTACCCACTATCATGTTGGGGGCATAGATATTTGATAGAATAAACTATTTTCTAGTACTTGACTTCCATAAAGCAAATAACTACATGGTGTTGACTATTGATAAGGGGGAAGCCTTCCAATATATCTCTTTTCCACAAGCACAGTAACCCTCTAGAGGCACCAACCGATGGTTGATAATGAAATCTAGATTCTTTCCAAAGAATAGACTGAAAATCTCTCATCCTATTTTCATTCATCTTGGTTTCTTGTAGCATTATCACATCAGGTTTCTCTTTAACTTTCAGATCCCTCAAAATCCTATGCTTATTGGGCTGATTTAAGCCCCTAATATTCCAAGAAATGTAAATCATTTATGGTGGAAGGATTTCTTACCTATATTTAATGGTTTACGATGACCCTCCATGATGTCTTTATTTTTCACCTTGTCCCTTTTTTCCCTTTCCAATGGTCTTCTTGGTGAGGCCTTATTTTCCCCAACATCTATCTTGGATCTTGTTCTAGATATTTGTATACAATTTGGGGATGGCCTAGACTCTGAGATGTGAAGATCCGAGAACACCTTAGTTGGACTGTCTTTTACTCCTTGCTTTTCTTCCATACTTCCATCTTGCGTTGCTTCCTTAACTAGACTAACTTTGGTTCCTTCCTTACCATCCAAGCTACTAGTTTGGATTACTTTCTTCATCATATCCAAGGCCTCCTATTACCATTTAACATACTTTTCCACTGTGGAGATGTCCTCCAAATTAACATCCAACATTTTATACATATTGCTTACCAATATTGTTTCCTCTAGTCTTTGGGAAAAGAAACTTGCCTCTAGTGAATCCGGGACTATTGATCCGATTATACTATCTTCTTGGAAGTATTTGAAGACTACCATATCATCATCAATGACAGGTTCTTGACTGATTCCTTGTTGCTTTCCTTATTCCGACCTTCTTTTCCAAAGTCTTTTCTAGGTGTTGCTCTTCGGTGACTTGATCCTTAGTCTCAACATGATTGGGTATCTACCTCCATGAATGGTTGATATTTGATGGTCCACTACCATTTGGTGGCATAGGTCCCTTACCTTTCAAATCCTCCTTACTAACATTCTTAGTCTTCTTGAGCAAGGATTTTGGGCCGCCTCCTCTTTCGCCTTAGGACATGTCTTGAGATTGTGACCCACTTTAAAGCAGGAAAAACACATAAAAGAGGTGAACTCATAATCAATCTTCTGGTTGTGGACTCCCCAGGGACCCTTGATCTCAATGTTTCTTGGTAGTGGTGTTTCTAGGGCACAAGTGACTGGATCAATTATAACTAGGGTGCCTATAGCCTTAGCAATCCCTTACAAGATATTCAGGTCCTAGTATTCCAATGGGAGCCTGCCAAATTTGGACCCAAACATGGTATTCTTTGATAACCATCTCCAGAGGATTAAATCCCAACTGCCATTTTTAAACCAGGACCACAACGCATCCCATGAACCAAGGACCTCCAGCTAAGATCCTTAAGAAATCCTCCTCCAGGGAAAGATGAATAAAAAAGAAAGCATTAGCGTAGGCCGCTATTTCCATTGATCCTTTGGGCATCCATTTTCTATTAGCCCATTTCCTAAACTCTTCAATATTGGGTTTACTACCAGAATCTTGGCCAGGATGGTATTACACATTGAGGACCGGACCGGTTGGCTAGGGATTCTGGTATTTCCAAAGAAACACCATTTTCATTGTAGACAAGGTCAAGAAAAATAGAAGGTACCTATTTAACAGGGGTTCCAACCACCCGGTTGCCCATGTACCGGGCCCCCTATCTGTCTTTAATTTTTACATTTCCATGGTAAACTGCTCATCCTTCATGCCTACTTGTAGATTCACCTGTGATCCCCTGCATCAAATGCCTTTCCATCTTCCCGCTCAAAACCAAATTCAAAAACCAAAGGTGCTCCAACGTTTTCTCCCACTCCAACCTCAATTATTAAAATTAATAGTGGTTACACATGACAATTTCACTATGAAGAATCATTATTCAATTTGTTCTTGTATTAAGAAAAAACTATAAAATGCCATTGATCATTAAATCCCACATATAAAAAATAGTGCAAAACCAATAACTTCAATTGTAAAACCAAGACTTTTAAGACCTGTATTTATCTCTGAAGTGGGCGAGAGGATAATGAGAATTGCATACACTAACACTCTTCTTGAAAATAGAAGGGTGAATCTTCATCGATCCTTCCCATAGAGAACGATGCCATCCTTGCATCATACTTTTCAGAAATGGCTATTCAGACGTGTCGTTCCCACAGGATTATTATCAATTCTTGGGGAGAGTTGGAGAGTGCACAATTAGCTGCTCTGCTTTTTGAGATGGTAATGCCACCCATCTGAGCCATCAGCCCGCTAATGGCTTCTTCCTCTTTGCTTCCTAAACTTTCGGTGGGGGCATTGCCGACTTTCTTAACTGTTGAGCTATGAGATCTGTTGTGTTTGTTTCTTTGGGTCCATATTTTCTCTTCGTCGATCAGATCACAAAGCTTGCTGTGGGTTTGGAAGCCTGCGGACATGCTTTCTTGTGGGCGCTGAAACTATATTCCTCTTCCTCTTCCTCTGGCCAAGTCCAATATTGTTCTCTATATTCTTATCTATTTCCAGAGGTATTTATGACTCGAACCCGGGATCGAGGGATCATCATTTTTTGGCCGCTTCCACAGGGCTCTATTATTTCTGACCCTACATTGGAGGATTTGTTTCTCACTGCGTATAGAATTTGACGGTGGAGAGAATTTTGAACCCCATGCCCATCATTTCTTGGCCCGTGTTTGATAACTATCAAAAGCTTAACGCTCTAGTGCTGCTCAAGGAAATGAAGGCGGCGATTGAAGTGAGAAAGGGAGTGAACAAATTGGTGAGTGATAAAGAAGTGGAGAGATGTTGCAGGGTGTTGATGGGGTTGCAGAGGATAAATATAAGCACAAAAATGTTTATGGGTTTGATGGGGTTGAGAGAAAGGAGAGGTGTCAGAATCCACCATGAAACTCAAAGTCCATGCCTCTTTGAAACTCAACTGCCACTGCTATGCCGTGGGCCACTCTTTGCTGAAGAAGAAAAGCACCTGACCATTCAATTCCATCATATCCTGAAACGAATAGTCTCGACCAAGGAAATGATGCACAAGAAAATGAAAGCTTTCACCTTCGCCCTTACAGAGGCCAAATATGTGGCAGGTGAAAACATCAAACACATTGTCTTGGAAAATGTGGAGTCTGGAACTTCAAGGTCCACACATCCGCCAGAGGTGGAGGATTTTCTGGAACGATCTGGGCCATAAACCTCACAGAATGCAATAGTGGGAGTCATTTTTTTGCAAAATCCATACATGAAATATTGTTATTGTTAAATAGGGTACCCATCATTGGATTTCAACACATTTGGGAGGAGGAATGCGGTCTGTTTGATTTCTGACTATTGTTAGACCCAATAGGTATCATCTCACTATTAAACGCCTTCGACAAAAAAATCTATCATTATCATCACTTTCACCACTCACATACAAAGCGCAGGGTGACATAATCAAGATGTCAATTTAATGGGTTTCATTTTTGTGAGAAAGGTCATAGAGGTTGTGGGCATTAAGATCATGCTATCTATTTATCTTATTGCACTATGTAAAGTCATGGAATATTCTCTTCATGTAATCAAATATCCTTCTTTATGTAAAATCACTTATTCTCTCTAGTCCATGTTTTATCCATGAAAATTATCATCTATGTGTGAATCCTATAAGGATATGTTTCATATCTAATCCTGATTCGTCTATTCATTGTCATTCATAGATCCATGCACATCATTTGAATACTCACTTGCTCCTATTTCTCAATTGTATAACATCAATAGTTGAAAGAGGAGAAAATGTTTTTGAAATGTAATATGTAAAAAAAAGAAATTCGAAAACAAAACATGGTAGCTAAGATTCATTTAAAAAATAAGTGATAAAGTCTTCAACAATAGTTTTTATTATGCCAATATGCATTTTTCCAAATTGGAGAAAATCATGCTAATTTTGATGGTTTTCAGAGACTTTAATGACGGTGATACATTTGGCCATTGATGCATGACCAAATCACACAAGTCCACATCCTACAATCCATTGGCAATAATTGAGATGAATATTTAAACCCCTTTTTCTCATCATATCTTTTCCACCTACGACTTTTCCAACACCGTTTTTTTCTTACTCCTTCTTTGTTTGTGGAGTTTTATCTTCCATTCAAATGGATTACACATTATTTAGAGCCTTTTCCTTTACCACATGGTCCCTCACCACTCTTCCCACAAAGTTACAAAAGATGATCAAAACCTCTCTCACCCAAATAAATGTTTCATCCAGGGGTTAAACTTGTCAACCACATTTTCCTATCAAATAAAATTTATGTGACATTAATTTTTCATTTTTTTCCTTAAAAAAATGTTATTTATACACTACTAATAATATATATAAAATTATTTTATATTTATTTAATTAATTTTAATATGTATATATTGATCGTTAAATGCTTTTGACTGGAGCTATGAACAGGGAGGGTTAACAAGTCCCCACCCAATACAACCAATGTCCCGAGACCAAACATTACAATTAATCCAACACAAATTGTGACCACCGAACTCACTTTGAATGCCAATGCCGGCGATGCAAATTCCACCACCACCGTGAATAACCACCAGCCGTAACCACCAGTTATGTAACACCCACCACCACTGATAAACCACCCCAAGGGGATCGTGCCCAATGAGATTTTAATCGGGTGGATCCAGACACAACCGTCTGTCTTAACCAATCCACCCAAACCCTGGTGGAAAAACTTTGGATGGTAAACAATTTTATTGTACCAGAGATATGAACTGGAGTGGTGGAGAATCACTTTCTCTAAGTGGGACATGGGGGTGGGCTTGGGTCCTTAATGTCTACTAAGCAATCCACATTCAAAGTGCCCATTACATTTTGCTTGGTCCATATGGAGAAGTTCGACCCCTACCTAAAGGTGTCACCATGGCCACTTATTGAAAGCATCCAATGAACTCAATGGGAATGGAACTTGGGTTTATGATTACAAACTACTTGTAACTCACCAATAGCCCAAGATCTTGAGTTCAAACTACTTTTAATATATATCTTCGTGTATTAATATAGTTTACATATATATCTATATAAAAAATGACGGTCATATTTTAAATAGGTAAGTCGTATGAGACAATTATTTAAAATATTTTCAAGTGTTTGGTTGTTGATGCATGGATGTATCACAATTTTCCACGTGGTATTATTTCTTGTTTTTTCCAAGGTCATGCCATTCTTTCTTATCTACGTGGCATTATTTCTTGCTTTATTGCCATCTCCAATGAAATTTCTGAAATGGTTGTATGAAAACCGTTCTCATCCTTTGGAATAATAATATTAACCTTGATGTTAAGGGTAGGAGCATGTAAATTTTTTGATCTCATACCGACATACATAGTGGGAAACCTTCCTCGTTGGGTGACATAAAATCCCTCGATGGTAAATGACACCAACAATCTAGAAGTGAATCCTCTTTCGAAGGGCTTGATGTGATTTTTTCATAAATGTTACCTACCATGGTAAGTGAAATGCTCACAAAATATGATACCTTTTCGAGATTTTCTTACAAACTTATTTCTTGAGATGGCCTTTGTAGATGTGGAAGTTGTTGATCCACATGAACTTGTTAGTAACACTCTACTTAGAAGTGTCTTCAAATTAGTGACATATCATGGCATTGCTAAAAATGTTGTGTTGTGAAAACACGATAGTGTGTCATCGAGCTTGTCCAATTTTCATCAATCCTCGCCTCTAACCCTAATCCCACAATTTCTATATCAGAAAAATACATGGTTTAAAATTTAGAAAAAATGTTATTAGTGTTATCCTCTGCTTTTGCATTTTTAAGTCCTAAGGGTAAGTGTTGGGAGTTAATTTCAAATTATTTTCCCATGCGTTACGATGTATGCACCTATTTTTCATTAATAATATTTAAAATTATTGAAATTGTGTCAAAATTTATTCTTAACATAACTTTTTTTTTTTTTTTGTTTTAAAGTATTTTCTATTTTTGTTACCCCCTTTCTCCTTGAAGTGGTTCACCAAATGAAACATAGTCCATATGCATCTCATCGAAAGAAAGAAGAGGATCGTTGACATAAAATTAGGGATTTGAGTTGGTGGGGAATTTGAATGGGTTTACCATCTACATTGGCTTCGTTGGTTGTGTCCGCTTGAACACACTAATATTTTTCATGCCTTGCGCCATGCATGATAGGATTTGGTTAAAATATAGTTCGAGGTGAAAATTCTCATGCATTTTGCTAACAATTTTGTTGACATTTTTTGTTGAATAGCCCAATTTTTTTCCACTTATTTCTTTGATGGATCACCTACTTTCCCTCCAACATTTTCCCTTCCCACCTTAATCCTCCTCCATCTATCCCATTTTTCATCACCCCATTTCTTTTGGAAATGTTTCTCCTTTGATCCTTCCTATCGACATACCCATTGCATTGCTCACTTGTGATTGCCATCATCACAATCAAGACATAAATGTGAGAAACAAAAGCAACATGGAATTGAAGAATCGGGAAAATA
The DNA here is from genome assembly GCA_018340775.1 of Taxus wallichiana var. yunnanensis. Taxonomy (NCBI): domain Eukaryota; kingdom Viridiplantae; phylum Streptophyta; class Pinopsida; order Cupressales; family Taxaceae; genus Taxus; species Taxus wallichiana. The sequence goes on along the minus strand of CM031242.1, from coordinate 53,482,439 downwards.
TTTCTTCTAAATACTCTTAATCTTATTTTTCACATGATGAACTATCCATCAAAGGTGGCGATTTAAGTTCCCGAAAAATTTTCATCCAAGAGGAATGTGAACAAACCATGAGTATCATCGAGAAGCAAGAAACTAATACGAACAATACTATGTCGAGTGTTAAAATGTTGATGATAACAATACTATCACCAGAAAGTTGGCTTAAGCATTGATATTATTAAATGACAAGGGATTACTTTCAAATCTATCTCGAGAGTATGTTGCCTCAAGTATTTTTACCTCACCCCCCTTTCTCCTTTAAGAAATTTGTTGAAATGACACGTGGTGCATATTCCTCTTGCAATGATTCTCCTTTGCTCCTCCCTATTGGTGATTCCATTGCACCGCTTATGTGTGACTGCTAGTCTTTAAAGCTAACAATACTCATGCCCCCACATACCACAATAATCATGTCCATGCTAACTAAAAGAATAAGTTATAATCACCAAGGATTCACTAATAATTAAATATTACATTGTCAAATAAATTATTCTTATTTGATTATTTTCTCTTTTCCAAACAATAATTTAATTCTTTAATACATTATAGTATACTTTATTTTTATTTATGTGAATTAGAAAGTTTAGGAACCAAATGTCTTGTGGATATAGATATGAAGATTTTTTTTTGATGGGTATGTTGGGAATTCGGGACTACGGAATAGTGCTATGATTCAATAACAAACAAAATCATGCACATATGATCTAAATAATTCCCCAAAATCTACAACAGTGGAAGTATAAACTAGAATAATCTAAATAAAAAAATTACACACACATAACACAACATGTACCATGGTTCACCCAATTTGGGCTACATCCACCAAAGATAGAGATCTCATATATATAATATAACAAGAGTACAAACCAACTCTTCAATACAAGAGTACAATACATCTCTCCAAGAGTATCTCCTCTCCTCCATATCTCTAAATGGATCTACACGAGTGCACTACTGACCGTGCCTCTAAACCACCCTAAAATATCACATAACTAAGAATTCTTGCATCTCTCGAACTACTGACCAAGCTCTCCCATGAATATCTGAAACAAGACGTCCTGCAAGGGTCTATCAATGTGCAACCATATATGTGCATACAATAATACAACCTCCTCTACTATATATAGATACTATATGTACCCACAATCTCTCCAGGAGCTACAATACTAGATCTAAAATGGACCAACAATATAACATGATCTTATGGATCTACAATACAAGATCTCACAACAACATGTGGATCTACAAGATGAAAGACTATGTTCTTTACATACTATGCAAGCCATTACATCAAGACAAGACAATATAAAAGAAATACAAAGTAGAAGACATAACACTCTTCTCACCATTCGGATGTACTTGCTATTTCCTTCATCCCACTCTCCATTGAAACTCTATCTTCATGCAACATTTTTCTTCTTTTTCTTCTTTTTCATCTTCAACCAAGGAGAATTAACATGCTTCCTCAATATTTATATTCTAACCCTAGTTTTCTAGCTTATATAAGCTTATAAAAACTTAGGGTACCTTAGCTATGCATTTACAACTATTTGATAACTTTTACAATCAAACGTGATCAAATCCCGTGTTTAAAATAAAAAACATAAACGCACATGTAACCGGTCTTTGATTCCCCGATATTGACCGATGCGAGTTCCTCGACCCGATCTTTGGTTCCTCCCAAGTGACCGATGTCGGTTCCCGATCGAGTAATTACTATGTAAACGATGCTTCATCGCAAATTCATGCCTTTGTGAAGTAATTCAACTCCATAACCTAATAATCTCCCACTTGAGATAAATTTCTGAACTTGCACTGTACCTACACATCACCATCCTCTACATATTGTAAAGACCATCTATTATTTACATCAAGAACTCTCTCTCAAATGAAATCAATAATATTAAAATATATTCTAAAACCAAGAAGATAACAAACTCATGACTTACCATACACCCATGCAAGAAGCTTACTATCGATCCGTGATATACGAGCTAACCATACATCAAGCTCCCACTGAATCATAAATCCAAGCTTCTCATGCAACAAAGCTACCATGATTAACATACCTACAAGATCTCCCACTCCAACTGAAGTACTAAGCTTCAATCACAACCATAGCCATACCAACCATGTTCTCCAACCACCTATCCATGTCTCCATGCAACCACCAATGCAACTAACCAAAGACAAGTCAAACTGGAATATGCATAAGCAAAAATGAGATCCTGGGTAAGACAACCCAAATGAGTTCTACATACAACTAGTGGGTGATCAATCCACAACACCTACATATATCAAATAATCCAGACACTACATTTTACAAATATAACCCTGCATAAACAAATTGCATGTCCAAGAAAACCATATGTAGATAACATATCAATGGAGTAACATAGTAACAAGAGGAAATACAAACATACCCTAATCATACTCAAGGCATCTCAACCATGCTCATAGGCATCCATGTGCAAAAAAACATTTTCATCATCATAGAATCACAAAACATAATCTTTACACATGTACAAACTCACCATGTACATCCATCCATATCACCAGGCTCTAACCTCCAAGTCTACCACCAACTAACTCCAAAGCCAAATATGAATCATGTGCTCATCAATGTCAACAACAAACAACCATGCTCACCATGTTACTAATAAATAGTGCAAATACCAAAAAAATGTCATCAACATACTTTGCACAACCATTCAAGATGAAAGTAAAATAAGGGCACCATCCAAAAATGGTAAATAAACAATGTTGTCAAACCTATAGCTTAACCGATCATGGTTTCCAAACCAGCACGTGTCAACTCTTGATTGAACATGGTTCCCAGATGACTGACCAAGGTTACCCAAAACCGACACCGGTCTTTGTAATAGTCAGATTTCTCCTTTTTCCACCCTTCAAACTCAAAAAAATGCTTCTTCTTCTAAGCCCAGTTGAATCACCATCAATCGCAATCAAATAAAGATATGAAGACACCAAAAATAAAACTTGAAGTGATGTCAACATGTACTAAACACAAAATACCTGTAAAACCATGACTGTCCTCCAAAACAACTTGTGCCTCATGCCACTTTGAATAGTAGCATACTCCTCTCACTCTGCACGTGCATATGTGTCCAACTTGTAATGCCAACAACCATGGCTTGCTCCCACTTAACATGAAATCCCCTGCACTACCTCTAATAACAAGCTCAAAAGCTCCAATATATATCAGTGAGAAATAAAACTAGATGAAAGAAATATAAACTTGATTCCCTTCTTATCAAAGAATACTTCTACATCAGTAGAAGTTTGGAATTCTTGTGAAGTAGGTGAATCACCTTCTTTTCATCCATGTGTACTAACATCTCCATTACACTAAACTGTGTGTCTAATCATGAATTTTCATTGAGGATCTCATCCTTAGACTAGATACCCTTGTCCTCAAGATTCTAACACATCCCGAAATAAAATTCAAACCCACCAAATATCCATGGTGCAAATTTTTACTTGTGCATAAAATCCAAACATAATACTAGTTGCTTCAAATGAAAGAAATAAAACATGAACCATATAGAGATACTTGACCCAAAGTCTCACTGGAATAACCAAGTCAACTCTATCCTCTTTTATATTCAAACATTGAAGTGATCTACACCATCTCTTGAAAAGAGTTTCCGAAGAATCTAATCGGAAACGAGGCACCACGAAGTAGTTGCACTCCAATGGAATCATGATAGCTCCAACATAATTGCAAGAAAGAATCAAACAGTAATGGAATAACTTTCTCAACAGAAACAAAGCTTGCACATAGAGGAAAGACAACGAGAGTGTCTTGGCATGCTCATAAATGAATAGTAAATGGGTACATATAGGGTGCTTGAGTAACCCTAGTGCATGACTCAATAGAAACCCTAAACCTAACCCTAAACCTAACCCATGTGAGATGACCCTCCAATATGAGAGGAGGACACATAGGATAACTCACACTAACACCCCCTTCATCAAAGTTGGGGTAGCGGCTATGATGAGTCAAACGGAAAGGAAGACACCCTAAACAACTAAGAAAGATGTGTCAATGGGGCCCGACAACTAAAGGCCTGATAAGGTGCCCATATACAAACACAATCTTCCTAGAAGAAGAAGAAGAAAAGAAGGACTACATAGCCCAAAGAAGATGAGTAGCTGCAGAAGACCTCACCCCAAGAAGAGACCGTAAGTGAAGAAACTTCATCTCAGTGAAGGGCTTGGTGAATAAATCTACAATCTGATCAACTATCTGAATGTACTGAATGTCGATGATACCATCATGAATAAGCTCCCATATGAAGTGCATATGGATCTCAATGTGCTTCATCCACTGATGCTTGAACTAGATTTCTACAAATAGAGATAGTGCTTGTGTTATCACAGTAGATAATGGTAGGCCACCAAAGTGGATGCCAAACTCTGTCATAATACCCTGTAGCCAAATAGCTTCGTGGCAGCATTAACTACTCCTCTGTATTCTTCCTCTCAGAGATGATATCACAATTGCATTATGCTTCTTGCTACTAGACCAACTAATAGGACCCGAACCAAGAGAGAAACTAGTAGCTAAAGTAGATTTCTCGATGATCTAAGTCACCGCCCAATCGAATCATGAACCCCAATCAAGTCAATATCTACCCTCCATGATAGTGAATGCCATCAGCATAAGTGCCACGAACATAATGAAGGATCCATTTAGCTACTTTCCAATGTAGCTCATGTGGCTCTTACATGAATCTAGACATGATCCCAACAACATATGATAAATCCGGTCAGTGTGAGTCAAGTAAATCAAGCTCCCCACCAACTATCGATAAAGAGTACCATCAACCAAGGGAGTAGAGAAATCTGAAACCAACTTAACCCCGAAAAGAAAAGGAGTAGGAGAAGACTTGCAATCGGACATCTAAAATGAGCTAGAAAATCAAGAGCATACTTAGGTTGTGAAATCAAGATTCCCGAGTCAGATTGTGAAATCTGATCCCAAGGAAGTAATGAAGCAGACCTAAGTCAGTCATGGAAAACTTGTTGGCCAAGGTGATCTTCACAATAATCAATAATAGAGGAAGAGCTTCCTGTGATCAACAAGTCATCAACATATAGAACAAGAATGAGTATGGAGTCATCTTGCCATAGAATATAAACATTTGGATCAAAATGACACCTAGTAAACCCTGATGTAAGTAAAAAGGAGTCCATCTTGGCATACCAAGCCCGAGGGGCTTGTTTAAGGCCATAAAGAGACTTATTTAACTTACAAACGAGGGAGGGATCTTGGACATAACCCAGAGGTTGTTCCATATAGATCTCTTCCTCTAGGTCACCATGAAGGAAGGCACTCTTAACGTCCATTTGATGGACTTTCCATCTTGTTCACTGCATCAATGGCTAAGGTTAGTTGAATAGAAGTCATCTTCGCAACTGGAGAAAAGGTTTTAGTATAATCAACCCCAACTATCTGGGAGAAACCCTTGCTACTAATCACACTTTAAAATTTTCAACGTCTCCATCTACTCCATACTTTGTTCGGAACACCCACTTACACCGAATGATTTTTCTTCCTTTCGGAAGAGTGGTGAGATCCCAAGTATCATTCTTCATGAGAGAGGAATACTCCTCATCCATGGCAAAATCCCACTCAAGAATACTAGAAGCCTCCTAGAAAGACTATGGATCAAGCAGAGGTGAAGAAAGAGTGGGGTCCAATGAAATCTGAGTGAGTACATCTCATATCCGAAGTATCTCCAACTAAATCTCCAAAGCACTTTGTAAAGTTTTCCTAGCCCAAAGGGGACCAGGAGGATCAGCTTAGAGTCAGAAGATTCTTCACTTGAGTGAGAAGGGACATAGTCCTCATCATCACTACTATTAGAATCAGAAGACTCAAAGGTCTAATGGTCGGGAGGATCAGGAAGAGGAGCACGCTCAACAATCATCATCATCTGATGAGTCGAATCCGAATCAACGAGAGTCAAGAACCTCAATAGGTGGAGAAGTAGAAGTCAAAGAAGACTCATCAAACTTAACACTTCTCTCAATATACAACTCATGAGAAGTAGGATTCATCAATCGATATCCCTTCACGCCATCAGGATACCCTACAAAGATACAAGGTTTGGATTGTGGTTCCAAGGCCTTGTGTTTCTTCTTGGGAATCCAAGCCATAACCTTGGATCCGAAGACTCAAAAGTGCTCAACATTAGGTTTGCATCCAAACTAGGCTTCAAAGGGTGTCATCCCTCTTACTACCTTGTGTGGAACATGGTTCTGAATGTAATTTGCACAATTCACTACTTCGCCCAATACTGCGGAGGAAGAGACTTCAGTGAATCATACAAGTGGCCATCTCCTTAAGAGTATGGTTCTTTCTTTCTACGACTCCATTCTGTGAAGGGCTATAAGCAACTATATGCTGCAAAGAGATCCCTTCAAAAGTATAGAAAAATCCATGAACCTATTGTTTACATATTCACCTCCATTATTAGTTCAAGAACCTTGATAGACCGTTCCACTTGTTTCTCAACAAGAGCCTTAAAGTCCTGAAAATGTTCAAAGACTTCAGACTTAAGCTTAAGAAAATATACCCAAGTATATCATGAATAGTCATCAATGAAGGTTAGCACATAAAGAGCTCTAGTAAATGAAGGAGAAGGAAATGGACCAGAAACATCGTTGTGAACAAGATCCAAAGGACGAGTGGCTCTCCAGATTTTCCTTTGTCAAAGTTCTTTTTAGGATGCTTTCCAAGGGTACAACCCTCACAAAGACCCTTAGAAAACTTGACGTAGGGCAACCCGTTGACCATTTCATTTTGGCTCAATTGTTCAAGGTAGTGATAATTTAGATGTCCAAAACACTCATGCCATAGCTTACTAACCTCATTTACATGAGTGAGCAAGGCAGTGGGTAGAATCAAAAGTAAAGTGGGAGAAGGTGTACAACCATGAATGGTGATCTACCTTTCCCTCAGCCACTATAGTGTCATTATTAAGCTCACGAATAATCACCGAAGTTAGGACCAAATTCCACTCGCATTCCTTCACCAAGGTGAGTAATTTGGTAAACCGATAGGAGATTGGTAGAGAGATCAGAACACTCAACACTTGGTTAAATGTTCCCCCATCCATCTCTACCGATCCACTACTAGAAACCGACACTATCGTGTCATTACCCATCGTGATTTGGGACATTCCACAAGGTTTGATGTTGGAAAACTCAACATGCAAAGAACCCATGTGGTGCGAGGCACCAATCTATAATCCATGTCGATGAAGGAGCAACTCTGCTACAAGGGCCTTTCCTTTCTTCTTATCATTTTTAGCACCTTTTACAACAGAAAGACTCGGCCTTCGGAGCACTTTGTTTTATGGATTCAGGAACACTTATTTTATTCTTCTCAAGTAAATGAGATAAGTGATCAATTTATTTCTGAAAATAGTGTTGCTCGTCGTGACCAGAATTCTTGCAATAGGAACACAAATACTTGCTTTTTCTGTGCCTTAGGCTCAGAAGTCGAAGTGTTTGTGTCATTTTTAGGTTTGGTCTTGGTTTCTTTCTTAGGTTGATCCTTTGTTTCTTTCTTCTTTTCATTTTTTTTTCCTTACTAGTACTTGCTACAAGGGCATGTGACTTGGACTTGAGAGACCCCATTTGAATGAGTTTGTCCTGTTCTCGAATGAGTTGGGATGAAAAATAGTCAAAGGAGGGCATAGTCCAAGTATCACCCAAAGCAGCTTTTGTAGCGTAGAAAGTTGACACGAAGACAGAAATATTCGGGACCTAGCTTAGAGAGAATCGACAAGATCAGTTGAGAATCTTTCTTCTCTACTTGACATCCTTTTAACAATAATCTAATGTGGACAAATTTCGAGAAGAAAGCTTGTAGGTTTTCAAAGTCACTAGGATTTAACCCTAGTAGTTCATTTTCCAACTCATGCGCTCTCATGTCATCTAGTTGTCCAAACATCACATCCAACATTTTCCACATAGATTTAGGTGTTTTAGATGCCTCAATGTGGAAGAGCAAGTCAGGAGAAACAAACATGCAAAGAAGACCTAAAGCTTCATCACTACGGTTTAACCACTTAGATTTTTCAGGTTCATCATCTGGTTCAGTCTTAGTTCCCATGGTGATGTAGAATAACCCTTTACCCCTTAGTTTCATTATTATTTTCAATCTCCATTCAAAAAGTTGAATGGTGTAAGCAAAGGAATTGAAAGTGCATCCATAGTGAGAGAGAGAGAGAGAAAGAAATGCGTAAAAAAAAACACAACCACCCAGACATATAACAACCCCCTTGCTTTCGCACTTTATAGTTTAGTGCGTTGATTACAATCGAGTCCATGTGTGCGGTGTGAAACACTTGTAACTCACTTGCAATCAGCATAATAACGCGCAAGAGAGGAGACCACAACAAGTGTTTCGTGGAGCGCAACAAAAAGACACCGTAAACAAGCACTAAAGCAAAAAATAAGGAAGGAGGTGAAAGCAAATCCTAGTTGAGAGAAAAAATGTCTCACGTCGCAAAGAGTACCCCCTTGCTGTAGACTATGGCGGATGCGCTCACTAGTCGCAAGCAATAATAAGGGTAAAATACAATGTTTTTAAATAACTCAAGGAGTTCGATGATCTTCAAAAGGGGAAAACGCTCTGGAAGACAAAAAGAAGGCCCAAAGATGCTGCACACTTGAACACACAATTAGAAAAAAAAGACAATAACGTGTAATAAATTAATGTTTAGAAATGTCCAGGTTCGCTAAATGTGGAGCATTTGGAGTTTTCAAAAAGAATGAGAAAACACGTTAGGTTTAAAAGACGATTTTTTTTGTTTTAAAATACTAATTGTAAATTAGGAAAAAAGAGTAGTAATTAATAAAAATAGATTTAATGGAATTAAATCTAATTAATTACTAAAATTAAATCTAATTAAGTCTAAGATTAAAGAAGATCTAATTAAAAACTTAATTAAGATCTTATTAATATCTATGAAATTAAATAGATTTAAAAAAATTACCGTAAGGAAGGTTTAGAACTTACCAAAAAAAATTGAAGCTTTTGAGTACTTACCCAAAAACAATAACAAGTTACGACTTGTTTTTAAAAAAAAAAATTAAAAAAACTTTTAATAAATAGAAAACTTAAAAAACTTACCAAAAGGAAGCCACGGGCCGTATTTTAAAAGCATTTTTGTTGATTTTTAAAAGATTTAAAAAGTTTTCTTACTTTACCAAACTAATTGCCAAAATTTTTAGAGTTTTCTTAAAAAAGAATGTATTTTAAAAAAACTTTACCAAAAGGAATTTATTTTAAAACACTTACCAAAAAAACGCAGTACGCTGGTAGTGAGGAAGAGCAGATCCACAACCATTGAAAAAAACGTAGGGGTTTTGTGTTGAGCGGCCGATGAAAAGAGTTTTTTTTTTTGTTTTGGATAGCGAGCCACCAGTGTGGTGGGAGGGGGCATGCAGCCAAAGCAATAGGACACACACAACAAAACACACATAGGCTCAGCAAAACACAAAGAACACACACAGGCGGTAAAAGAAATGACTCAGCAAAACATGAATTGCAGGGCTTTAAAAAATGATTCGCGAGCTCACATGAGAAAAGCAAAAGCATATACGAGAGGAGCAAAACACATAATTTCACCCAAAAATTTGACCCCGTATTCTCCGTTTTTAGCTCAATCTCCTAGAGAAACTAGACTACCATGCAACAACCACAGAGAAACCACAAATATCATGCAAAAACATGCAAAAAAACACAGAGAAACCATAAATAGAGATAAAAAAGTCTAGTTAAATAAAAAAAATTAAAAAACTAGAAAATACTCTATTTTGGATTTAGTCATGACTTAACTAAAAATGGCGGCAAAACCCCTGATTGCTCAAGGTATGATGAAAACCTCGCACATGCACAAAAAAAGTCACAAAAATGGCACAACTTTCCGAGAAAGCTTGTTAGATACGTTAGCAAAAAATTCTAGAAAATAGTGATCAAAAACTTACATGCGAGTAAAAGAATGAAACCATGGAAGAGTAATCACAATTAAAAAATAACGAGTGCATGTTTACCCGATCTCTCGATACCATGAAAAGAGTTTGCAAGAATCAATCAAAAATAAGGCACCATGAAGTAGTTTCACTCTAACGGAATCGTGATAGCTCCAACGTAATTGCAAGAAAGAATCAAACAGTAATGGAAGAACTTGCTCAATAGAAACAAAACTTGCACATAGAGGAAAGACAACGGTGTGTCTTGGCATGCTCATAAATGAATAGTAAACAGGTACATATAGGGTGCTGAGTAACCCTAGTGCATGACTCAATAACAAACCCTAAACCTAACCCATGTGAGATGACCCTCCAATATGAGAGGAGGACACATAGGATAACCCACACTAACATCTTTGTCATATACACTCTGTGTAAGAAAACCGATCCTCCAAAATAGGATAATAAACTATCCATTCCCTTTCCCACTACAAAAACCTAGTACATATTCACTTCCATAGAGACCAACCTTTATTTCATGACCGGGAATGGTTCCTCTATGACCAACGTTGGTGCTGCTAGAATAAACACAATGCCACAAAATTGGCATAATACACCAAACTAGGTGCCTACTCTGACCAAAGCCGATAGTTGTGCTGAGCCAATCATTTCAAGAAGCACCCAAATCTTGTACAAAAACATTACAACAATAATCCATGCAATATAAAATGCATCAAGATGAAATACATCACCTTACCAACACCAAGATACTCAATCTTCAAAAGAACATACTTCTCGATGGAAGCCTCACCTTCATTCTATACTAGTGTCTCTCTACCAAAGCCTCTACATCTAATTGCACTAAAGATGCATAACTACTCCTCTACCTCATACTCAAATCTATAATCCCAAACCATGCATGTGCAACCAAAACATATAAGCACTGCAATACCAAGATAAAACCATACCTCTATAACCTAGATCTGTAATATGACCAAAATTCTTGTGCCTCCAAGAACCAAGGATACCTCAAAACAAGACACATTCCATGCATCTCTCAATTTCTTCAGATATACAATTTTTTGTTTAAAACCAGGTTGCCCAATAACTAACCATGGTCACCTTGTAACCGACCACGGTCACCCTACCAATGCCGGTTGCCACCTAACCAATGCCGGTCACTGTATTCTCCAGCAACCTCACATTTCTAGCTTCCACTTGAGATTTAAATCTCTTCCTATGATTTTCACATCAAAAATCAAACCCTACTCTCATACACTGTCATGGAAACCAAGAAAATATATTGAAACAAAACCTTGCTCTGAAATAACCAAGCTAACCAAGCTCTGATACTAGTTGTTAGGAATTCAAGACTACATAATAGTGCTATGATTCAATAACAAAAAAATCATGCACACATGATCTAAAAAATTTCCTAAAATCTACAACAGTGGAAGTATAAACTAGAATAATCCAAATCAAACAAAGTACACACACATAATACAACATGTACCGTGGTTCACCCAATGTGGGTTACGTCCACCAAAGATAGATATTTCATATATATAATATAACAAGAGTAAAAACCAACTCTTCAATACAAGATTGCAATGCATCTCTACAAGAGTATCTCCTCTCCTCCATATCTCTAAATGGATCTACACGAGTTCACTACAACCGTGCCTCCAAACCACCGTAAAATATCACATAACCAGAATTACTACATCTTTGAATTGTAACCAAGTTCTCATGTGAATCTACAAACAAGACCTCCCGTAAGGGTCTACCAATGTGCAACCATATCTATGCACCAAGAAGTAAGTCTCTCCTCCATATCACTACATCAACTCAAATATACAAGAAGAAAACCTCTTATACTATATCTAGATAGTATCTCAGTACCCACAAGCTCTCCAACGAGCTATAATACTAGATCTGAAATGGACCAAAAATATAACATGATCTCATGGATCTACAATACAAGATCTCACAACAACCTGTGGATCTACAATACAAGATCTCACAACAACATGTGGATCTACAAGATGAAAGACTATGCGCTTTGCATACTATGTAAGCCATTACATTGAGAAAAGATGATACAAAGGAAATACAATAGAAGACATAACACTCTTCTCACAATTCAGATGTACTTGTTATTTCCTTCTGTCCAACTTCTCTCCATTGAAGCTTTGTCTTCATGTAACATTTTTCTTCTTCTTCATCTTCAACCAAGGATAATTAACATTCTTCCTAAATCCTTATGTTCTAACCCTAGTTTTCTAGATTATATAAGCTTATAAAAACTTAGGGCACCTTAGCTATGAATTTACAACCGTCGATCACTTTTACAATCAACCATCGGATCAAATCCCACGTTTAAAATAAAAACATAAACAAACAAGTAACCGGTATCGGTTCCTGATCGTGTCGATTCCTTGATGTTGACTAGTGCCAGTTACCTTACCAATGCTGGTTCCTCCTAGATGACTGCGTTGGTTCTCTAATCGACGCTGGTTCTGTGTAAACCAAGAAACCTGAAATGCATGCCTTTGTGAAGAAATTCATCTCCACAACCTAACAGGGGTAAATGCTTTTAATTGAGATTTGAACCAAGGGGTTCTTGGATCCCCTCCCTTAAAAATATTGTATACATGTTATAGATGGGGCAAGGAAGCGCATGAACAAGAAGAAGCAAAGCTAAACTTAGCTGCCTTGATAAAACAAAAAGCAAAATAACATGCTAATGAAATACTATATAGCTATATACATTAAGAGCTATTTTATTCTAAAATTTCCATGGCTTCATATTTCACCTGTGCCACACGGGAACCCTCAAAGTGTGGGCCTTCAAACGAGCATTGAAGGGACAAACCTAGACGCTAGCATTTGTTACTTTCAATAGGAATGTGTAGGAAGACCTCCCTTGACCTTGAGTGTTTCAATACTTGTGGGAATTGGTCCAATGGGGGTAAAGAGAGCTTCCAAAATGAGAGGAGAGATGTATACCAGTCCATCATCCTTCATTCTACATTTTTGGTGGAAAGTGACATCAAAATTCCAAAGAAACTTGTTCCTTTTTTCCAATTACGTGACATGAGCCTAAGCCACTAAATCCCCATCACCCATAGAAGAAGCAAACATGTAGGCCGAAGGCAAGCATAAATTATTTCAAGCTTCCACAAGACCCAATAAAATGACGAGGCATGATTAAATGATGGGAGATAAATAGAATTTCCTCCTTTTTACCACCAAGAAACAAGAGGTGGGTAATAAACACAGAGGCTATCTCTACATTGACGCGGATCGATCAAGTTGCCCAAAACATAATATTCACCAAGAATCCTCTCGATAATATTATCCATAGAGCTAGAGCCTATCCTGAAAAACTTACGTAATCTAGAAAAGGAGATAAGGCCATAGAAGGCCATCTCCCTTGAATCCCCTTTAAGATAGCACCTAAGAAATGAAGGAAATTCCATGGCATAAAATGGAAGCAGAAACCCTAGCATTGAAAGGAATGACCCAAATGACAAAGAAAAGGGTAGGTAAGTGCTATAAAAGAGAATGACCACACATGAGCTGAATCTTAATGATTGAGAGGAACAAAGATAGCCTCACTCCACACAATGATGGAAAGATTGGGCTATTTTTCCAAATCATTATCATTTATGGCTTCCTCATTTTTCAAGACCCCTAGATTGGTAAGGTAATCCGTAGCTGAATTTTCTTCTCTATAAACATGATTAATCCTGCAATAGTCCACCTTTTCTAGCCAATAGAAGGCATTAGAAATGAAATATTCCAAAGACTAGTTGGAGGATTTTTCATTTTTGATAGCCTGAATAATAATCTGTGAGTCCCCTTTTATAAGGATGCGAGAGAAACCACATTCAACTGTGATCTTAAACCCCAAGAGAAGAGATTGATCCTTTTCTTAGTTGCAAGATCTATCTCTAAGATGAAATGATCCAGCTCTAATAATCTCCCCCAACTCATTATGAATAACATACCCTACCCCTGAAAGCCAGATATTTCCTTTAGAAGCCCCAAATTTGGATGGTAAATGCTTTTATTATACCAGAGCTATGAACTGGAGTGTTGGAGGAGTACTTTCTCTAAGTGGACATGAGGGTGGGCTTGGGTCCTTAATGTCTGCCTAACAATATGCTTCAGAGCACCCCACTATGTTCCGCTTGGTCCATATGGAGAAGTTAAAACCCTACCTCAAGGTGTCCCCATGGACACCTATTGAAAGTGTCTAATGAACTCAATGGGAATGGAATTTGGGTTGATGTTTACAAAATACATGTAACTCACTAGTAGCTTAAGCCCTTGAGTTCATAAATTTGGATATTAAATGATTTTATTATACCGCAGCTATGAACTCGAGTGTTGGAGGAGCACTTTATTTAAGTGGCACATGGGGGTGGGTTTGGGTCCTTAATGTATTCCGAGTGATCCGCATTTAGAACACCCCACTATGTTCCACTTGGTCCATATGCATAAGTTCAACCCCTACCTCAAGGTGTCCCCATGACCACCTGTTGAAAGCATCCAAAGTGAACTCAATGGGAATGGGACTTGGGTTTGATGATTAAAAATTACTTGTAACTCACCAATAGCCCAAGACCTTGAGTTCAGATATGAACCATTATTTTTATAGTACACAATATACTACATTAACTAGATAAAATAGTAAATAACATAATTGTAAAAATATAAGGGGTTATTTTGATTATAGAAAATGCAAAATATGCTTGCGATAATTAGTGGTAGAGAAATTAGGATTTTATAGGATAACATATTGGATCACACAAATTTGAGAAGAATCGTCAATGATAGGCAAGTAGAACAAGTTTATACAAAAAAAAGAAATTAAATCTAGAAGACAAATTCTCACACCGACCTTTTTGAAATGGGTATGAAATTAGTCCTTCACTAAATTATGAAACTCGGTTTATAAAATAGATCACCTTGTTTTGGTCAGTCAACAACCTCACTCACTTTCTTTGGTTTTGTTGTGAATCATTTGGAATTTACACTTCTTGCTAAAAACTCTAATTTTGCCTCAACACCTTACAAGACCCATAAAAATGGGGATGTTAATGGGGGCATGTGTTATCCCTCTATTATTATCAAGCACCTCACATATTGAAAAAAACCAATCAATGCTTGATGCAAGTGTTAACAATTTGGTGCATCCAAGTGTCCCAACCCTTATCATTCAATGCATGCACCAACAATTATCAAATGTTAGAATGCTATCTTAATGCTCAAATCCTAATTTTTCCATGAGTATGTTGAAACAATAATTCTACTTCTACAACTTCAATATCTTGTGTGAGAAAGTAATTATTCCCGTCATTCATTGTTGATATGTCAATTGTGTTAAATGCACTAATGTACTAGTGTATTTATACACTTATTGAATTCAAATTAAGATCTTGTTACATGTAAGTTGAAACACTATGAGCTAGAAACCTGATAAGAAAATCCACAAAGCCGAGGGAAATTAAAATTTGGATGTAGAAGGGACCATAAAGGTATGAACAATTTTTGTTATGTGTTCGAAAATGACATGACTAATTCTATACTATACAAAATGGTCACCAAATAGGACCACGTGAACAACATGGGAGGAAAGATAAAACCATAGAAGAGATAAAATGAGATAAACATGGAATAATTGAGAATAAAAAGGGGACAAATAATAACAAAGATGTTAAAGTCACATAAAACACAAGGGAGACAAGTCAAAGGTCAAAAGACACAAAGAACATGCTCTAACAAGATCTTAACTTAGATAAATAATAAATAAACATATAAATATAATAACACCTAAGTGATTAACTAATCCCATGAAAAAATCAGGAGTCTACATAATATCCCACTTTAATGTGTACATCTATACATATCAAAGTGAAATAAACAAGTTACAAAATGTTACCTAAGAATGTTTTTCTACAATAAACTTACCATCTATTAAGATTTATCAAAGTTTATAAGTGAAACAAATCAAGAGATAAGTGAAAATGAGAGATATCACCTTATTTCCTTAGAGGAGGATTGCATTTATACTCATGTTTCATGAAATGTTTTCTCTTGTAACTCATATAGAAACATGTCCAAGTGAATCCCTGATTATATATAAATGTCTAATCAAGAAAATGTTGAAATATTAAAAATAAAATATGGGAATGGATCCATATGGATGTGTTGAAATTGGTAAATATGTCTCTTTAATAATTTGTCTCGAAAAAATGTGTTGAAATTGAATTTGAGTGTCTCATGATGAGACCGGGGTATCCAAATATAATCTAAGAGTGTCTTCCGACGAACTAAGTGAAGTATGTCATGCATCGTTCTATGTTTTATTCCATACACTCAAGTGATGAAATGTCATAAGGCGTAGTTATTAGAGATAAATATAAGAAAAAAAGGACAATTAAAACCCCTCCTTTCATGTTCTCAAATTTGCATAGGATTCATTTTTTCCCAAAAGATTCCCTTTATTTTATTGGTCAATTTATTTTTATTTATTTTATTTTATTATTTTACATGTTATATTGTCCATTTTTAACTACCCCACTCTACTAGAAAACATTAATTTTTAAAATCATTTTATCGACCAATATTGATGAGTTAATTATCCATAAACTTTATAATTTTGCTTCAAAATCATCAATCTTATTATAAAAAAGTCAAATTGTAAATCATAACAAACACTTGGTGAAATATTGTTATGTTTAAACATTGGTTTGGAATGTGGCACACGTTTTGGATATACACCAATGGTATTTACCTAATAATTTCTGATGTGTACATGATGATTTTCTCTCAAAACAAAATTGACCATATGGTGGGAAAATTACATTTTTCCATTATTTTAAACATGATATATATTTATAATTATCCTAATTTCATTTTAAGTCGTCTTTATCATTTTTCGGAAACTTCATACAATTAGCGAGATCTTCCTTGGAACCATCACATATCAACATGCATTAGATCTTGGTAAATGTTACAAAACCCTCTTGATTTTAAACAATATTATTTTGAACATGATTTTATTGGTGAATTTAGTGATCTCCGCTCATCCCTTTTCTATTTTCTATTTTCTTTTCACTGTTAGACTGATACACATAAACATCATAACAAAGATATGCAAGATAATTAATTTTTGTCTTTTCTATTTTGTTGGTTTTCTAGATGGAAATAACTATAAAACAAATCTATATTTTGTTTACAAATAGTCTACTACAAAAATGCAACAAAGATGTCTTTTTGTATTCATCGAGTAGTCTATTATAGAAAAGACAATAGAACTATTTTTCTGTTTTCTACTAGTCTACTACAAAAAAACAATAGAAATATCTTTTTATGTTCACTATTTATCAAACACACAAACCTTTTTAGTTTTTTTATTTACTAGTTGTATAATGTAGAACTTACACATAAATCAACATCTAAATGAAGATCAACATTTATAAGGTCCAATCAGATAAACATGGGTAATTGTAGTTTATATGTTGTACATTAATGAGAGTACTCTTGATGCTCTATTTTTTCCACTTGGATAAATTATATGTTTTCCTTTGAAATATCTTACTATTCACATATATTTTTAATTTAATTTGTTTGACATTTTGGTTTAATTTATTTTTGTAGTTGCTCTACGATGGAAAAGAATGCAAACCAACAAGCATATCAAATTACTTTGCTAAGAAGAGGAAGACCTATGGCTGATACATTTGATCATCTTCCCATACTCCCAACAAGAAGTATTCAACTGGAGTACATTGAACTTGGAGAAAAAAATCTTTTGCACATTCTACTTATGTTTCCCATCATGGTGGTAAAAATATGTTGTTGAAAAACAACTTGGCTACTAGTTTTAGATATCCACTATCATCAACAAATTTCAATGTAATGGATGACATTATTACTCAAAATCCCTATGCTAGAAACCTTTAAATCTTATTGATGTGAATTGCACTCAATCCTTTCGAGAGTATGGACTACAATCTCTTCACTCCGAGTAAAATCCCTTCATAACAGACATCAAGATTAATTCAACATGGCATGGCATGAAAATCCCTTCATCTCAGGTCATCAAGCTACTAACATGAATGCTTATATGAAGAAAGTTGATTGCAAATTTTATTTCCTTGTGTTCACAATAATTTTTCTCTATAAAAATTGAAACATTGAAAAAAGCTGTTTCTACTCAACAAAAATAATAGATCAAATTACCATTATGTTTCCCATTTTTAGAAATATATCCTAATACACCTCAACAAAATTGAGGAAACCAAAATTCATTTTTTTTTCTAGTTAGAACAATTGAATTGATATATGCACATTAATAATAGACATTCACATAGTGAAAGTCAATAAAATCATATTTCTCAACTTTTTAAAGCTTGAATGCAAATTGAATTCAGGTGAATTCAATGTTGCAAGTAATATATTTTTTTCTTTATGCGGTTAAAGAATATGTGAGATATAATTGTAGGTTGAATATTGGTCGATCAAAGAAGGTCTTTATGAACCTATAAAAGGTCCATTATGGTGCTATTATCAAATGGGGAGGGAATTGAATCATTTACGAATGTAGGGTCATGGTTCTTTGGGAAATCTGCTGATTATGTGGATGAACATGACATTATTGGTGCAATGGGGTCATATATATGTAAGAATTATGATGAAAACTCTAAACTTGAATATGTTGTTTTTCACTTCGATAAAGCATTGTAAATAATTTTATCAATCATTATTGATGAGATTCACATTAAATTTAATTCTCCTAACTTACCCTCGATGTTTTTGAATTAAGAATGTCCCATAAGACCTTGATTTTTAAAAAATGCATCTAAAATCATAGAGTTCTTCGTGGGATTAATGCGACTCAGTATTTGTCATAAGATGAAGTTATGGGCCAAAAAAGCCAAGGAAATTAATAAATGTTGGGGTTGAACAAATGGTTTTATAATGGGTGTTAAAATTAAGGATGTAAGTGCCTATGTTGCTTATATGGTTGAATTATATGAGAAAAGATGTGGAGTAAAAGTTGATGAATTTTCTTTGAAACTCGGTATTGATTCTCATGTCCATTATGATAGGGGTGGGAAGATGTGTAAGGTATGAATTGAGCTACTTCCATATAATGGCATGATTTTTAAATAATTCTAACAAAATTTGATGGTAAGGAGTATAAATAGGTTTTGGCACATGATTCTGATCATAAATATCCAAAGAACATAATGAATCGTTACATTTACTTTTCCAAAATAGTATTAAGATGATCGATGTACGAGGTTGTCACTATGATATTGTATGAATGCCATGATTACATAGCCATTACAAGTCTAGTATGTAATAATTAATTTTTAGCTATGTGAAATAAATTTTTCCATAGTTCACAATCCAAAAGAAACACATGCACATGGTTACAAAAAGTTCTAATTAATGGTCATACTTTCCACTTTATTTCCAAATTATACTAAATGAAACCAAACTCTCTCCGTGGCATGTTCAATACTAATTTTATTAATTAATTTTTATCTTACCATTTTTTTTCATGATTATTTTCATATTAGTTTCTTGACAATGTATAGTGTAAGTATCGGAGATGAACCCTAAGTTGGATCCAAGAAAATAATGGGAAGACATGTTTGAAAAGTGTATTATAGATGTAAACCAATCATTAGATAACAATGAATTGATAGTTACAAAGAAATATACTATCAATAGAATCAATGAGGAAAATGTACATTACATGTCACAATATTTTCAATTTTAAATTAAAATAATATCTAACACACATGCTTGGATTTTTTTGCTAGAAACTATAAAAATTACACCCGGGATGATGGAAAACCTTGTTTATTGATGCAACCTAGAATTCACCGATAATACCTAGACACGCTGCACATAACTCAACCTAGACTGAGTGCTCACCTAAAGCACACAAAGGTACCAGGTCCCTCTTTAGGGTTGTTGTAGCAGAATGTTAACATGATGAAGACTTAAAGCATATAGATCCATAACTAATACATCATTATATAGTGCATGAAAGATCTAGATCTAGGAAAGAATAGGTTTAAACAATAATCATGATAGAAATAAGAACATGCACTACCCAATTACGCATAGGACACTTAGGTTTAGTCAATATCTTCCATCTCTTAATTATCAAAATAACACAAAAGATTCTTACAATACTTTGAAATTTATACCGATGTGCACATGGTTCTAAAATGGTAATCCGTAAACATATATATTATGTTATCTATCTTTCCATATACATCCTCTATCATCTCCCTACTAGGGAATTCACTACATATATATAGGGTGGGGACTTTCCCTTTAGTACTTATCTATTCTAAAAATAGGCCACATGCTTTATTAGTAGCCACGCACCATTTTCATGCATAGACACACATGAAAGTGTGCTATATATAGACTACCGATAGTTAACGAGGTGATAATCCTATTCTTATAATGTCTCCATGCAAAAGTGCTCTAAATCCGATCCTCCAGAAATAGACAATGTGTGGCATGCATGTCTCTGCATCGTTGGTGTGTTCTGCATGCCATCTTCTAAAAATAGATCTTCATACCCAAAAACGGATAAGTTCTAAACTTTTGTCCACGCGTATTTCTTTCTATCCATTTGGGCCTTAAACCTAGCTTGTTTTCCATGCGAACTTCTTGTGTGTTTTCTAAGTGTTCTTTGATCAACATTACCCCACACTAATCTCATTGTCACTCACGAAATGGTCATCTCCAAAAGCAAGTAAATAATAGATGAATGGAAAGAATGAACCCTCGCATGAAAGAATGTTTTACCCTTCTTCTTTAACATAACTAACTCAGGATATTCTTGTTTTATTTCAGCCTCTAAGGTTTTCCATTCATGAGTGCTTGGTCTAATTTTTCTGAGAATTTCCACAATCATGGAATCTTCCCTCTAGAAGATCCATTTTACTAACACAATGATGGACATTGATGTCATTCTTCCTCTAAGATCCATTTTCTATGCAATGAGATTTCCAAGCTCTTCCAGTCGAGTCTTGTGTGGATCTTGTGCTGCTTCTAGGGCCTTGCGCTTCTGCTTAACCACTGACAATATTTTTACATAGCCCAATGTTTTTTCCTTCATTGCTCTATGGAGCTCATTATTTTATTCTAGGGTCTTTATGTTGATAAAAACCTCTGAGCTATGCAGATGTTTAAAGCTTGGTCCAATTTCTTCAATTCTTCTTGTAGCACTTGCAGAAAGCCTTTCATAAGATGCAATATTTCACATTACTGAAGCTTTCTCTCGTTCTAGGTCTTGTTCTGGAGCCCTTGGCACTGGCATGCACAGAGGTTCATCTTCAAGTACTAGGTCCAACAACTTTCCTACATAATGTATTACTGAGGGAAACGTCTGTGGTACCTTGGTCTATAAATGTGGCCTAGCTCTTATGACATTATAACCAATCTCCTCTGCGATGTTGATAAATACAACGTTCTTCTTTTGTGATAAGTCCCTCTCTTGCATTATGCGTGCTATATCTTCATCCTTTTTATTTAGCTCCTCATGCAACACTCTTATCATTGCACTTTGTCCATGTTTCTTCTTACAACTTCAGTAAAAACCTTCACAAATGCATTGCTAACCTTCTCATCTAACATGATAGTAGGCTTTACTATTATATGTCTAGCTTGTGGTGCCTTCTTCAATTGTCTCGACACACATGACTCTTTGCCTACATCAAAGTCATGCTCATCTATGTGGGTGTGCATTGACCATGATAGTTTCTTTTGAGTACACACAGTCTCCATATCCTCATCCATTAGCTCCCATCCGAATAAATCCTTCTGTGCTATCGTGCTCTGGAAATAGGTGCAGAAAAATTTACCCACATCCTCTGCATATCCCATGGCTATTGGAATGTGTTCTCGACTTGCTCTTCTAGATATTCTTCCGCTTAGGGACTTTAGCTTCCAAATTTGGGACTTGTGTCTCCATGTCCTGAGCCGAGTTCTATAGTTGTCTCCTCATTTCCTTTTTCTTCCTCTCCTCTTTCCTTTGATTCCTCATCCTTTTGTTCTTCTATGTTCTATGGAAGTGTAGGATAAGTAGGTAAAATTTCCTCTGACTCTTCCACCTCCTCATTCAAATTCAATTTCCTCCTTCGTTGCATGATTTCCTCCTTGTGTGGAGATAGTCCGGGTGATCTGTGCATTGTTGGTGGAGTAGCACCTTGGGTCCTTATTCTCCTAAACACCGTCTTAAATCTGGGCTCTCCTTGGACTACATTCAAGTCCTCATCATCCCCCTCTTGTTTCGAGGTGGTGTAGTAGCGCTCGACTTCATCCTTATTAGTAGGATGTCTTCTACCTCTATGATCCAAACCACCACTATCTTTGTGCTCATCCTCCTCATCCTCCACTTCATTGGCTCTGTGGTTTAGGCACCGGGATGTTCTCCATTATATGTTTTCCCTTTGGTGGTGCTGGAAGTGCGAACTCACCTTCCACATACTTGTTATTCTCCATCTTTGGCTTTATTTGGAGATATACCAGCACTGCTCCAATATCTCTCACCGCAAAAATTATTGGTTTAATGCTCAATACATCTTAAATGAGTATTTCAAAATATGAACCCCACCTTGGATACACATATTTATTCCTTAGTGTGTGGTAGTCACAATATACCTTATCCGCATTGAATTTCAGTCACCACACGTATGTAAACCTTGTGTATTGATGCCTAGAAGTACCTTGTTGTGAATGCATATGGTAACTTACACCAAGGGCTCCATACTCCATCTTTCATGGCAAACCGTGCTATACAAAAATGCTGGTATACAACAAACTGAACTACCTTTCCAACCACCAAAGGCAAGTCCTTGGGGATGCACCATTCTTCCTCAAAAGCCATACAAATCCTATCATACCACTTCTTAGCCCATTGCTTAACCTGCTATGTCATCATGGATCCCTCACACAAGTACTTCTTGAAGCATTCTACAAGTGATTTGTGTTCCATTGGATACTCCCATACCTTCTCTTTCGGTCCATTAGGTACTCTGATCTCCATGAACACTAGTGATAATAGAACAACTCCAAATCTGATCTTTCCTCCTACGCGCACTTCCTCAACAATTGTATTTGAAATATAATGTGAAATTTTGTAGTCTAATCCTTCAAACATCTTCTTGGAAATGTGCAGCCACATGGTGTTCACTTGTGACCACCTTTCCTAGTCATTAAGCTTTGTAACTAGATGCGCGACCACTTTGCGACTAGATAATTATTTAATTTATTAATGTCCATACCACATGGACCCTTTATATATCCCAACTCCTTTCTGGTCTCTAATATTATAGTTTTGTATTGCAGATCATCTCACAAATTGTCTCCTATGCCTTTCAACCCCGTTATCATGGAGATGAGCATGACTGAAATTCTGACTCTACGACTTGCAAAGTAGAAAAAGTCCTCGTGCACTCTTCTCATGAGCCATTGGTACAAGGGATCATATTTCCCATAGTAAGGGAGCTCATATAGTTGGTAAAATCCTATCCTCTGCAAGATCTTCTCACCAACATTGTCATACACCAACATGTCTTCTTCCGTGCATTTATTTATATTTTTGTTCAAAGAACACATCAAGATCCTTCTTATTCTTTGTAGTACGGTGATTTTATTCACTCACTTTTCTTTTCCTTATGTTCGAATCCCACTTTGGTGACTATGACACCCTCTAGATATTGCATTTTAGAAAAATTTCTTTATGGAGCCATCTATTCTTCTTCTTCTTCTACCTTCTTCTTTCCCTTCACTCCTATTGCAACTACTTTCTTAGATGCCATTTCTACCTTGTAATCCTTTTTAAATCCTTGCCACTCAAATTATGTAAGGTGTGAAGAAAACCCTATTTCAATTCAACATGCCCTAAGGGAAATTATGTGCCCTATCTCCTCTCTCTGTCTCCTCACTTCACTCAAACGCTTCACCACCATGGACAAAAGCTTCTTCTACACACAGATCCCTTTGTCATGACCGGGTTACACACCTCTCACACCTTAAAATGATCACTTGGCTCTTTGTACTTATATTCTTTCAAATAATCTTAATCACAATGGTAAAAATGAACTCGCATCCCATCCTTATATAGATTTTCAAATTTTTGATAGATTCATTGCTCCTTCACCTACCAAATATCCTCTTGTTAATTGACAAATTCCATCCTTTCCACATGTTTCATCCTTATGCCCTAGCTATAACCTTCTAACATGCCTTCCTATCCTCTAGTCACATAATTCTCTTCAGACATGCATCCTTGCACCCAGTACCTCATCACTGTACCTTATCCTGGTAGTTATCATGGCCTTTGCTTACCTCGTGTTATACTATTCCTTCATTCATCTCCATCCTTGGTCACTTTTGAGAAGCAATGTTTTTACTTTGACAAACACCTGTAACAACTTATTCTTTTCATCTTTCAATTCCCACAATCTTGTACCTAGATGTTAACAACCACCCACACTAAAATGATGTACACTCTTTTGCACATAAACATTCTTCACATAGTAATTAGCTTCATGCGCACAAGCACGCTTATTACACAAGAACAACAACTAATTTGACAAAGCATAATGATAATGAAGGAAATACATTAAGGAAATACAGAATTGAAAACCTAATCTAAATGGCAATACTACCTTATTACAAACACCAAGAAGACTTATTTATAGTAGGGCTTCAGCCTACTCCCGTTAAAGTAATCGGGTAGCCGTGTTCCATCAAGTGATTCTAACTAGAAAGCACCTGATTCAAGTATGTAAGTGATGAAATACGACCCCAACCAATGTACTTTGAGCTTTCTGGATGACACAAGAACTCATAGTCATAAAGAAGTACCATTTTCTAATCTTAAACTTCTTATCCCTTATGTTTTTGTCATCCCATGCTTTACCTAGCCTTTTCCTACTTCGACTCCATTGTGCTATGGCTCATCGCTCATCCAAATTGAATCATCTTCTCAATACGATCTTCTAAAGCCTACTCATCTGCTAGACCTCCAAAGGCATGTAATGTGTAAAGAAGTTAACATAAATTTTATAGGGAGAATGGCTTCTACGTCCAAACACCAAATGAAATGGTGTGGCTTTGTTCAATCTCTTATAAGTTGTTTTATATGCACAAAGAACATCGACACTTTATCATCCCAATTCTTTCTTCCAAAGATCATAATTTTTGTCAAAATCTGGCTCAAAATCTTGTTGAAAGACCTCGGTAGTTCCATTTTTTAGAGGATGATAGGGTGTAGTTTTATGGTGTGCAACCATAAACTCATCTAATAGGATCTGATGGTTTCATTCAAAAAGTGTGTACCCCTATCACTTGTTAAGCTTAAAGGACATCCATATCTTGTAAGAACATTCTCCCATAGAAACCTAGCTACTGTAGCCACTGTACAGTCCTTCGTAGGTGCTGCTTCTGCCCACCTTGTGAGATAATATGTACAAGTAATGATATAGCATGACCCAATCCTACGTGTGGCTGGTGAAATAGGTCCTACAAAGTCAATGTCCCATTTCTCAAATGGTTCGACACTAGTAATTGGTATCAAAGGCATCTCATCTCTTTTCCTTGGTTTACCTGACACACGACAATGGTCACACGCTTTGCTTTATAATCTTTATACAATGTCTCCCACCATAATCCAGCAAGTAGGATTTTTCAGGCAGTTGCATCACCTACATAGTGGCTTCCCGCAATACCACCATGTGCCTCCTCCATTATATCCTTGTGTTCATGCTCTAATACAAAACAACATAATATTTCATCTCTACCTAACTTGTAGAGGTCACCATAGATTAACATAAATGGTGCCATGCATATAGCAAGCTGTTTCTTTTCTAATGCCTTCATTCCATCACGGTGCCACACGGTCAGTAAAAGACAACAATGTCTTCTAATTCGATGGCACTCATTGTAACCTATATAATAATGTATCGGCATGGTTTCTTCAATTTTCCATGCTTCTTCTCCCGAGTGAATTATAGACAAGTGGTATGGTCTAGAACTACTTTTCCCTGGCTTCACCATAACTATGAAGTCAAACTCTTGAAATAGGAGTACCCATCTACATATGCACCCTTGCAAGACTAGTTTGTTCACCAAATACTTCAATGCCATGTGATCTGTATAAAACACAAATGGTGTTGCTAACAAGTACTGTCGAAACTTGTGCAATACATAGATCATTGACAAAGCTTCATGCTCTATAGTTGTGGGAGCAATGATGCACCTAGAATTCACCAGATAATACCCTAAATGTGCTGGCACATCACTCTGCCTAGACTAAGCGCTCACCCGAAGCACACAAAGGTACCAGTCCCCCTTTAGGGTTCTTTATAGTATAATGTTAACATGATGAAGACTTAAAGCCTATTGATCCATAACTAATACATCATTATATAGTGCATGCCAGATCTAAATCTAGGAAAGAATAGGTTTAACAATAATCATGATAGAAATAAGAACATGCACTACCCAATTACACATAGGAATAACACTTAGGTTTAGTCAATATCTTCCATCTCTTAATTATAACAATAACACAAAAGCTTCTTACAATATTGGAAATTTATACTTGATGCACGCATGGTTATGATATGGTAATCTAGAAACATAGATATTATGTTATCTATCTTTCTATATACATCCTCTATCATCTCCCTAACAGGAATTGACTACATATATATAGGGTGGGGACTTGCCCTTCACCGCTTATCTATTCTAAAAATAGGCCACATGCTATTAGTAGCCACGTTCCATTTTCATGCATAGCCACACATGTAAGTGTGCTATCTATAGACCGATAATAGTTAACGAGGTGACAATCCTATTCTTAGATTGTCTCCATGCAAAATCACTCGAATCGATCCTATAGAAATAGACAATGTGTGGTGCGCATATCTCTGCATCGTTGGTGTTTTACACACCATCTTCTAAAATATATCTTCATACCCAAAAACAACTAAGTCCTAAATTCTGAACTTCTACTCCATTCATGCCCTTAAACTCGGCTTGTTTTCCCGCGTGGACTTCTTGTTTGCTTTCTCTTAAGTGTTCTTTGATCAACATTTATTGTGCTCTCCATGTCGATTTTGAACTCTTGTGAAGATGCTTCATGAAATTAAAACAATAACACAAGATTATGAAAAGAAACATCTATCAAAGAATCATGAAAATGATAAAGCTATTATGATTTGGGATGAAATAGAAAAAATTGGGATTTCATGTAGGATGAGAAAACTATACTATTATAGAGGTTGATAATACAAAGAACTTGACTATGGATAATTATATGGTTTTATTTATAACAATATTCTCAATCAACTTGAAAGCATTTTAAAGGTTTCTATAAATTATACACATATTTTTAGGTATGTTTTTTTTTGTGTTTTAGTGACTTCATTTGGAAAATCACCTTGTGTTGTTTTCAAATTATGTAATGGAATACCTTTCGGATGAAAAATGTATATAAATCTTATCGAAATATGGAGGTGTTACAGAGATTTCCACATGTTGCAGCTGTAATCATCTAGAGGAGATGATATAATTGAGTATTAGGAAAGGTATGTAAAGGGTATTCAACTTTTCTACCATAAGAGACTCACAAAATGGGGTTTAGTTGACTTATATCTTGTAGATTGAATATAATTAAATTGAGTATTCTTTTACGGTTGGAAACCTTTCCAATGAGTGGCTTTGGTTGTGTTATTCATGTCTAGGAGAGGATATGGTCCCTTATATGCATGTTCAAGGAGCCTAAACCTTACAAATGAAAAAGTTAGTTCATCCTTTTACATTGTTTAGACACTTAAATTTGATAATTTACCCTTTGACACTATTGGTTTTAACAATGCACTCTTTCTATCCCCTCTTAGTACATCCTCACATCTCTTAGCTAAATTTATTATTCATACACACTGATATATTGACAAATTATGATAATTAAATGCATAAAATCCATATGAAAACTCCACCCGATAAAATACAATCTTCAATTTTCATGTTTTCATCCTTGTCTAGAAACATTCGCTTTGGCTAGCTTGTTGAATCTATTCTTGGCCAAATTATACAATTTTAGATCCACATATCCTCCATATGATCTTTCAATTTTATATTCTTTGTTAGATCATTTAATCCCTCTAGGTTGTCCTTTCCATGATAATTTAAATTTAGAGCCCTATATAAGCAAGTTAAACTCACCTCATTTATTAACTTTGACATTCTCATGAACTCCTATTGCAAACACTAGCACTAAAGGAACCCAAGGGATCCATAAATCTCACTAAATCTTATGAAAAACCATTAGGAAACAATCACTATAGGTCTGAAGCATACTATCAGGTCAAGGAATCAACTTCTCTCTTTTGCAAGAACTTAATCCTACCCATTTCAAGTATTAGCAAGAGTCAAACTCATTTCCAAACATTGTCAAAGAGGTTCCAATTTACAAATCATAGCTTTGCATTCATTTAGATATCACATGCTAGGTGGAGAAAAAACATGTGACTAGAGGCCTTTTTGGAGTAGTGCCAATGATGGCGGTGCAATGATTTTACTTTAACCTAACTAATTTTTATTTTACAGGATCTCCTATCCATGATTGGAGTTTAAGACCTTACTAATAATATTCAAAAGACTTCACAACATGAACGAAAACTAGGGCTTGACATTGGTAAACATTTTCAAGTAGGCGATAGTCTCAAAATTTAGAGAGTAGGATTTTGAATAGGGTCAAAACTATACAATATGTGCAAATCCGTATTAATGGTTATAATAGATCATGCGTACTTGCACACTGGTGACTTTCCAAATATAGTTCCATAGATAAAGGACTTATAGTTTTAGATCTCCCATTTCTAGTAATATACACACCCAAGATTTCATAAATCCATTTGTTATAAACTAAGTGCACTTTTTATTTTATGTTTTCGAGCTCATTATTTACACCCTTTTTAGATTAAGACCACTATTGATCTGAATTTGATTTAGTGAGGTTAGATTTACACTAAATGGATATAGGTTAGATACAAGTGGCTATACAAGTGGTTAGATACAATATCAAAATAGTGTTATGAAGAATGAAATATAAGATATGAACTTGAAAACATAAGGGAATGAGTGTACTTATCTTGTTACATAGACTTATGGGAAATTTTCTCACTTGTAATGCTAAAAAGAGAGACCAGAACCTATAAGTACTTTGGAATTGAGATTACAACTATAAATTATTTTGTGGCGGGACCATACCAATCTACTAGGAAAGTATCGTATGGTCTTTGCCCTTCCATTCCGTATGGTCTTGGAATTACTCTATTTCTACTACGTAAACTTATGTGGTATTTTCCTACATGGAGTTGTCTATCATTGTCAAACCCTAGTTTTTAATTTTATAACAAACCTATTTATGGATGAATAGTCCTACAAAAAAATATTAGTTAGGTTTCAGGAACTCTTATGCACCACCAACATTGACACTACTTCAAAGAGGCCTCAAACCACACATCAATATCCATTTAACATGTGATATATAGATAGATCAAACAAATTTAGAAACTTCTTTGACAATGCTTGTTTTGACATTGATCTTGATAATATACTTGGAGGGATGTTGGAGTTCTTGTAAATGAGAGATAATGCTTTCTTGAATTGGAAAGAATCTTCACATGTGATGTGGGTGAATCCTTAATGATTGTAGATGTCTATTGAAAGATGTAGGACACTTTGTAAGTGCCTTTTGCAAGTGTAAGATGTGAATGTATCAGTGTATTTCCATAGAATTTCTAGGTTAGAAAATGAGGTAGTGTTTATGATCCAAACCACAACCTAGGAAGCAATTATAGTGGAGAAAATTATGGGAACCATAAATTCTCCATTGTAGCTCCATTGAATGCTGCTCAAAGTGCAACGGAAAGCTTGGGATGCG
The DNA here is from genome assembly GCA_018340775.1 of Taxus wallichiana var. yunnanensis. Classification (NCBI taxonomy): domain Eukaryota; kingdom Viridiplantae; phylum Streptophyta; class Pinopsida; order Cupressales; family Taxaceae; genus Taxus; species Taxus wallichiana. The sequence goes on along the minus strand of CM031242.1, from coordinate 53,452,378 downwards.
TAGAACATGATGGAAGGGTGTGAAAATTTGTTTGGAAAAGTTTGACCCCTAAAATCCACATCTAAAGGCCCCAAATTGAAATTCTTGTAGTGATGTCTAAAAATAGTAAATTCTAAAAATAGAAATTTCATGAAGTATTGCACATGTAATTTTTAGAATATGAAACACCTTGTCTCCCTTGATATTAGTGACCTTCCATATTATTCTAGGTGCCTTTTCATATTTCTAAAAATATTATATAAGTATATGTAATTTGCAAGGGAAAGACAAACATCTCCTTTCAGAGATAACTATTATATTATGAGTCTTTTGAGAAATATACATTCTTTCTAAGGATAGTTTTATTATTTACATCTAGCACAATTATTATTCTGTTCTTTAAGTCTGAAACCCCTAGGTTTTGGATTAGTGGTATCAGAGAAAAGTTGTCTTGAGAGTGTATGATTCCCGAATGAGGTCAAGATATAAGAATCTTGGGTGGTCCACACAAGATCCTTTAGAATACTTTCCTACTCGTTGCATGAGACCTCAAATGGCAGAAAACACCGGGACAAATGAACCTCTCAAGAAAATGGTGAATGAAGCTATCATGAAGAAAAAGGAGTAGATGTTATAGAAATTCACCCAGATCATTCAACTAAAAATGAGAAATCATGCCTCCTCATCCGTGAATCAGCCATTCAAAGCCCGATCTTTGTTCGTTTCAAGGTGCAAGTAAATTTCTATATTCCTATTTCGAGGGTAAAATTAATTTTGATGCAATAGAAATCTGGTTGGATCAATTTTACTCATATTTTTCTATCAATCACTTCATTGATAAATAAAATATAACATTTTCTCTATAGAATTCATCACTCTCTGTCAAAAATTGGTGGGGGTGTACGAAGCAAACGAACTCAATAAGGATGAGATGTGAATCATAGAGGAACACACATGGGATTATTTTTTGGATGCAACAAAGGAATAATAATGCCTTGTTAGAGCCTATGATGAATTTTTTATATAGTGGCAACAACTCCACCAAGGTGATAACTAATTAGTTCAAGATTATACTGATAATTTTCATTCTCTATCTGCAATATTGGTAATTTAAGATACATAACAACATAAGATCCTAAAGTATTATCTTTGTCCTACAATGGTACATACATGAGTACATGGACCTCTTTCATTTTCATACCCTCGGTTATGTGTATAAGTTCACATTCAATATTGAATAAAAGTATAGAAGGAAAAATAAAAGAACCAACCTTTGAGGGGGAGAAATGATAAGGAAGGCCAAACCCAAGACTAGGGTTGGAAAAAAAGGAGTCATAAGGAAATAATGTATAGAAGTAGAAGATAGGAAGTGGTATGACATCCATAAGAAAAATTTCCACTCTAAGGAATAATGTAAAGCCATCAAGTCCTTACTCACCGAGTCATCATATTCAACACCCACTGCTCCACTGGTTACACACCTCGAGGTCAAAGATGAAGAAGATGAAATTGTAGATGCTTAACTAGATGTGATTATTGTCACCTTGCAAGTAAAGGAGATGGATGAGAAGTAAAGGCTCTTTCACTCCAAGCTTACGGTAAAAGGTAAGCCTCTGCATTGTATTCTTGATAGTGGAAGTTAATAGAATTTAATTTCTGCTTTGATGTAGTGAAAATCCCGAACCTTACTATAAAGTCACATCCACACCATATAGTATCAAGTGGTTAAACCCAGGAAGATATCTCCATGTCACAAAAAATTTAATACTCCCATATGCAATAAAACCCTTTCATGATGAATTCCCATGTGATGTTGTTCCATTAGATGTTTGTGATGTGCTCCTAGGAGAACTATTCATGTGGGATAGAAATGACATCTATGAGTCACGGCCTTAAAGGGTCACCATTACCATTGGGAGTCGATGTTATTAGATACCCGAGGTCATGCCACCAAATTATGTCTCCCTCATCATGCTAAATAATGTAAGAAGTGGTGAAAAAAACAAAGCATTTTGTCATCCTTGATGATCAAAGCCAAAAATAAAAAGAAAGTTGTTACAGATGCCTTGAACATGCATTTAGTGCAACAAAATAAATATATGGACCAAACAATAACGAGTATGATGATATATTCTAGTCACCAAAAGGAGTGCCACTTCAAACGAGGTAAAACATGTTATTTATTTGGTTCCAAGATATCCTTTACCCAATAGACTGTGTATCACATGCCAATCCTTTAAAATGATGAGATCAAGAGGCATCTCCAGAATTGATTCAAAAGGGACACATTAGGTCGAGCTCTTCATTGTATGAAAGTACAATTTTCTTGGCACAAAAGAAAGATGGAACATGGAGAATTTTCATTGACTATTGGGCCTTGAACAAAATTACTTGTGAAGAATCACTACCCCCTTCTAAGGATTGATGACTTGATGGACCAAATCCATTGTGCAAAATTATTCACCAAAATTGATCTCAAGTCTGGCTATCACTAGGTCCCTGTCAAGCCCACCAATGTCTGAAAGACTACATTTAAATACCAATAAGGTCTATTCGAATGGTTGGTCATGCCCTTTAGACTAACTAATTCCCCTACAACATTCATGAGGATGATTAATGACATCTTGCATCCCTACACTAATTCCTTTGTGGTTTTCTACTTAGATGATATACTCATCTATATTCAGATGTGGTGGAAACATCTACAAAATGTTTGAGAAGTACTTCAAACTGTCAGGAAACACAAGTTGTATGCAAATATAGACAAATGCACATTTGGGATGAGGAAGGTCTAGTACCTAGGGTACGTTGTGGATGGATTCCATGTTGACCCAGAGAAATTTCAAGTTATTCAGACATGGCCTACTCCAAATACCCTTATAGCACTACGTAGCTTCCTAGGTCTTTCCAATTTCTATTTCCGATTTGTCTTGGGTTTTTCACATATTTCTTGGGAACTCAACCAAGTGACTAAATGAGTAAAAAAGGATACATTTCGATGGGGGATGCACATTAAAGAGAATTTTAAGGTTTGAAAGAAAGGTTATGCTCAACCCTATTCTCTCTTTACATGACCTTCATCAACCTTTCGAATTGATGACTGACGCATCCGAGTATGCTTTGGGAGATGATATCATGTAAGATGGACACCTTGTTGCATATCATAGTGAAACATTCAATGAAATAGACAAGAATTACCTAACATATGATAAGGGGCTTTATGCCATCATCTATGCCTGCAAGTAATGAAAGCACTACATTCGGGGAAGGAGACATTTATCCACATAGACCACATGCATTTAGAGTTCCTTCGGACATATAGAAAACTAAAGAATGAAATACACTAGAAGTGGGACACATACTTGCGATAGTCCCACATGATAATAAAAATAAAAAGGGAAGATCCAATTTAGCAAAGATATTTCCGAGCCACCCTCCAATTGCATCCATCACAACTATCCTTTATCTTTGTCGACATGAGACTTCCATTTGGTAAAATTTGTATGAGATAGATCCTAAATTTTTGCATACATATCAAGCCCTCGAGGAGGAAAGGATGTCCTTGATTTCTATATATAGGAAAAAATCATCTACCACATGGTACACATTTGTGTTCCAACTAATGAATAACAAAATATGATCTAGGAGGTACACTTCATCGGACAACAATGCACTTTGACATAAACAAAACAATGAAAGTACTTCAAAAACATTTATACTTGGCCCAACCTAAGGAATGATGTGGTTAAGTAAATCAAATCTTACACTCCTTGTGTAATGTACAATCCAACTAACAAGAAGCAAGGATTGCACATGCCATTATTGGAACCAACCAAGCCTTGGGAATCAGTATTGATGGACTTCCTCTCAAGTTTTCCAACTTCAAACATGGGAATGATGGTGTTTTTGTTGTAGTTGATATACTTTATAAAATGGATATAATGAGTGCTTGTAAGAAAAATATTTTTGTTGAAGATATTGCTAAACTCTATTTTAGTCATGTATTGATCAACTTTGGACTTCCCAAGTCTATTGTCTTTGATAGGGATAGCGGGTTTTTGAGCATATTCTGGTCCACCTTATGGGGAATGATGGATAATAAGTTGATGAAGTACACATCCTTCAACCCACATACTGATGGATAGATAGAGGTAGTAAACCACCCGATTATCCACATACTCCATATGTACCACTCTAAACACCCACGTACATGGGATGAGGCTTTCCCTACATATAACATGGATATAATCGGGCCCTTCACAACTCCACCAAGCACAATTTATGAAACCTATTAATGTATGTGCATTTTGGTGAATGTAATGGAATACATGCCTCATGGAAAAACTGAAGTAGAAAAGGTGATAAGCTTTTTTAAATGCAGTTTAGTATACTTAACACCAAATCCATGATATTTTATATAAGATGAATTAAAAGTATAATAAATTCCATGATCAACATAGTGTTCCACATCATTTCTAGGTTAGTGATAAGGTCTAGTTGCAAAATTAGAAGGAAAGGCTTGCAAGTCCACATAGGAAAATTCGACCTCTATGGTATGGTCCTTACACTCTCACCAAACAAGTAGGTGAAAATACTTTCGAGTTGAATCTTCCACCCTACCTAGGTCTGCATCCTATGTTTAATGCGTACCTCCTAAAACCATATCACCCACCTCTTTTTCGATAATCCAATCATAGAATAATAGTTGGACATATCCAAACTCAACCCAAAAGCTATTACCCAGTTGAAGAAGATCGATTGTGGACACTTTGACAAAAACCTCCAGAGGACATCCTATTAAGCTCTCCGGGTGATCAAGAAAGGGAATATCACTAATTAAGGTGAGTGGATCACCACATATGAGAAAAATAAACACTTTTCACACTTGATGGGGCCTCTTGGTGTAATGGGGACCATTTCTTCGAAGGACAAAAAAATGATCTAGACCACGGCCAACTTGTGCAATAATTATAGTGGAGTAACTTCCATGAACCATAAATTCTGCATTATAGCTCCAATTGACTTCATTCAAAGTGAAAAAAGTATTATAATATGTAGAACATGATGGAAGGGTGAAATAATTTGTTTTGAAAAATTTTGACCCCAAAAATCTACGTCTAAAGGCCCTAAATTGCAAATTTTGTAGTCTTTGTCTAAAAATAGTAATTTCGCAAAGTTATTGTTATCACATAAAAGTAGAACCCTAAGATTTGACTATGCAAACCTCTAATTTTCTCATGTTATGGGACTTATTAATTGAGATTGACCTCCGGAGAAGGCCGGATTCCTCTATCTAAATCCTAATGCTAAACAACTCCTAGAAGGGAAAATGCAACTAACTAATCTTAAACTAACTTTAAAGAGAGAAGAGATTTAGAGAGAGAGAGAGAGAGAGAGAGAGAGAGAGAGAGAGAGAGAGAGAGAGAGAGAGAGAGAGAGAGAGAGAGAGAGAGAGAGAGAGAGAGAGAGAGAGAGAGAGAGAGAGAGAGAGAGAGAGAGAGAGAGAGAGAGAGAGAGAGAGAGAGAGAGAGAGAGAGAGAGAGAGAGAGAGAGAGAGAGAGAGAGAGAGAGAGAGAGAGAGAGAGAGAGAGAGAGAGAGAGAGAGAGAGAGAGAGAGAGAGAGAGAGAGAGAGAGAGAGAGAGAGAGAGAGAGAGAGAGAGAGAGAGAGAGAGAGAGAGAGAGAGAGAGAGAGAGAGAGAGAGAGAGAGAGAGAGAGAGAGAGAGAGAGAGAGAGAGAGAGAGAGAGAGAGAGAGAGAGAGAGAGAGAGAGAGAGAGAGAGAGAGAGAGAGAGAGAGAGAGAGAGAGAGAGAGAGAGAGAGAGAGAGAGAGAGAGAGAGAGAGAGAAGGGGGTTAGGACACTCTCAAATGCATGAAAATGGGAGAAAATGGAGATGGAGAGGGTGGACAAAGCACCATAGACCATAAAAACACTCAATGCACTAGTTTCATAAGCACAACATCATTGAAGTTTGCAATGAGAATAAAATATGCATAACCATACCTGCAAATGTGATAAAGAGGCAAGAGAATGAAATTAAAAAATCTAGGGTAGTGAGATAACCAAAAAACTTAAATTTTATTGCTTCATAAGTTGCACAAACCATTCTATTTAGAAAAGGAGGTAAGATTCATCATTACAATGCTAAAAATGAGGCTTGGAACTCTAACATCTACCTAACAGTTGAGAAGAAGAGAGCAACATTTCAAAAATGTCCAACAACTAATAAAATGAGCTCTCTTTACAATATATATAATTTTTTAGAAGGAAGAGGGAAGATAAATCTTGGAACTCGACATCCACCCACCAAAAAAATTCATCAAATGACTGTAAAACATCATGGTGAACTTACCACAGACCACCCCTTCATGTCATCTTGCCTTGCTAGAGACGAAAACTACCCATACTACATTAAATTATGGTAGTTGGCTTCATGTAACTGTTCATTTCATGCTGAAGATGTTTTTTCATTTTTCACTAACTCACCCCCATCAAAATCTTATTTTCATGATTCCATGGTGAAGTTATTGATTAGATGTTTCCAGAAAGTCCAAGATTTTAAAATTTGGAGCACTAGGGAGAAATTAATGTCAAATCAGATTTATGAAGTGCTATTACTGGATTTTCCTTCTTTTTGGGTTTGTGAGGTGCAATTGATTTACTTATTTTCCTTCTCTACGTTTTTTAGAAACCGCTTTACTCACATTTTTAGAGGTGTTTTGCTTATTACTTTAGCAAGCAGTAAAGCAACTTTGCAAACCCGCATTACTCCTTGTTTTCCTCTTTGTTTTGTGGGTTTTCCAAAGTGCTTTACTTCAAAATTTTGACCCTCTCTTACTTTAAGTAAGTCCATATCGCATCCCCGCAACACTACTTGCTTTGCCTCACCGCTTTGCGTGATTTTTAGGTTATTTGACTCATGTTTTTTTGGAGTTCTTTTCTTTAAAGTAGTGGCACATCAAAACCCCATAACACTCTCTCTGATTTCCCTTTAGTTTTATAGGTTTTGTGAGTTACTTTACTCATGTTTACAAGCCCCTCCTACTTACCAAACCACGGCCTATCGTATCCCCACATTACTTCCCTCCACCTTATCTTCATGGGTTTTTAATCTTCTTAGCTTGAGTTCACAAACCGTCATTGCTTTGCAAGAGCTCTGGTTATATCCCAAAGTTACTCTCCCTTCACCTTTACTGATTTTTGTAGGGGTTTGGGGCCCCATTACTTTAGCACACCGAGTAGCTCGGCCATGAGCTCACCAAGATAATCCTCAACCTTGACCCATTTTGGACTCTTTCTTAGTTTTTCTTCCAACTTTCTCGAGTTATTCAAAATTTTAGGATATTTCTTAGGTTGAGGAGTTAGGAAAAGTAGAGAAATGTCCCCCAAAGCCAAAATTTACCAGTTATCCCAACATTTGGTTAAGTACTAAACTAAGACAAATGGGAATTCCTTCAAATGACTTCAAGAGCCCCCAAAAAAACATGAAATTTACCTATTTCCTCCAGATTCTTCATTGAAGCTCCATCAATTTCTCAAGTCCATTTTTTCAAGTTGTCCATTTTTACTAGGGGTAAAAATGGATAAAAATTTGGTGATTCATGGGGAAATCTACCTATTAGATGAGTTGATTAGTGGCCTTGAAGCATCTATTGACATGAAGTTAACCTAGTAATCATGAAATTGATCTCGAACTTTAAACTCAAATTCCCCACGGACCACTTAAAGTGCTACTTGAACCTGAAGCTGATTTGTTTCTTTCTTGAATCTTCCATATACATTGTGAAAATCTTCTGAACAAGGTTTGATGCGAGTGGAAAATTGCTTTGAATGTGAAATTTCACTTGTTCCTCTACAAATTGATCTCGTGGGGATGAATGATGAACATTTGAACTGCCCCAAATCTGATTTTGGCAAGATTTGAAGGAAAAATGAACTGAATCATAACAAAGGATGAAGCATTATAGAGATTAGAATCACTTGCTGATTATGAAGTGTACTTGGAACTCGCTTTAAAAAATTATTTCCCAACATTGCCTTGACTAAAATGGATTGTGCAAGAGAAAAAAAAACACAAAAACTATATAAAAAGGGGAAGATCATACATGTTCCAAGTGGAAACGTGCAAAGTGTGCATAAAAACTTCTTCTACTGAAAATAAACCTACCTACTCTACTCTAACCAGAGGCAAAGCAAGCTAAAAAAATCTTGCAACAAAGCTATGAGAAATAGTTTCCCTTCCTCACAATGTGAACCATGTGAATGATTTGACCGGACATGGTCTTAAGTAAGAGTTATTTTTTTAATGAAGCTAGTTTTCCACCCTATCCATTAAAGTATTAGCAACAAACAAAATTATTACCTCCTTTAGTTGCTCCACATTTGTTGAGAGGTGTTGAAGCTGACCTTGAAGACACTAAAACTCATCCTCATGATCCGAAATGAGCATGATCGACGAAAATTCCATCCTTGGCTCCAAGATAGATAAATACCTGATTGGGAAAGGGGATTTGGAAACTAATGGGATGATCCTTGGATTTTTCCACCCTTATGAAGCTAAAATACACAAACGGAGTCATCTTGTAGACTTTCTTCAAAGGTGGCTACTTGCAAACCGATTTTAAATTGGTACTTATTCTTCTACAAACAACTATGTTTCCTTATTAATAGCTATTGGTTTGGAATTTGGTTCACTGTGGGTCTCCTCATTCTTTGTTTCATCCCGATCCTCCATAAAAAGTGCACCAAGATCCAAACATGCAAAAAAATGAGGATCACTACATTACATCAAAACTCCTTGCTCACTTTCAAAAAAATCTTCCTCAAGGCCCCGGGTAGAAATAGTGTTAAAATTTTTTTCTCTTCCCCTCCATTTCCTTTTAGGCTATCCTTCACATATTTTTGCTCTGTTTTGATATTCAACTCCTCTTTTTGTACAATTTTCACATTTTCATCCTCCCAATCTGAATCATACCAATCATCCACTGATACAAAATTATATTTTTTTGTGGGATTGGTTGAAGAAGAGGCATAGAAAAAGGGGATTTTGACTTGTTTCATGCTTGGGAAGAGATGCTTGATACTCACAAGACTTGATTTGATCACTTGGGAAAACTAAATGACCCTCCAAAGCATCTTCTCTACTCTTCTCATCTACACTTTCCAAAACAACTACATGGTTTTTCCTAAAGTATTGTTGTTTGGAGTGTTACATGGGCTTCTCCTTCTCTCCAAAATCATAAAAACATCCATTTCTACCAACCTTATAAGATAACTAGGGACACAATTTGAGATAACAAAACTTATGGAAACATTAGTGCAAGGTTTCATGAAGTTCGGTGCTCTGGTGGAGATGGGAGGGATTTTTGCAAAGTTTGGGGAATGATTTGGGCATAAAAATTGTGAGACATCAAATGAAGGATAAGGAAGCAAAGGAGCTTCCTAATTTTGAAAATGAATGATGAGTTTCATTTTTTAGCACAAAGGGAGGAATAATTTGAGATGGTGAGGGAAGAATTGTAGTAATGGGAATGGGTTTTCTTTTTCTAGCCTAAATGAGAATCTTCTCAGCTTGGGATGCAATGGAAAAATATTGAGGAAGATTGTTGCCCCCAAGGATGAATCAACATAGCTAAATCAACATCAAAGGATCTCAAATAATAGAAGAATTCCATACATTGCGAGGGTCTGAGTTCTTGAGGAATTCTATTCCAAGTCCTTGTAAATATGATGTTGAAATTAGGAATAAAATCCATTAGAGCCCACTTGTATTTTGCTGAGATGTTCCATGAGGAAAATGACATCTGCATCCTCCTTGAACTTGTTGTGTAGGTGCTCTCCTAGCTAATTCCACGTGGAAATGGATTGTGGATCCAAAATTCTGCAGCAATATTTTTCCTTGCCTTTGAATGATGAAACCATAAGTCTAAGGAAAACATTCTCTTCTATGACATCATGAATGACACAATGGTTTAAAATATATTGAATGTGATCAATAGGGGATTGATCTCCATTTCTATAAAAAAGGACATATTTTTCAAGGTTGTTTTGGGGATAACATCTAATTGCTACAAATGGAGTGGACTGGAAGTGAAATGAGGGAAAGGAAAAGCTCTTTGGAGAGCCATGACTGAAATGGAAACATTAAAATGAATGGAATAACTAAGGGAAAAGTCTACAACTGAGATGATGGGCTATTTGAATCATTGGAGTCACCATATATACTTGAAAATGCCTCCAAAGGCTGAAATATTCACCAAGAGCACATCAACTTGGAAAATGATGAAATTTAAGCTTTCAATGCTTGTCCCACTAGGCGTGCCAAAATTGTTATCACAAAAAATTAGCACCCTGATATTTGACTATCTGACCTCTACTTTTTGCTAACATGAGACCATATGTCAAGTTGTGGGACCTACTACTTGAGATGGAAATTTGGAGAAGGCTTAATTCCTCTACCTAAATCCTAATGCTAAGCTACTCCTATAAGGGAAAATTCATCTAACTAATCCTAAACTAACCATTCCAAGGGACCAGGGAGAGAGAGAGGATTATAAAGATGCATGAAAAGGAAATACTACACTAAAGAGGTGATAACATAAAAAAGGGGGTTGGGACACTCAAATGTATGAAAGTGGGAGAGAATGGAGATGTAGAGGGTGGAAAAATATAATAACAATACTCAATTCACCAATTTCGTAAGAACAACATCATTAAAGTTTGCAATGAGAACAAAATATGCACAACCATACCTGCAAATGTGATAGAGAGGCAAGAGAATGCAATAAACAAAGCTAGGGCAGTGAAATAACCACAAAACTTAAATTTTATTGCTTCAGAAGTTACACAGACCATTACATTGAGAAAGGAGGAAAGATTCATCATTACAATGCCTAAAAATGAGGCTTGGAACTCTAACATCTACCCAAAGAGACTAAGAAGAACAGGGAAAAATTTCAAAAATGTCCAACAACTAATAAAATGAGCTCTCTTTACAATATATAGAAGTTTTTGGAAGGAAGAGGGAAGAGAAATCCCAAAACTTGACATCCACCCACCAACAAAAGTCATTAAATGACCTGCAAAACATCATAGTGAACCTGCCAAAGTCCATCCCTTCATGTCCTTTGACTTTTTGGAGAAGAAAACTACCCATACTACATTACATTTTTGTAGCTGGATACCTAGAATTGTTCATTTCATGATGAAGATGTTTTTTCCATTTTTCACTAACTTATTACCCCCATTAAAATCTGATTTTCATGATCTAATGATGAATAGCTTAATGATACATTTCCGAAAGTCCAAGATTTTTAAATTTGGAGCACCAGGGAGAAAGTTATGCCAAATCAGATTTATAAAGTGTCATTAATGGCTTTCCTTCCGTATGGGTTTGTGAGGTGCAACTACTTTACTTCTTGTCCTTATCTATGCGGTTTCATAACTACTTTACTCACATTTTTAGAGGTGTTTTACTTATTACTTTAACAATAAAGAAACTTCACAAACCCGCATTACTCCTTGCTTTTCTCTTTGTTACGTGGGTTTTTGAATTGCTTTATTTCAAAATTTCAACCCCCACTTGCTTCAAGTAAGCCCGCATTATATCCCAAGAAACACTACTTACTTCACCTCGTTGCTTTGTGTGATTTTTGGGTTCTTGACTCACATTTTTGGAGAGATTTTCTTTGAAGTAGTGTCACATCAAAACCCCAAAACACTCTCTAATTTCCCTTTAGTTCTATGGGGTTTGTGAGTTAATTTACTCACATTTTGAGCCCCTTCTACTTACCAACCATCTCGTATAACTGCTCTCTACCTTAGCTTTGTGGGGTTTTTGAACTTCTTAGCTCAGGTTCACGAACCGTCATTGCTTCACAAGTAGCTCCAACTCGTATCCTTGAGTTAATGTCCCTTCACCTTTGGCCACTTTGTGGGGTTTGGGGCCCCATTACTTCATCTCGCCAAGTAGCTCGACCATGAGCTCGCCAAGATACTCCTCAACCTTAAACCATTTTGGACTTTCTCAAATTTTCTTCCAACTTTCTCCAGCTTATTCATATTTTTAAATATTTTTCTTGGGTGAGGAGTTAGGAAAAGTAGAGAAATGTCCCCCAAAGCCAAATTTTACCATTTTATTCCAAAATTTGGCTAAGTACTAAATAAAGGAATAGGGAATTTCTTCAAATTACTTCAAGTGCCCCCAAAACATGAAATTCTTCATTGAAGCTCCATCAGTTACTCAAGTTTAATTTTTCAAGTTGTCCATTTTTACCAGGGGGTAAAAATGGATAACAATTATCACATATGTAATTATTAAAATATGAAACACCTCGTCTCCCTCAAGACCGATGACCTTCCAAATTATTCTAGGTGCCTTTTTCCTATTTCTAAAAATAGTATATAAGTATATGTAACTGCAAGGGTTTCAAAGATAGCTATTATATTTACGAGTCTTTTGAGAAATATACATCTCTTTCTGTGATAGTTTTATTATTTACATATGGCACAATTTTTATTATGTTATTTAAGTCTAAAACTCCCGTGTTTTGGACTAGTTTACTTACTTATATAGGGGTTCGTAGATGATTTCTCTAAGAAAGGATGAATCAAGTGAAGTACAAGACCCAAAAAAAGATATCAATTTGAAAGTAGAGTTGGAAGACGTGTCGGTCAAAGACCATATAGATTGACTAATACCAAATACAAATTCTCAAAAAATTTTATGGCCTTGCCATGGGATAGAAAATATGCTAAATGAAGTTTCGAACTTGTTGTTTTGTGTCTTGCTATGGATTCTATGCATTTTTCTCTTAGAATTTAGCATCATGTCAGTGTGCAAGGATAAAAAATCTAAACAAGATACCTCATAAAGTGCTAAGAGGGAATGAAGATATTGTATTTGTCATAAAAAGAGTGCAATGCTAAGTTAAGTATTTTCAAAGTGTAAATTTCCAAATTTGAGTGTCTACATCCCCCATTTAAGTATGAAATGAAAATATCACGCTTAATGGAAAATATACTCGAGTGTGAAAAACACATTTTTCTTTTCTCTAATGTTTGTTTTACACCTATTCATGTTGTGCTTGTCATTGGCATGCTCCATGATGAAACTTGCAACACAAAGTGTAGTCAATGTCCATGATAAAGAATTGAACTTTAACTCAAATATAACTTGTAATGTGAAAGATTTGCATTTGTATAAAAGTGAAATGAAAAGATGTAAAAAAGAAAGGAATACACCTTTCTAATTTTTAGAAGAATAGAACATTGTGCTTTTCTTGTGTTTAAATATTTTTATTGCTAAAATTTTCTTAAGGATTAGGGGTGATTAGTCTACAATTTGTGTTGAGGAGAAAATTACATGTTACATGCATACTACTCAACACAAAAATGCAAAGAAAGCTGGAATTAGGAATAGGTACGAGTGCACCCTTGCAAAGGAATAAGGGTGTGTATCAAATTTATACAACAAAAATTATATCTTCCCCTTTGATTGTAAGAGGAGAGAAAAATTTTCCTATGAAGGCCTTAGCTACGTTAACACCTTCCATAACCCCATGAATCAAATCATTGCAGATGGATCTAGATCCAATTTCTCAAATAAGGACATACACTATAAGAGAGGATATGTGCCCCCAAAATCTCCCCATATACCACACAATTGACAAAAACTAAATAAGATATGAGTAGAAATTGAAAAATGTGCTAAAATGTTGATACATGAGGGAAATTTATGCCCCTAAGATCCCTGAAACTATAGTATAAAATGAAATTCCATAAAAATGAGTGAATTACTTCATGCCCCATGTAATGATATGAATTGAGTGAAATGAGTATGAAAATGTGTAAAAATATGAGAATAAAGTTGAAAATCTGAAACTATTGATAAAACCGATGTTTTTGCCCCTAGGAATAAATGTATGGGAAGGCCAAGGCCATATCATATGGTCTTGAACCAAATATATGATATATAACATGTGAATATTTTTATGAATTTATGTGTTTTCGTATGCTTTTGAGTTCATGTACTCTATGTATACTTGTGTGTGCCCCCAAAATTCTATTTGTGCCACTGAAAATGTAGAAACAAACCCAGATATATGCCCCCCTTTTTGAGGCATGTGAAAAACCATGTTGAGTATGTGGCTAAAAATAAATAGATGTGGGCTAATGAAGGAGATGTCTAAGAAACTATAGTAGAGTGTAGAAAACTTAAAGTAATAGCCACATGGAATAACTTTGTGCACTGTAAAAAGGAAGGTGTTTGTGAATGGTGAAAACCATGGCGTGTAAAAAAAGTAATGATAGAAATAGATAAAAACCAAATAGATGATACCAATAGTAGTTTAAATGCATGAAAATACAATAATAGTGTAGTTAGATGCAAAAAATATAAAAACAACGTCACACAAAATATTTAAAGCTCAGAAACATGAGACACCCACATTTTCAAAAGAAAATCAAGGTTCATAAGCTTACAAATAAGAGCAATAAATATAAAAAAATATAGGCATGATATCAAAAACATTTGACACCCACGGTGTTATGACATAATCAAGGAACATAGGCCACAAGAAAGGAAAACAAACAAGCAATAATATGCACCATAAGAAAATATGCATGAAACAAGGGTGTTAAATGTGTTAACATGATATAATAGGTAATATGGGTTAAATATGTGAAACAAGAGATGTCAATTCTATACAAGACTCATGTGTTAGTCCTATTAGTATGAAAAATAACAAGTGCACAATGTATGTAATTGATCATAAATGAGGAAAGAGAAAGGAACTATAATAGAAAAATAACACCTGTAGGAAATGGAGGGATTGCCCCTAAGAGAAGAATGTAAGGAGTGATGTGTGCTCTTATAAGCATGTATCAATCTATGTGCCCTGCATCTAACTCAATATACCAAATGAATGCATGTGTGTAAATAATAATACATGCTAGTTATAAGACCAAAGTGCTACACAACATGTATAATGTAAATTGCTAACAAGTACAACTTAAGTAAAATGCATAGGTCTTGGTTTTGTATTTTTGAAAATATTTGAATGTTTTTTTATTATTGGAATGCATAGCTATGTATAAAAAGATGAAGATCCTAAAAACTATCTAATGAAGAATTCATGAAGAGGTGAAGCAACTACCGAGGAAGATGGAGGCTTAGGACTTAATGGTGATCCAAATGCCAATGGTACCCTACTACCGGTAATATGCACCAAAGAAGGTTGAAGAGATAGAGCAAGTGAAAAATTATCATTGCAAGACTGGTTCTGCAGTGCAGAGGACTAGAAGAATGAGTGTGTGTAGTACTAGGATGCATTGGAGAAGCTGTGTGGGTAACATGTGTACTAGAGGACTGACGTAGGAGCCTGGGGAATGAGGATGATGAGAAGTATGGCATGGGATTACTAGCCTATGAGAAGACCGAGAGCCATAAGATTTAGTGTGTGTAACTAAAATCCTATTAAGATACCTAGGAGAATCAAAGTGACAAGGGGTAGGATGAAGATGTACAAGCCTAGGAATACTAGAGCCATGAGGGAAACATGTGAAACCAAATACCTATCCATAGATGAACAATGACTAGGTGAAATAGTATGAGGAGCCTAAAAGAGAATACATATAATTGTAATAACCCGTTGATTATGAATCAAATCGAAACATTAGTGGATTATCGAGGGAATAACCTTAAGAGCACATAACCAAGGGAGACCTAACCATAAGGTATCAAAACTAAGAGTAAAAGTAATAAATAATGAAACTGATGTAGTTATTGCACCAATAATGATAGGTAAAGTGATGATTTAGTTGTGGGGATTATTATAAATTGTAATGATGTGTGTAGAAATTCCAAGGGATTGGAGTAGTGTGAGGGAGAAGACATTATCCTTGTTATGTGGATCAAGTAAAACAATGTATATAGGTAGTTGATTAATAGAGATAAAGATGGATATCTTGGCATAGTGTTCTCATTGATGTCAAAGTGAAGTTTTTGTCAGTATTTTTTTGAGGTCATTGATGTTAAAATAAGTATGAAACATGAAGTTTTATTGGTAGTGTTAACGTAAGGTGAATTTCATATAGAGATTATATGAGTTTGCACGGGTTTTTGAGCTGTATAGTGACTTGTTGGAGTGTGATGGTGGATTGTAAAGGAATGAATGATGTTGTGAAAATTTCATGGAATGTGTTTAATTTCCTATTAGGTGTTCAACATTGGCCGGTGATGAGAAGGCGGATTTGGTGAAACAAGCATATTCTAGGTGCTTGTTTTGGAGTCCTGTGAGCGAATGAGGTATGAAATGTTGAAGTAAAGCATGTATCAAATTTGTGAGCATGGTAATATAATGGGAATGCTATAGATGATGTGTAGAGACACTCGATAGTGTCTTACAGTGCTGGTTCAAGTGTTAGACTTGGTTTTTAGGTATGTTCCTAAACCTAGTCCTTAAGAAAGAAGGTCTTGGTGTGGTGGAGTAAGTACTTATGGGAATATTTAGGAAAAGGTGAGCATTGAATATTTTTGGAATGATTATGTGATGGTGTGGTCCAAATTTCAGGTCTAGGTGATGAATATTTTGCATTATATTGAGTTTTTACCAAAACTGAGTTGTGAAGGTGAGAAACCAAGTGATTAACTAAAAATGTGGAAATATGCACTAGTTAATATAAGCTATGAACAAATATAAATAGATGTAGTAAATAAGTATGTAAATGAACTAAAAACTAAGTAAATGGAAATAGAATCCCTAAAGTGCAAGAGAGAAGAGGAAATAACTGAGTTCAATAGAAGACGCTCACGAGACCGTGTCGTAGAGGTGACTATAGAATGCAGAAACAGGAATGAGTGGGAAAAAACCCCGAAAATGATGAATATGGAATTATTCTCTAGACTAGGGCACCTAGAGAAGGACTGGGCACCCAAGGACACTCTAGTATGAAAAATGGGCACCCTAGTTTGTGTAATAGCTCTAAACTACTCTTCATAGGTTTGATATATGGTTTGAATATCTAGTTATGTGTCACATCAAATTGGCATTTGTATTGCGCTGTGTCGCCGCTAATCCAAGATGAAAGAAAGACTTATAAAACCCTAAATAAGCATCAATCCCTAAAAAAGAAAAATGTATATGATAGG